>VZQC01014308.1:1515891-1871414 GCA_009823505.1 Rhizomys pruinosus
ATACTGGCAAATCGCATACAGACCCACATCAAGAAGATCATCCATCATGACCAAGTTGGATTCATACCAGAGATGCAGGGATGGTTCAACATACGAAAATCAATAAACATCATCAAACACATAAACGGAATCAAAGACAAAAACCACACCATCATCTCAATTGATGCTGAAAAAGCCTTTGACAAAATCCAGCATCCCTTCATGCTTAAAGTCCTAGAAGGAATTGGATTGGAGGGATCATTCCTCAATGTAATCAAAGCCATATACAGGAAACCCACAGCCAATATCATCCTAAATGGGGAAATGACAGAAACATTCCCTTTAAAGGTAGGAACTCGGCAAGGCTGCCCCCTATCACCACTCCTCTTCAATATAGTGCTTGAAACACTTGCTAGAGCAATAAGACAAGAAAAGGAAATTAAAGGAGTACTAATTGGAAAAGAGGAAGTCAAGCTATCCCTATTTGCTGATGATATGATTGTTTACTTAAGGGATGCTAAAAACTCCACCAGAAAACTTCTAGAAATGATTAACAGCTTCAGCAAAGTGGTAGGATACAAAATTAACCTAAAAGAATTCAATGGCCTTTCTTTACACCAAGAACAAGCAACTGGAGAAAGAATTCAAAGAGACTTTCCCACTCACAATAGCCTCAAAAACAATAAAATACCTAGGAACAAACCTAACTAAAGACGCCAAAGATCTCTACAACAAAAATTTTAAACCTTTAAAGAAAGAAATTGAAGAAGACATCAGAAGATGGAAAAATCCTACGCCTATGTCTTGTAGGCTGCTGCCAACTTTTTCTTTTAACACCTTCAGAGTTTTGGGTTTTATGTTGAGGTCTTTGATCCGTCTGGATTTGACTTTTGTACAGGGTGAGAGGTAGGGGTTTAACCTTATTCTTCTACAAGTGGTGATCCAGTTTTGCCAACACCACATGTTGAAGATGCTGCCTTTCCTCCATTGTGTCTTCTTGGCCCCCTTGGCAAATATGAGATGGCTGAAATTGTATGTGCTCAAGTTTGGATCTTCAGTTTTGTTCCATTGGACAACAGGTCTGTTTTCATGCCAGTACCAAGCTGTTTTTATGACTATATCCCTATAGTATAGTTTGAAGTCTGCTGTAGAGATCCCCCCCTCGTATTGCTCTTTTTGCTCAGGGTTGCTTTGGCTATTCGGGGTCTTTTGTTTTTCCATATGAAATTAAGGACTTTTATTCCCAAGTTTGTGAAGAAACTCCTGGGGATTTTAATTGGGATTGCATTAAATCTATATAAGAGTTTGGGTAGAATAGACATTTTTACTATATTAATTTTCCTAATCCATGAGCATGGGAGGTTTTTCCATCTTCTGATGTCTTCTTCAATTTCTTTCTTCAAGGCTTTAAAATTTTTGTTGTAGATATGTTTGGTGTCTTTGGTTAGGTTTGTTCCTAGATATCTTATTGTTTTTGAGGCTATTGTGAATGGGCAGGTTCTAGGTCTCCTTGAATTCCTTCTTCAGTTCCTTGTTGTTGGTATAAAGAAAGGCTACTGATTTTTCTAGGTTAATTTTGTATCCTGCCATCTTACTGAAGCTCTTAATCATTTCCAGGAGTTTTCCGGTGGAGTTTTTAGTATCCCTTAAGGAAACAATCATATCATCAGCAAAAAGGGATAGCTTGACTTCCTCTTTTCCAATTAGAACTCCTTTAATTTTCTTTTTTTGCATTATTGCCCTAGCAAGTGTTTCAAACACTATATTGAGGAGTGGTGATGGGGGTAACCTTGCCAAGTTCCTACCTTTAAAGGGAATGTTTCCCCATTTAGGATGATATTGGCTGTGGGTTTCCTATATATGGCTTTGATTACATTGTGGAATGATCCCTCCAATCCAATTCCCTCTAGGACTTTAAGCATGAAAGGATGCTGGATTTTGTCAAAGGCTTTTTCTGCATCAATTGAGATGATGGTGTGGTTTTTGTCTTTCAGTCCATTTACGTGTTTTACGATATTTATTGATTTTCATATATTGAACCATCCCTGCATCTCTGGTATGAGTCCAACTTGGTCATGATGGATGATCTTCTTGATGTTGGTCTGTCTGCAGTTTGTAAGTATTTTGTTGAGAATTTTTGCATCTGTGTTCATTAATGAGATGGGTCTATAGTTCTCCTTTTTTGTTGTATCTTTGCCTGGTTTTGGTATCAGAGTGATACTGGCTTCATAGAAGGAATTTGGGAGACTTCTTTCTGCTTGAATCCTTCTGAACAATTTGAGTAATAAGGGTTGTATGTCTTTTTGAAATGTTTTATAGAATTATGCTGTGAAACTGTATGGGTCTGGGATTTTTTTAGTTGGGAGGTTTCTTATTAACTCTTCAATTTCTTCATATATTATGGGTCTGTTTAAGCTGTTGATCTCTTATTGGTTGAGCTTTGGTGATTCCCAGAATTTCAGATATTCATCCATTTCTTCTATGTTTTCAAACAGTAGAGTATAGGTTTTTGAAGTATTCCCATATAATTGTCTGGATCTTTTCATTGTCTGTTGTGATGTTTCCCTTTTTGTTACAAATTCTATTGATTTGGAGTTGCTCTTTCTTTTGGTTAACTGGGCTAGAGGTCTGTCTATCTTGTTTATTCTCTCCAAGAACCAACTTTTGGATTCATTGATTTTTTTGTATTGTTTTCTTTTTCCTATTTCATTGATTTCTGCTCTGATTTTTGTTATTTCTTCCTGTCTGTTGCATTTAGGGTTCATTTGTTGTTGTCTCTCAAGTGTTTTTAGCTGCAGTGTTAGATCATTCACTTGTCCTCTTTCTGTTTTTCTGATGTAGGCACTCAGGGCTATAAACTTACCTCTTAGGACTGCTTTTAAAGTATCCCACAGGTTTTGTTGTGTTGTATTATCATTGCCATTCAATTCGAAGAATCCTTTTATTTCTTCCTTAAATTCTTCCTTGACCCATTCATTATTCAGGAGAGTGTTGTTTAGACTCCATGTGTTCTCATAGATAGTAGGGCTTATCCTGGTGTTGATGTTGAGCTTTATTGCACTGTGGTCTGATAGAATCCATGAAATTATTTCAATCTTTTTGTATTTGTTGAGGTTTTTTTCTTTGTCCCAGTATGTGGTCGATTTTGGAGAATGTTCCATGGGGTGATGAGTAGAAAGTGTGCTCTCTAGTATTTGGGTGGAATATTCAGTAGATGTCCATGAGCTGTATTGTATCATTCAGTTCAGATGTCTCTCAGTTTATTCTTTGTCTAGTTGATCTGTCCAGAGGAATTAGTGGAGTATTGAAGTCTTCTACTATTAGTGTACTGGGGTTAATCTGTGCCTCAAGGTCTTGGAGAATTGTCTTTATAAAACTTGGTGCACCAGGGTTTGGTGTATGTATATTCATGATTGTGAAAACTTCATGGTCAATTGTTCCTTTGATAAAGATGTAATGGTCCTCTTTGTCTCTTCTGATTTCTTTTACTTTGAAGTCTATTTTGTCTGATATTAAAGTAGCAATACCTGCTTTCTTTTTGGCACCATTTGCTTGGAATATTTTTTTCCATCCCTTCACCCTAAGTTGGTGCCTATCCTTGAAAGTAAGATGGGTTTCTTGCAGACAGCATATAGATGGGTTTTGTTTCCTAATCCAATCTCCCAGTCTATGTCTTTTGATTGGGGAGTTTAGTCCATTAATATTTAAGGTTATAATTGAAAGATACATGTTGCTTATACATTTGCATCTTGAGTCTTGGTTTCTACTTCTTCAGCTATGTTTTTATTAATTTCTTTTCCTAGGTGCTTGGAGATAGTTGATCCTCTCTTCTGTCCTTTGAATTGCTTCAAGTATTTTTTGAAGGGTTGGTTTTCTGAACATGTATTCTATCATCTTGTTTATGTCATGGAAGATTTAGCTCTCTCCTTCAACTATAATTGACATTTTTTGCTGGGTATAGTAATCTGAGATGGCATCTATAGTCCTTTAACACTGGGAATGTTTTGCTCCATGTTCTTCTTTCATGGTTTGCACTGAGATGTCAGTTGTAATTCTGATGGGTTTCCCCTTATATGTAACTCATTTTTCTCTTGTGGCTTTCAGAATTTTGTCTTTGTTTTGGGCATCTAGTGTTTTAAGTATGATATGGTGTAGGGAGTTTCTTTTCTGATCTTGTCTGTTTGGAGTTCTATGTGCTTCTTGTATTTGTATTGGTTTGTCTTTTTTTAGTATGGGGAAATTTTCATCTATTATTCTGTTGAAGATCTGATCAATACCATTCTCTTGGGATTCTTCTCCTTCCTCTAGTCCTATGATGTGAAGGTTTGATCTTTTCATGGTGTCCCATATTCCTGGTTCTTCCACTTTTGTGTATGTTTAAACTTTTCATAATCTTTACTTGAGCCTTTTAGTTGTTCTGTGTTGTCTTCCAGGTCTGATATTCTTTGTTCTGCTTCCTCCATTCTATTTCTGAGGCTTTTCCCATTCATTTCCTCTTGATTGGATGAGTGTTCTATTTCCTTTTTCATTCCATCCTGTGATTTCTTTAGTATTTCCACTTCCTTTTGGAGCTTCTCAATCTCTTCCTGTAGCTCCTTGCTGCTCTCATTGCTTCCCTTTTTCAGTGTTTCTACTTCCTCTAGGTCTTTCTTGAGTTTTTCATTCTCTCTCCTTAGTTCTCTGACTTGTTCTTTATATTCTTTGATTTCTTTGAATATTTCTGCAATTGTTCCTCTAAGATCTGTGTCCTGGGCCAACCTCAGTGGGATCCCACTGTAGGAATCTCCCACAGGGTTGCTAGAGCTTGGTGTGGAATTATCCTGCACCTTTCCCATGTTGTCCCTTCGTCGTGTCCCTGACATGTGGGTTTCCCTTTTTGCCTGTATTCCGATGTGAATCACAAATGCCTCTTCACTGTGTTGAAGGCTTGCTTTGCTTGCCTCCTTCAGATGCCTTTTTTCTGCTTCTTTATGGAGTGTTGACTTGTTTTGGTTTCAGGCTTTCAATTTTGTTTATATATTGGAAGTCTGACTCTTCCCTTTCTGTTCTGAAGATTCTCCAAAAAAATCCACTTGGACACTCTCTGAGCAGTTCCAGTTGGCGGGGTGGGGGCGGGAGGGGAGATGCCTGTACTCTGTGCTTCAGGTGGTCCTGGGAAGTCCGGATCTAAGCTCTGCACACTCCTGGACATTTCATTTTAATATAATAATAAGCACCCAGATAGCTAGAAGAATGGTTAAGAACTGGGAAACTTCTACCCAGTTTCCTCAGTGAACAACTTTTACAACTGCAGTACTATTCACTAATTTGCTCTCTGTTACTGTAATTTTTCATTGTATAAATCATGAAATTTTTCCCTCTAGGAGAAAGAATGCTTTGGCTAATGATGGTGGTAAAGGTTAGGGCAAAGGTCTTAGCCTGGTGCTGCTACTGACTAGCCCTGTGACCTCATGTTCTAGTTTGTCTTCCATTGCTGTGACAAAACACTCTGACTGACACCAACTTGGCGAGGAAAGGGTTTTTTGTTCAGTTCACATCTCCTGGGTGACAGTTCATCACTCAGGGAGCCCAAGGCAGGAACTCAGGGCAGGAACCTGGAGGCAGGAGCTGAATCACAGGCCATGGAGGAATGCTGCTTACTGGCTTGCTTCCCTGGGCTATGACCAGCCTGCCCTCTTACATAGTACACAACAACCTGCCCAGGGTGGCACTACTCGTAGTGGGCTGGGCACTTTCACATTGCTCAATAATCAAGGCAGCACTCCACAGACGTGGCCACAGGCCAGCCCAATGGAGCCAGTTCCCCAATTGAGGCTCCCTCAACCCAGGTGTGTCAAGTTGACACGAAAGCTATCCAGCACACCTCAGGACACTCAATTTACTTCTGCTGTAAAATGAGGCATCTGGTGGCTGTGAAGTCTCCTTCCCTTTCAGACTCCCATGATTCTGTCATTTAAATGCATCTGAGTTGCTATAGGAAATCAGAGCCCAGGCTTTGGTTTCTCAATGGATAAGCTTCCAGAAATGTTCTCCCTTTTTCTAGCAGCAAGCCACACTTGGATCCTTTACCGACATATAAAAGATCCCTTCATTTGCAGATGTAGAAAACAGAATATTCAGGAATTTAATTGTTTTTATTTTTAGAGTCATTCATGAAACTCACCTAAACAGAAAATTATAAAGCTCCAGCACCATCTCCTTGAATCCCACAAAAAGCGAGCCACAATGGCTGACTTCACATGGGCGTCAGGACAGAACCTGGTGGGAGGATACATGGTCTGAGTACCATTGATTCAAACACAGGTTGTCAGAGCAGGACTGCTACCAGTGACCTGTGCCATTACTAAGGGTCCAAACCCACTCTCCTTCCAGACTGAGACCGTTGGGGAACTGACATGGACAAGCATTTGATGTGACTGTCTCGAATTTCTGAATAATTTTAACCTTGAACTTACATTTGTAAACAAAGTCCAATGAAACCTTAGTGCAGTTGTGTGGACAGAGAAAATAAAGGCTGTGCAGCTTCCCTGCTCTTCTTCTGTCCACAGAAATCCTTCTTCATGTTCCATGTGGATGGTTATGGTGGGTTGGCAATGTGTAAAGATTCGGTGTGATTCAAAGCCTGTGTAAGATGACTGTGGTTTGTTTACAACCAAGTAAACATAGGCACTGAAACTGTGCTTTCAATTCTAACTGGAACTCACTTTGACTACAGGTCCAGACAAAGATAGTCTGAGAAGTATGAATGACCAAAGAAGCTTAATATATTATTTCTGACTTGTGTTACACCTGACAATTATACTAAGAGTAATGACATGCAGGAGATTTATAGCCCAGTCTACATAGTTCCAGGCCAGCCGGGACTAAGGAGAGAACTTATATCAAAAAAGACCAAAAAAGAAAAAGTTTTGATCCCTTGAGTCCTTCCACACTAATTAGTAAATCAAAGGTAGATGGTGCATATACTAAGACATGAAGCAAAACATGTGGTGTTTCCACTATTCTAAGAACAAAGTACACATGCATGTATGATCTATGAAATAAGATGTGTAACTTGGGTGATTCTGGATACCAAGTAAATATTCTAGGAGATGGTAAGAGAGCTGAGTGGGTAGAAGTGCTTGCTGTCAAGCCTGATGTCCTGAATTCAATCCCCAGGACCCACACGGTGGAAGGAAAGAACCATCTCCCTTGGGTTGTCCTCTGACTTCCACACCTAATTCTGAGGCATGTGCATGCCGACATCCACATAAATGCATGAAACAAGCAATAAGAAATCATGAAACATAATAAAATGGTACAATGAAATATTCTATCATTTGCATTTAAACTAGAAATTGAATAATAAATGTAAATGGCAAAATTTTAAATGGCAGTTTAAGGTCACAATTTTCCTTTGGCCAGAATGTTTAAAAAAAAAAAAACTGTGATGTAGGCAGACATAAACCTTAGAAGGAAAAAAACCATTATATTTTACTATCTTTAATCAAACTTTCTTCTTATTTTGGGTCCCACAAATTATACAGCTGATCCTGGGTAGTAGGATGGTAGCAAGATGCCTAGCACAGCAGTCAGGGGAACTCTTCCTTAGATGGGTGACATTTTGGATTTAATGAAACTGAAATCAACTTGGCGAATTTAATAAAAATTATTTTGTTTAGTTTGGTTTTATTTGGGGGAGGATGAAGGATATTCAGAGAATTGAAGGAAAAGCTGGGAAAAGTCAGGAAAGCACCAGGCACCCAGGTGCAGCCCTCGGAGGACATGTTGGAAAATCACTTCTGCAAGAAACCTGTTGCAAATGTTTGTCTACAGCTGTTCAGCTCCCTCAGCAGCTTCAGTCTGGAAGAGAGTTTCATTGGTCCCTGAAGATTTGCCATTTAAACATATTTCCTACATTTGACCATTTTCCAAGATTATACATTGGGGGGTGGGGGTGAGGAGTCAGTCCTCACACAGGGACTGAGGTAGAACTCCACAGGGAGAGAAACAAACTAAATTGCTAAGTTAACAAATGGCCATTGAATGAGAAAGACATTCTAGGAGCCGGCCGTGGTGGCGCACGCCTTTAATCCTAGCACTTGGGAGGCAGAGGCAGGCGGATCTTTGTGAGTTCAAGGCCAGCCTGGTCTACAGAGTGAGTTCCAGGACAGCTGGGGCTACAGGGAGACCCTGTCTAAAAAAGACAAAAAAAAAAAAAAAAAAAAAAGAGAAAGACATTCTGAAACTACCAACTATATGACTTTGCATATGATGCACACCAAAGTCCTGAATTTAATAACTGTGTAGATTCAACTATTCTTTCGGTAGTTCCTCAAAACGTATGTTGAGAGAATACTATTTTACTACATTCAATATTGGTTTTAAATGTTGGTGACATGGTCATATTAAAGAAAAACAAGAGCTTCACCTCCATGATTCAAAACCAAGGAAGACAGAGTGAAAGTTAAATGATTTATTACAGATTATGCAAAAGTAAGGAACACGCGTTTTATAACATACTGATGCCTGAAGATATACATAAGAAAGACTCCCTGTTAGCTTCTCCCAAGGGTGTTTCAATCCTTCCATCTGTGTAGGTGATGAAACCTGCTGCCAGTGTTTGCAAAAGCACAGCCCTGCTAATTTTAAAAGCCTGCTGTGCCTGTCTTAGATGGTATAACAATGCAAAGTGCACAAGCCGTGGGTTCAGAACCAAAGCTACAGAATGCACGAGCATTGCCAGAATGCCTTGGATTCTGTAGCTGTTGTCTTTGAATGAATTTTTGGCTGTCACACATTCAGAAACTTTTTACTGTTGCAAATACATTCAGACCCCACGTGCAGTTAGGTGAGGCTATGCCAAGGCGTGGCCCACAGTTTAAGAAGCTGGTCTCTAAATTAAAGTCCGTTAGGCTTCTCTGCAACAGTAGAAAGGATCTGTCCCTGTGCTTTGCCAAGAGTGGCCACTGGACAGATGAAAGCTTCTGACCTCTTCAAATATGGCCAGTATGACTCAGGAATTTCAATTTCAATTTGGCTGTATGTGGCTAGTGGAATGTTTTTATTTTAATATGTGTGAGAAAAAAATATATATACACACATGTGTGTGTGTGTGTGTGTGTGTGTGCATGTGCATTTGTGTACATCAATGTGGGTGCACATATGCCATGGGCCATATGTGGTGCCTTGAGTGCTGGTCTTTGCCTTCTCCCTTGCTTGAGGCAATCTTTTGTTTTCTGTGTCGCTGAGTACCCCAGGCTAGCTGGCCTGGAGATAGCCTTAAGAGTTGGTCTTTCCCTTCTACCTTGTTTGCCACAGAGTTTTTGGTTTCTGTTTCACCATATATGCTAGGCTAGTTGGCCTGCGAGCCCCCGGGGCCCCTCCCCATAGTACAGCTGGGATTACATGCGTGTGCTACCTCTTCTAGCATTATGTGGGTTCTGAGAATTTGAACTCAGGTCTTTGCTTGTGAAACAAACACTTTACCCGCAGTGCCATGTCCCCAGCCTTAGTGGAGTTTTAATTAGATAAAGGACAACAGAGCATCTTCCAAAAACACAAAGGGATTTTTGTGTTAGGGCTGTAGAGTTGAGAAGCCACCTGTTTCCTCTTTCATTTTCCCTTCACCGTGGCTCCTTCTGTCCTGCAGGATGTTGGTGTTGTGGGCACATCAGTTCTCAGACTTTCCTCATGAGCAGTCAAAGGGACAGCGAAGGTGGAAATGTGCAGCACCCGAACTTTTAACTTGACTTTTGTCTGAAAGATCGAAGTATCCTTATGGTTCCCATAACTCAGTTCAACAGGATAGAAAATCTGATACAGCAAACATTGGAACCCAGCTAGTGACTCAGAGTTTGCATTTGCTGAGAAACCTCCTGGGCCTCTTTGTATATCAGAAACCTCCATGCATGCGAGCTAGGATTCAGGGACTTCAGATCTTGGATATGAAAGATCAGCAGAGACTTAACAAGCCTTTTAACTTCCCGTTTATGGCCCTGCTTTGAATCCCCTTTAGGTAAAATCTTTAGAAATAACATTGCTGCAAAAGATTTGCAAACTGCAGCTCTTGGATTCCTGTTAAGATGTGACACGAGGGTTACACCAGGGAAGAGGCACTTTTCCTTCAGTTTCCTTGAAAGAGAAGTCAATGTTCCTCAGATCACAAGAGGCATCCTTATAGCTGAGAAGAGGGAATTGTGGCAAAGAAGTGCAGAGAGGAAGGATGGTGGGTTGAGGAGACCTAACTTCCAAAAGGGGTTAATGAAGTCCATAGAAGAGATAACTTTTGAAAGGCAAAAAACTTAAGATGAAAGAGATTTATTAAGAGAGGGATAGGGTCTATCTTAGTTGTAAAACATATGCCCAGCAGGGTAGGCCTCAAGCACATAAAGATAATGCCAGAATATCTTCCTGGAAGGGGAAGGAAGGAGATCAGGAAGTCTGTGCTCCTTGGAGATTGAAGTGAGGCTCGGAGACCTGAAGGGAAGTAAAAAGTGTAGCAAGAATTTGCTGAGAGAAGAAGACTGGTGGAGTTTCCAGGCAGCAATTGGAAGTAGGGAAAGGAGACAGCAACAGAAGGTTACTGACCTCACCTCACCAGGCCTCAGCAAAGTCAAAGCAATCATGCAGAACACCATTCTCGGGATGCCGCCTGTCACCTTGGTTCTAAAACCATGAAGGTTGTTCTTCATGTTCTGAGGTCCTTTTAGCTACAGTGTCCACCCACATATTATTTCACGGCTGTCCATCAGAAATGTGTCCTTGCTGAGCCCTCTGAGCTGTTGCACATAACCATTCCTTTATTTCCAAGCCCCCTTGAACATCCATAGGTTACCTTTTTTGTGGTGCTGGGAGATCAAATCCAGAGGCTCATCATGCTTGGCGACAGCTCTGCACGGAGCCTTCATAGTCCTCTGAATGAAACGATGACAGCCTTGGTGCTGACAGCCCATCAGCAATGTGGAGGGGCGCACGTCTGGCTGCACAGTGGCGAATCTACCCCTGGTGGGCAGAAGTTGCTCTCTAGACCTTTGCTGGGAGCTGAAGCTCTCTGTACAATGTGGTACTTAGGGCTTCTCCCAGGGTGTCTTCCTAGTGTGCTGCAGGATAGGTGGTACCATTCTGAACTTTTGGGGGTGGAAAAGTAGCTTTCTGATTCTCTCTCTCTTGGAGAGAAACATGGGCTTCATGCCTCAATATGAAATGTTCATCTCTGAGTTCAATAATCACCAGGTTTTTCCCAAACTGCAGTTCCAACTCTGATCAGCTCATCATCACATTCGCCTCAGTTTAATACATTACCAAGCATGCATGTAGGTGCCAACTCTAAACCCAGCATCAGGCTAGTTATTGCTGGTAGAAATTTGGACATAGCATGGTTATAGGTGTTCACAGTTGGGTCTCACTTGGTTCAGTAGAATTCCTTTAAAATAACTCCAGTTATCTAATGTGGCGCTGTCGCCAGTGTGAGGCACCTGGTAGCCATGGAGACATGCTAATAATTATGGCTTTCCTCTTTCTTGGTTGTAAACTAAGTCAACTCATTTAATTGTAATTCTTTCAGAATGAGATTAAAGGTGTTTGGTGGCTCTGCCTACCTGTGCCTTTCTTTTGCCTGTTGCCCTTTGCAACTAAACTTCTCAGTCATAAAACCCTTCTCCATGCTCCTGACTGCTTCAGTGTCCTGTCTGTCTCCAGGACGGGCTCATGTATGCTACCAAAGCGGAGTTTTCACTGGCTTGGTTGTTCACACTTAACTCTTGGGGACAGCTGCTTGAAGGTGGCTGAGTGGGTTGCTGGAGCCTGTCCAGCTCCATTTGGCATGGACTAATAATTTAGAATGCTTTGTTTCTTTCATTTGTTTCTCATTCTGGGTTGAAAAAACCTGGAAATGTGTCTTCTGAGTGGGATGTAGAGGTAGCAAGTGGGCGAGGCTAAAAAAATGGAATGGGGTGCACCATCCCTGCCACCTGTTAGCTGAGAAATTCAGTTCCTTTTTCTTTTGTGCTTTGTTGCTGCCATCTGCCAAGCTATATTAGTCAGATCTCTGTGGTTACACATATAGGATCTAACTTGACCTCATTCAAGGACAATGCATGCTGAAGGATGTAAGGACCTTTACCAGAGCCCGACTGCAGATGGGAATATAGGCAGAACTCAGGAAGAACCCAGAATGAGCACCTGGAAAGTGTTGTGTCTTCTTTTTACCGTCTCACATTGACTCACTCATTTTCTCTTCTTTCTCTTTCTTTTCCTCTTTCCTTATCTGTTTCTTTTAATAGCTCTTATTTTTACTGTATGTGTATGAGTGTTTTGTCTGCATGTGTATAATTGCACTTCATGCATGCAGTACCTGCAGAAGCCAGAAGCAGGTGTCAGGTCCCCTTGAACTGGAGTTAAGGATGGTTGTCAGCCACCATGTGGGTGCTGCGAATCAAATCTGGGTCCTCTGGAAGGACAGCAAGTGCTCTTAACTGCTGAGCCATCTCTCCAGCCCCCATCTAGGTTTCTTATTCAACAGAACATGCTCAACCATCGCACCCAAATTCAGATCTTACAGTGGCACCTAGCTGAAGACCCTGATTCTTCCCAGTCCTGACTTATCTGGGTCTGACTAGCCATCCCTGGTAATTGATCCCTGATAATTGCTTGTCCCTGGACTAATCTGCTTTACCCATATATATCCATGGGACACCCAGCTATGTACTCGAGAAGATCCACTTCCATGGTACAAGAGACTTCCTAAATAAGGAGAAATAGCTGCAAACCAATTGGTTGTCTTACTAGACACTGTCACCCCCAGTGACATGCTAGACCACATCTTTTATTCCGTTCTAGATCCTTCCAGCTTATTATTTGTATGGTTTTGCCATAAGGAACATGTAATTACTAATTCTCCAAGGCTGCCTGCTGCACCTGGGCCAGATCTCTCCAATGACAGGCAATTCTAGCAGTTGCGGAACTACATGTCTCAACACCTGGTTTCTAAAATTCCTCAAATAGTATGCTTGTCACTAAAGATTCTGAGGGCTCTGAACACCTGCACACCTCTGCTCATTAATGGAGTGCTTTTTATGGTTGGAATTTGGAATGTTCCCTGTCAGGTTCCTGCTCTACATCTCAGTCACTAGCTGGGTGTGCTACTTTCAAGCTGTGGAGCCTTTAGGAGGAGTAAGAGCCAGTCTTTGAAGGTTAGGCTATCTCCTGATCCCAGCCTGTGCTCTCTGCCTTCTGGTCTATGCACGTGAAGAAGCCACTGCCTCACGCTCCCATCACTGAGGGAGAAGCCACTGTCTCATGCCCTCCTTGCTATGATAGGCTGAAATCTCTCTGGAACCATGAGCCCAAACCATCCCTCCTTCCCTTGTGTTGTTTCTTGTCACAGTAAAGAGAAAAGTAACAGTAACAGCGAGTAATGACAAGAACAAGACAGTGATTGCTCTTTGGATTCTTTTGGATTCCTCCAGGACAGGGGGTGCTAATGGAGTTAAGGTCACCTCTTGAATTAAAGTCTCACTCTTGAGTTAAGGCCTGCCCCAGTCAATAGTACCACCCTATCCTGCTTCCTCATCTGTCCCTCAAATTTCTCAGCCCAAAAGCCAGGCCTGGAGACTTGGCACATGTCTACTATGGGCAGAGCACTGTGCTTAGGCTGTGAATCAGTGACTCTGCCCTCACTATACTAGATGTTTATCATAAAAGTATGCATTTTATAATACGAAGGTTTTTAGGCTTACAAAGAACTATAAGGAATGATAGAGGCAAGACAAGTATAGTTGTGAACAGCTTAAGTATTTCCAGGGTAATTGAAGCCCCTCCATCTCCTCCCTAAGCATAAACTCTCCCTTGTTCCCTGAAGCAATCAGTGTGTGTGTGTGTGTGTGTGTGTGTGTGTGTGTGTGTGTGTGTGTATGTATGGGGGTGCATGCGTATGTGTGTACACATGCATATGTGGATGCACTTGCTTTTGCATGCACATGTGGCGGCCAGAGGTCAGCTTCAGAGATCTTTATCCCTCACCACCTTATCTGGAACTCATTGTTTCAGCAAGCCTGGCTAGCCAGGGAACTCCCGGACCCAGCTTTCTGTGTTCTGCTAAGTCTGGAGTTATGAGTACAGACTGTCATGCTAGGCTTTTACTTGAGGGCTGAGGACCCAAACTCAGGGCCTTGTGCTTGCACAGTAAGCACTTTACCCACTGAACCCTCCCTGAAGTAAGAGAGAGGAGGGAAGAGAGAGGGAGAGAGAGAGAAAGGAAGAGAGAGAGAGAGAGAGAGAGAGAGAGAGAGAGAGAGAGAGAATAGGGATAAGATACAGCCCCAGGGATAGCCTTCGGTGACTTACTTCCTCCTGCTAGGCCCTACCTCCCAAAGCTTCCGGATCTCCCCAAACAGTGCTACCACTTGGAAACTAACCCTTCAGTAGAAGATAGATTTTAAAAATATTTTATTATTTTTATTTTTTATGTATATGAGGGTATTACCTGGATGTAAGTGTAGCCATGTTGTGCAGTGCCCACGGAGATTAGAAGAGAGCATCAGCTTCCCTGGAACTGGAGCTACAGACGGTTATTAGCTGCCATGTGGGTGTTGTGAATTGAACTCAGGTCCCTCTGTTAGAAGAACTGGTGCTTTTAACTGTTGAGCCTTCTCTCCAGCCCCAATGGTAGCCTTTTTGGGAGATATTTCATAGCCAAATCATACCATGAACTCTTTTGCTGGACAAGCGAAAATGAAGAGAACCTGTTCTGAGCTCAGTAGTAACTTTTACTGTTTCCAAGCTGTGTGCCTTGAAGGCTGAATGAAGAAAACCAGTTCTCACTACGGATTTAGATCAAATTCAAACACCAGAAGTGACTTTGGCTTTCTAATGTGCTTTGTTGAAATGTGGAGTTGTTTTCCTAGTTCACCTTTAGTGTCGGGGAACATTAAGTGGATCCAGTTGCCAGCACTCTCTGCAGCTTTATTCTTACATCCTCAGCTTAGTACTTATTTGACTTCTGAAATCATGTCAAGCTGGGCCAGGTAGCGCATGCCTTTAATCCCAGCACTTGGGATAACCTAGTTTTGGGATAGATTGCTTGAGATGCTTGAATTGAGATCTCTGTCTAGACTATTGCTTTCTAGAAGTGAGTTACTGGAAAGGAAAAAGAATCCCTGGAAGATCCAGGATGTCCTTTTCTTGAGGACCTGGGCCGCATCTCTCCTCCGGGAGCAGAGCAGCTTGGAAGGCTAAGCATCTCACCCACCTGGCTTCACATACAGTTGCCTCTCAAGACCATGGGGATCGGATCTGCAATATGGCGCATGGGTGGGGCAGGGGTCTGGAAGGCGAAATGGGTGTTTACCCGGAGCAGGTAGGGTTGTTAAGACATTCTAGAAAGCAGACCTTTGGGGAGTGTTGACATACCATGGGAAGCCTTCCTTTAGAGGCCGGAGAGATTCCAGTTTAGCGGATCTATTCCAGCATTTCTCTTTTTTGCAGTTTTCACTGACTTTTCACACTTTTCATGCACTACACTTTGATGGCATTTACATCTGCTTCTCTTGCCACTCGCTGCCCCCATGTCTCTCTGATTTAATGATGTCTCTCTCTCTGGCCTATAGAGTATGATTTGTGTCACCCAATGTCTTTCAATGTGAATCTATTCACTGGCCCACCAAGACGCTATGACACCATCTTTCTCCTTCTCACCAACCATCAGTTGTCAGAAGTTCCTCAGATTGTGTTTGGTTTTCTTACTTCCCCATGTCTATACTGGAATTTTGTCTGGTTTGAACTTGCCTAGGATTTGTGCAAGCTGTGACTGTTGCTTTGAGTTCATATGAGTAACTGACAAGCCATCTGGAAGACCCTGTTTCCTTGTAGTCATCCAACACCTTTGGCTCTTACAGTCTTTCTCCCTCTTCTTCTGCAATGATCCCTGAGCCTTGGGAGACAGAGGTTTGATACAGGTGTCCTACTCAGGGATAGGTACTCTGCAGCTTCTTGTTCTCTGCACATTAGCTAACTGTGAGTCTCGGTGTTGATCACCATCTGGTGCATAAGGAAACGTTTCTGGTGAGAGATGCTCTCATCCTAAGTGTGGAGGGCAATATCATCACATTTCTTTATAACCTTGCCCAACACTTGGACATGCCTCCTCTGTCTGTTCCTAGAAAGTCAGAAGATGGGGAAGAGGAGCTGCCCTGGCTCATCCAGTGGCAGGTCGGGCCTATACAGTGCGCTGAATCTGACACTCCCAATGTTAGTTGCTCAGGAGAGATGTGTGTGTGTGTGTGTGTGTGTGTATGTGTGTGTGTGTGTGTGTGTGTTTGTGTGATCCTGGAAGGGCCAGAACAGAGTAGCTGAATGCATCAGAAAATCAGAAAGGACTATGCTTTTGTGTAGGAAGTTTTCTTTTTATGCTGAACAGGACTATGTGGCCCTGCTAAGGGGAAGGGGAACACAGTGCCCACTTTGCAGACACTGCGGGGAACTGACCAGTCAGATACTTCCTGTAGCCCAGCCTGGGTGGTACTTCCAACTCAGGCCCTTAGCCTGGACCCATGAGACACGTGTTCCTCTCTTGGCCTTGACTTCCCACCTGCCCAGAGACTGCTGAATCTTGGACTGGAATTTTAGGCTGATGGCTGTAGGCCTATCTTCAGTCTATGTCCACTCACAACACTAGCTACCCAGATTGGTGGTCTGCGAGTGGACCTCTTTTCAACCCACTGGCCACCCAAACAAAATGCAGGCCTACCTTGGCCTGTATGTGAGCACTAATTAATAAAAATCATGGCCAGGGATTCTGTAATGATGTTACTATGAAATTCAAATTTATTCCTTGCTATAGCCTGCTTTTATAAATCAAATGACATCAGTTCCCAGAGCCAATCATAGGCCCCCCCAACTCCGCACCACTGCATGCCATTGCCCCACCCAGCATCACCCAGCTAGGCCACGTTGCTTGCTCCTCCCTGGGACAGGGTCAGAACCCTGCCCACGCAGTGCCCTGAGGTGTGCTAGCTGAGAACTAGCCCGCTATTCAAACTGGATCCTCCCACACTTTTGGATTGACTCCCACTGGTCTTCAGCTTTGAGAGCTGTGGAAATGGTTTTCTACGTAAACAGAACTGACTGAACCTATAGTATGAAGGGATATTTTAGATTGGATTACAGGCTGAAACCCCAGTAGCTTCTCAGTCCATCAGGCTGGGTGGCTCAGCAGTCCCAATCTGGTGCTGAAAGCCTGGTGGGGGGTGGGGGGTTGGGGTGTGGGGTGGGGGTTGACATTCCTGAAAGAGAACTGGTCTCCAGTCTCTGTTGGAAAGCTAAAGATGTTGAGTTCTGGTGTCAGTGATGATGCAACAGCACGCATGCAGTCACCAGCAAGGAGTGGAGTGGGTGGGTGGGCAAGAGACAAACACCACTGTGCTTCCCTCAAACCTCTTTATGTCGTGGCTGCACTGAAGGTGGTGCCCACTCATCAGGAGGGTCTTCTTCCTCAGTCAACCCTTCCAGGAAATACCCTCCCAGATCCTTTCAGAACCAATCAAGTTGACAACTAAGAGTAGCTATCTCAAGTGCATATTAGAATCAATCTGCATGATTATGAAAATAAACATTGTCACATGCTATAGGCCAGACTCGTGGCTCACCAGGTTCTCTGGAGGGAGGGTGCAGGCATCGGTATGCTTACAAAATGTCCCAGCAAATAGCAGTGCTCAGCCAAAACTGAGACCATTGAGTTGGAGAATTCTGCCTGTAGAAAAGGGTCAGAGGAGCTGGAACATGTTTCACTGAGGTATGGTCTCAGTAGCAAAACAAAGTGGATTTGAATAGCAGTTCACCATCCCAGAGCTTCTAGGTTGTTATGAAAGTGATTTATTAACAGAAACAAGAAAAAAATGGATAGCTTTGGGACGGGAAACAGCATTGTGGTTGGAAATAAAATGTTTTAAATTTTTTCTCTTTGCTTGTAAAAACTTTGCCAAAACATAGTTACATTTCCATCCTATTTTATCTAGTGTTAGGCCATCCTCTGGTCCACGGATCCCAGAGAAACTATGTATTCTATCTCAGGAACTCATTCTTTCTTGAATTTACACGTTGTTTCCACTCCAGGGCATTTAGGAGGGATTGCTCTTTGAAGCCCTGCAGGGGCCTGCAGCAATGATTCAGTTCCCATGAACACCCAAGCCTCTTGGAGGGAATCATTAACCACCTTCCTGGGCTTCCCTTTCTTTTCTGGTCCAGTGTGTGGTTTCTAAACAGAATGTACATTATGTTGCCTGGTGAAGAACAATTCAGTTTTCCACAACAGTCTTGTTGGGTTTCAGCTTCTCATCAGGAAGACCAAGTCACATTTCCTGTAGCTTTTCCCAGTGAGTTCCTTGTGGATGGGGTACAGATAGGCTCAGGGGTCTCTGGATGTGTGTTTCTGTGTTGTTTTCTAAATGAGGAAGAAGGTGTGTTTGTGTGTATGCATGTGTCTGTACATGTGCAAATGTGTCTACATGTACACATGTATATATATGTCTACATGTACACATGTGTATATGTGTTCATGTATGCATGCACTTGAGTGCTTTTGGTGTGGTAATACAGATGGAAATGGATCCTCTTTCTTTATTGGGGTGTGCATGTGCACAAACAGAAATGAGAGGTCAGTTTTTGTGTCTTTACTCATCACCCACTCTGTTTTTCAAGACTCTGCCCACTGGCCCAGACCTCTCCAATTTGGCTAGGCTGGTTGGTCAGTCAGCCAGGATTTTTTTTAATGGATTCTGGGTGCTGAACTCGGTCCTCATGCTCACATGGCAAACCCTTTAAGGACTCAGCTATGTCCTAACCAAACAGTGGACCTTGCTTTTTACTTCAAAGAACAGCCCAGGGACTACTCAGGCTATTTCACAGACTGCTTGCTTAAGCTTCAATGATGGAGCACCCTGATGTCTCCATCTGCTAAATTCACCCTAGCAAGTAGCTGTTTCATATGGATAACTTTAGGATTTAGAGGACTGAATGGAGTGTTCCAGAAGTTTGCTTGCAATGCCTGGTGGTTAACTGTAGGGTGCCAATTGCCTTTCATGAAGGGACCCTAGCCTACACTACGTACCAAGCAGAGCTCTGCTGAGTATGCATTCTGAAAAACAAGCAGTTGGATCAGGTCTAGTGGTACATGCCTTTAATCCAGCATGTGGTATTCAGAGGCAGTGGATCTCTGCGAGACTGAGGCCAGCCTGGTCTACAAGGTAAGTTTCAGGCCAGCTGGAGCTGCAGGAGACCCTATCCAAAAAAAAAGAAGAAACAAAAAAGCAAACAGACTTGGTATTCTTTCCTATCTGTTCTCAAATAATTTATTCAACACTTGACTCTCATCAAAATGTGGGTAACATTTTCCACCTTTCCTGCCAGTACCCAGAGCTAGCTCCTTTTCTAATGACGTGCCTTTTCCTTCCTTCTTTCCATACAAGGCCTGAAGAAACCTCCTCTGCAGGATCATCCTATTTAGCATATTTTTCGATTAGGTCCGAATGGAGATGGTGGCTCTGCGGGTTCTGCTATGAGTCCATGGGTTAAATCGATGGTGAGCCTGTCCGGACAAATAGGCCTGGATTGCTCTGTGCAGGCCAGAGGAGGTGAGCCAAATGCCAAGTGCAGACGTAGTGGCGAGGCAAGCTGCTGTGAGCCCACAGCGCAGGATTAATGAAATCGCCCGGCTCTCAGCTTGCACAGGGAGCTAAAGCGGCTTTGGGAAAGGCATATGGCAAAAAATAAGCCGGAGTTAATCGCAAAGTCAGGTGTCCAGGAAAGCGGCAGCTGTTGGAAAGGAGGCGCACCAGCCGCCCAGTGACTTGGCTACAGCTCCATCACGCAGGGGGATGTGCCCAGGTGGATTAGCAGGGCGACAAACCGCAGCGCTCCCGCTGCTGCTCAGTGCTGCCCAGGCCTGCGGGTGCCTCAGGGCCTGTGACCACCGATGCACAGCCCAAGGCGGCCAGCTGTGGTTCTGATTAACCGCAGCAGCAAGAGCGGCTCCCGAGCGGGTCTCCCCGTTTTCCTCCCGTACATGAAGCAGCCAAGGTCAGCTGTTGTTTTCTCCCAATTCGTCTTGGGCTGCCAGGGATCAGCCAGTCTGCACTTCAGTGCAGGACTTCATTCAGACAGCTTTGGTAGAATGCCAGCAAGGCGCTTTCCTCTCCTCCATTAACGATGGCTCCTTTGCCTCCTGATTCTGAGTCCACCAGCATTGCTACTAAGAGCCTCATGCCCAGGGTTCTGCAGTCTCCTAGAGACCAGGAGAGGAGAGGGTCTGATAGGCGGCCAGAGGTTACCTGGCCTGCCTGGAATTTATTTTCACTGCTGTTAGTGAGCACGGTTTCTATATTACAATGACCTTGGCCATTCTCAATTGTACTGTTTGAAATCTGTGTTTTCAGAGAAGTATTCCAAGTACACTAGTGAGATGAGACAGGTATCCCACTTCCCAGTTATCTAAATGGGAGAAGCACCACGTTTATATAAAGCTTATTTTTCGGTTCTATAAAGTGCTTTTATTGTAAATGGCTCAATGTGTTGAAGATGCTGGTGTGCCTTTGAATGTGGTTAGTGCCTAGAATATTATTGCCACTTTCTTAGTCTCAGAACTCTTTTCTGGAAGAGTATTTGATATGGGTTGAATTATATATTCCAAAATTCATGTAATGAAGCCGTAACTCCAGGTACTCAGACTGTAGAAACAAAGATGTAGCTTGTCTTGTGGGTCAAGATAAGGTCAGACTGGAGCAGACCAGATCTCCAGGGCAATATGGCTGTTCCCACATGAAAGGGGAGAATTTGGGCGTAGAGTGTGGGAACATACCTGTGGGGACTAGAGTCATTCCGTCACCAGCCAGGGAGTCACCAGAGGTTAGGAGAAAGACCTGGAACAGGGTTCAGAAGTAGCATAGCCCCCTGCCACCTCCATCTGAGGCTTTTCGTCTCCAGAACACAATAACAGTATTTCAGGGCCCACAAATGGGGCTCCAGGTTTAGCAAAGTTAACAGCTTAAGAGATTTAAAGCTCCATAAAGATTTTCTATACGTTTCTGGGAGAGTTAAGTGTGATTACATCATTGCATCAATGCCATTTTACATTCAAAAAAGAAAATTAGATCTATATGATAGGGTTGTCAAGTTAGAGGAATTCTATGGGTTGAATTATATATTCCAAAATTCATATAATGAAGCTGTAACTCCAGGTACTCAGACTGTAGAAATAAAAGGTTAGGGTTAGGATTAGGGTTAGGTCACCTGGGAGATGGACGGGGGGTGGGGGGGGGACAGCATGTCTGAGGGTAGGCAGATTATTTTGATTATATTCATTGGGATGGAAAGACCTGTCCATTCTGAGCAGCATCGTTCCTTGGCTGGGGTCCTGGGGTGTATAATGGAGGAAGGAAACTGAGGCACAGCATCACCCACCATTTTCTGTTTCCTGGTTTCGGTTCAGTGTGACCCGCTGCTTCAGGCTCCCGCTGCCATGTCTTCTCAGCCTTGATGGAAGGTACCTTAAACTGTGAGGCAGAATAAGCCTTTTCTCCCCCTTGAGTTGCTTTTGTCAGTTTTTATCACAGTAACAGGAAAAGAAACAAGGACAGCCAGCCATATATTTCCTGAAGCAAATGGACACACTGTCTTCTTTTGTTCTCAGATACTCAAATTATAGAACCAGGTTCATTACTTACGCTGCTGAAAATCCTTCTGCCTTGCCGAAGCCACTGCTCCCAGCCTCTAATTACATGGGCTGGCAAAAGTGTCCCAGGAGTGACCCTGATCTGCCCTCACTGTATATTCTTGTGCCCACTGGCTTGCATTAAAATAAAATGGTCTGTTACTCATGGCTACACATGAGTGGGAAAGGTGACTATTTTATTGAGTAGTTTCTGAAGCCTAATAGTAATTACACAAATGTGGAGATTTCCTGGGATAATAAATACTAAAAATTAGCTTTAGGAACTTTGCTTTTGTTAGTAAGGACATGAAGACAGAGCAACTGAGAAAATCAACAAGAATCAGCAGACATCCTGTACAATGACATGATTTGAACTTTTGAATTTGCCAAGTAAGAATACGAAAAGAAGGAATTAAGCACAAAATTATCACACCCATAACATGACACTAATGATGTTATTTATAAAAGAATGTTTATCGGATGACCAAAAATGTCCAAAAACCAAATTGGCATAATATACTATTATCTTATATATTTTTCTTTTGATATTATGGAATACTAAGGCATAAAATAATGGTTTCATCACAGCATTTTCATATGTATAGAGATGGTACTGGGATTATAGTCTCCCTCCTACTCCCTCTCCCCAGCTCCCCTCTGACTGGCTTTCTTTTCCTTCCCAAATTCTCTTCTGCTTTCATGTCTTTTAAGGGAATTTTTATTGAATTTTTGTGCATTTAATACACCTTGATTATATTTAGATGCCTTCTTCTATCTACACTGCCCATAGCCCTGCTGACAGAGTTCATGCATTCAGTCATATATATTAAGGTCCATCGAGGCATGTTTTTGTCCCCAGATTTCCCTCAGTGTGAGTTCATCCACTGGACTGGTCAACCTATTTAAGGCCACTTCCTTAAAGAAGACCAGCTCTCCCTCACCCAGCAATGAACAGTTGCCAATAGTTCTTCAGCCAAGGTTAGAGTTTCTTATCCATTTCCACACTTCTATGCTGGTTTTTGTCTGGTTTGAATTTTCATGGGTCTCGTGCTTGTGGTCACCATCGCTGTCAGTTCATATGAGAAGCTCCCAGCTGCCTGGAAAACTCTGTTTCCTTGTGCTCATCCGCCCCCTCTTCCACAATGGTTCCTGAGCCCTGAGTGTCAGAGGTTTAATATTGGAGTCATATCCAGGGACACATACACTCTGCAGTCTCCTATTTGCTGAACTTTGGCCAGTTGTGGTTTTCTGTGTTAATTACCATCTATTGCATGAGGAAGATTTGCTGGTGAGAATTGAGAGATGCATTAGTAGTCTCCCCCTGTTGCACTGTGTTGCCTGGGCCTTAGGTGTAGAGACTACATTGTAGGTGTGTCACTTAGGGCTGAGCATCTCACAGTCACTTAGTAATAGTCTACATCTGTTCTGAAAGGAAGCTTATTTGAAGAGTAGTGAGAAGTATACTTGTCTGTAAATATAAAGATACATGTTCAACACACAGTAAGAAATTACGTCTGTCTAGGGATGTGATAGATGTAGGTTTCCTCTAGGACTGATGAACTCTCCAGCCATGTTTATTTGGCCATGGTAACACATGAGCTCCCTCACACTGTGGATTTTAAGTTCGAGTAGATAGCTGTTGGTTATCTCCAAAATAAAAGTGCCACTACCAAGCAATAGAGATAGTTTGCTGTACTGGTCATGACTGTTAGAGCTGAGTTGGACCATTGATTGAGTTTTCATCCTTAGTAGCTTCCATAGAATCAAGGAACCATAGGGGAAGAAGGAGCTTAAGAGAGGGGGGATAGTAGGAGACAGGCATTATCAAGGGGAAAACGGAGGTACTTTAACTGGGGAGGGAGGGTTAAAAAGGGGAAGATAAAGGTGAGATAAATAATGCTTCAGTGGTGTGAAAACAGAGGGAACTGTATTAGTTCAAAAGCCTACTAAGAGCTTAAGAGATGGCTCAGGAGTTAAGAACACTGGCTACTCTTGCACAGGACTCGAGTTTGGTTCCCAGCTCCTAGATAGTGGATAACAACCATCTGTAACTCCAGTTCCAGGGAATCTGATGCCCTCTTCTGACCTCCACAGGCATTGCATGACAGGGGTGCACTTACATACATGAAGGCAATACACTCATAAAGTAAAATAAAAATAATAAATAACATATTTTAAAAGCTTTCTGAAAAGTACATATACATACATATTTGAATGCATGTGTGTAGATAAAGGCTATATAACAAAAGTCACAGTACCTACTAAAGGAAATCTCCCTTCGAGTTGTTGACCAGTGTAGGATAGTCAAAAAGGATCCCAAAATAATATAGGCTATTGCCACCACCATTGATAGCTTTCCAGAACTTGAAGGTAACACCCTCTTGTTAAAGACAGGACATACTTGGGACACTGGAGTTGAAGCAATGTAGTTTTAACTGACCTGGACGTCTCTTCCCTCAAGACTAACTCTAATGTCTTTCTAAAATCTAGATTCTCATATGTTTTTTGAGTCTAGCTTCTTTTGTTTCACAACAACTCCAGGTCCAATCTATTCTCTTGTAAATATCTAAATGGCGTTCTTTTTCATGTCTGAAGAGTAAGTACTTCATTATAATTGCCATATTTTCTTTATCCGTTCATGTATTGACTAAGCTGCACCCACATCTTGACTATTGTCATCGTGCAGCAGTGACCTTGTTCTTGCAGGAGCCTCTGCTGTGCTGACTTGATTTCCTTCAGATGCCAAGATACTGAAGCCTGAGGCAGTTCTATCTTAAAGATTTATCTTATTTTTTAAATTCCATGTATTTATTTGTATCTGTGTATGGGTGTGTTCACAAGCGATGGTGTCTGTGGAGATGAGAGGTGTCAGATCCCCAGGAGCTGGGGGATGTGAGCTGCCTAACAAGGCTGCTGATTAAACTCTGTGGGACATTAAAAATAGCCCCACTAGTAAATAGGGGAAAAGAGATGGGGGGTGTCAAAGGGGTTGAGGGGAGAGAGAGAAGATGAGGAAGGAAGGAACCAAAATACACAGCTTACACATATGAAACTGTGGACAAACAAAATTTACTACTGAAAATTAAAACTGTCAAGGAGCTGGAGAGATGGCTCAGCAGTTAAGAGCACTGGCTTCTCTTACAGAGAAACTGGGTTCAGTTCCCAGAACCTACATGGCAGCTAACAACTGTCAGTCCAGTTCCAGGGGATCTGATACCCTCCTCCGATCTCTGTGGGCTTTACATGACATGGGTGCACTTACATACATGCAGGAAATACACTCATGCACATAAACTAAAAATAATAAATAAAATATTTTTAAAAGTTAAGCAGGGCCATCTGCTGGTAGATGTCAGGCCTCTGGAGAGTGTGACCCTGGGAGCCTGAGCACAGTGTAGTCGCAAACATCTGCTGAGATGAGTCATCCCACAAAAGAAACCTCAGGCAGATTATTCATGCGTACTTGGGAATGACTGCAGATCTTGTTCCTCTTTCCTCTCTTCCCTTTCCCTGGCAGGTCTGGGACAGCATCACCCCATCATTCTGTGCTGACATTTAGATATCCCTGGCCTGTAGCTGCAGGCAGCATGCCAGCCAGGGAAGCAAAACAGAAATGCGGAGCTGCTTACAGAGGGAACTCCTAGGTAGCCAGGGGCAATGGCTCGCTTTCTCCTCAGTCATGTGGGAGTTGTGGTGGGGCTGGAGCAACTCTCTGAAAGGCGAGAACAAATCAGTCACTTCAGTTGACATTTCAGAAATACTGTAGGTGGCAAGAAGGTAATCTATCAAATACCATTAAAGGATTAAAGCAGACAAACCCAAACTACAACACGTTAAACTTAACCTCAGAACCTAGACTGTGATTAGGTATGGTGTTGCGTGTTTGTGTGTGTGTGTGTGTGTATGTGTGTGTGTGCTTGCAATGTGAATGCATGTGCATGTGATGTGATTGCATTAAACAGCAAGGATATAGGAAGCATAGCATGTAAACTACTCAAAAGTGAAGAGCATCTGCTCGTACTTGCTGGGGATCTTGAAAAAGTCAGTCTTCATCCATTCAGGTAACTATAACAAAATATCATGAACTGGTGACATATAAGGAAGCAGCATTCACTTCCTCTAATTCCCCACTTGTGTGTTTTGGTGATGAAGGGGCAAGATATTTCCTGAGCTTTTGAATGAACTAAACTTGGACCCTGGAACGACCCACAATCCAGGTGGTGTTAGGTTATTGACAGACTCCTAAAATGGCTCACAGCTCCCAGTATTGTAACATGATGGGTCGGGGCTCAGCCCCGGCAAGTCCTTCTGGCTAAGCTGCCCAGCCTAGATCATGGAAAGTTATCCAAGCCGCTATCTGCTGGCAAATGTTGCCTGACTTCCACTACTGGTGGCTGCTTGCTCTGATCCTGGCAGAAAGTGATCCAGCAGTCTACTCCCCAATAAATTGCCATCTCCCATGGAGTTGTCTTGGTTGGTGGTCTTCACTGTGCCCACTTCCTTTCAGGTGGCACCCCTGATGAACACACACTCCATAAGCAATAGTGCTAAGCTTGCAATTGCCCTTCCTCAGTGTCTTATTTACAAGGCAGGGACCCACCATATGTCTGAGCCATGTCAGAAACTGGCCTTTGAACATGGCTGCCTCATCTGGCAGGACTTCTCCCGCATCTGAGACTGTCTCAGCCCTGCCCTCTTGGTGACCTCCTCCACCTCATTGCCTCCTTTCTTATCACCTCTCTCGAGGTTTTCTAGGTCTCACAGAAAGTGAGATAAATTTCTACTCTCATAGAAAACACAGTAAATAATGACTTCTCTCATGGAACTCGGAGCTCTCGTAACCACATTCTTAAATTCCGTTCTTCTGCTCCCAGCCAGAAGCATGCCACACAGGGTAGGTGATTAATGAATGTTTGATGGACACATAAATGGATGATTACCCACCAAGCGTTTCTTGGTGCTGCAGCTGTTACTATCTCGGATCTCTGTGGAGGCTCCTTTTTACCAGTACTGTTCTCTCTGAGAAGTGAACTGCTCCACCCCTGTAGGAGATCCTAAGGGTGTCCTTCATTACCAGGTACTCCGTTGGTATGCAGGTAATCCTTCACCCATTGTCCTTTCTGTTTCAAAAATTAGAAATGTTTCTTTATTGTTTAAAAAAGAGCTCCTTTGTATTAGAGCTCTCCTCTGATTGAGAATCCACCTCAGAAAGACTTTAATTCTTGGTAATGATTATGGAAAATTTATTTGAATGATTGACTCTTTGCTGGCTAATGCTCTGGGCATTTACAACACATTTTCTCATTTAATCCATATGGTAATCTCCATTTTAAAAAGCATTATTTTTCATCTTGAGATGTAGATGCTAAGGCTGAGGCGTAGAGAGGTTGAGTAACTTGTACAACACCATCTTTCTAAATGACAAGGTCAAAATTTAAAATCAAGTTAGTCAGAATCCAAAAGTCCATGCCAGCAGGAGGCCTGTGTTTCAGAAGGCCCTTGACTGATGGTTGGGGCTCTGAGTGTGGACAGGGGCCCAGCAGTAGAGAGGTGAGTGTGAGCACAAGGACAGGTGATTGTGAGAGAAGAGGGGAAGCCGGTGGACAGAGAAGCAGATAATCTGAAAACACTTAGGAATAAGATTTTTTAATTAACATTTTATATTACTTATTTATGTGTGTGTACGCACACACCTGTGTGTGTGTGTGTGTGTGTGTGTGTGTGTGTGTAGTGAGTGCCACTGAGTTCATGTATAGGCTATAGGACACTTCTAGGAACTGGTTCTCTTTTTCTATCATGTGGGTCCCAGGGAATCAAACTCATGTCCTTAGATATGGCACAAGTACCTTTTCCCACTGAACTATCTCTCTGGCTCAGAACAGACAATCTGTAATAGACTAGATAAGGGAAACCTTCTAGTAAGCTTTTAACTCTGGTTGGTTGCCTGACTGCATGTGGATCTCATAGGGCTATCAGAATGGGAGCAGGATTGGTGGGAAGATGCCTGGTGCTTTGTACTTGGTGAGTCTAATTAGAACTTCAAGCAGACGCTTGTGTATAAGAGCACAAGAATCCTGCAAACACCGTGACTCTTTCTGATCATTGTTTGTGCTGTGGCTATTTGTCTTAAAATTCTGTTTAGTAAAAATTTCCCACTTGATAGTCAGGGGAGGTCAAGGGAGTGTCTATCAGTGAATCAGAGCCTCTGGGGGGATCTTGGTCCATTGCAGCCCGATAAATGCATGGCTGGGGTTTTTATCCTTGACTGCATTTTCCCATCACCAGAAATAATCCCACATTCTTTTATTTATTGTCTTTCTCTTGCTAACTGTTAGAAAAGAGATAGCCGATTATGCTACTTCTACATCTACATAGTTTCAAATGTGTGTTTTGGTTGTAAGATGAACTACCTACTTCTAAGGATTATGTCTAATTGTCCTTTTGAAAACACATGTTATGAGATCTGCTTTTTTCCACAGTATATTCTAATCTATAAGAGTTAGTTAGCCGGGTGTGCTGGCGCACACCTTTAATCCCAGCACCTGGGAGGCAGAGGTAGGCAGATCTCTGTGGGTTCAAGGCCAGCCTGGTCTACAGAGCAAGCTCCAGGACACCTGGTACTAAAAGGGAGACCCCGTCTCAAAAATACAAAAAAAAAGAGTTAGTTAAAGATTTGGCTCTTCAATATAGTCTTGTTACAATCCTGGGCACAAATGAAAATATCACGATTAAATAATCTGAAAATCCAGGCTCAGATCAGGAAACTGCAAAGTGCTGAGATAGAGACTGCAGGGTGCTAACACATGATAAAAACCGTTATCTCATTGAACAAAGGGAATAGGACACACGAGCCAAAATGGGCTGCCCACCATCTCGTCCCCTCAAGCTGGGTGTCCAGCACAGCTTGCTCAATGGCATGGACTAGCACAATGAGTGTTGGCCCTGGTGTCTGAAAACCCTTTATTTGTGTGTGTGTGTGTGTGTGTGTGTGTGTGTGTGTGTGTGTGATCCCAGTCTGATTGTAAAACGATGGCTTTTAATTAGTGAAGCTGAAAGCGTCATGATTGTTTTCCCAAACAAAGTATGGACTCATAACCCCTCTCTGGCAAAGAGAAATAGCTACTCCAGGCCTTCAGCTGCCTGCTAGTGAGGGAGAGAGCAGAACTGTGTGGCCTTCTCTCTGGAGAGAGTTGTGGTGGCAGCAGCCAGTTGTCAGAGGCGACAGAAAGTGGTTCTGATGACGGAATGCTGTGCCTAGCCCCTGGGATGGAAGGGCATTGTAGGCTCTGTGCTGGTGCTGTTGGCATCAGTGGCTCAGGATCTCTGCAGTATCTGATTGTGGACATTGCTTTTGTCTGCACAGCCACCATGCCTGAACCTCCTGGAAGTTTTATAAGGTACCCAGTGCCCATTATTAAATCCATTTTCTGTTCCTGTTGGCTATAATTATCTACTGTTTGCAGTGGAGTCATACGTCCTGATTCTGTGTGACACACTGATCCCTCAGAATCCCAACACTCTGCCCTCTTGTGCCTTCCCTCTGGGAAGGGCATTGGAATAAGTCTCATGCTGCCTTGTATAGACTTGTATAGCCTTGTATAGACTTATAGATCTTTACATCAGTGTTTTGATGGCACAGATTATATTTTATTAATCTTTGCATCCTTCTGCCAATGCCTAGGACATAGAAAAGATTGTAAAGTTGACTTGAGCACAATGTAAATAGATGAATAGGTGCTTAGAAGCTTCAAGACAAAAACATGGGCTAAGCTTGCCTCTGATAGCAGGCTGTGTGAAGTGTGAGCAATGGAAAGGACAGTCATGTCAGAGTTAAGACTATTTCCCGCCACCGTGGTGGTACACGCCTTTAATCCCAGCACTTGGGAGGCAGAGGCAGGCGGATCTTTGTGAGTTCAAGGCCAGCCTGGTCTACAGAGTGAGTTCCAGAACAGCTGGGGCTACAGGGAGACCCGCTCTTGAAAAGACCAAAAAAAAAAAAAAAAGACTATTTCCCATGAAGCTCTGTCAGATTCAGGCCACTGGTCAGTTATGACCAGAATGATGGACACCAGGGTATAGTCACTGAGCAATGAATAATCTACTTCTCCGTACCATCTACTACATGAGCTTACATCTGGTAAGCTCATGTAGTAGACACAATGCAATTCCTCCTTTCGGAGGGATAAAGCTTCTTTCCCTGCCAAAGAAAATAAAGGTATTTCCTAGAATCAGTAGCATGAGTTCTACATGAGACCTTGTATTTCAGGATCACACCTTCATTTCATGGGTATTACAGACAACCCTGTGTGAAATTCACATAGCTAATTTCAGATCTAGTTTTACACACACACACACACACACACACACACACCAGCTTAATTTTTCATGATACTCACTGGACACACATACAATTCATATGTAATATGGTACCTGGAGTCATGTTTTATTGCTGTTTGGTGCAAGTCCACTGACCATACTTTTGCTAAATCATGTCCATCAACTAGAAATTGACCTCTGATCCAGTTCATATTTGCACAGACATAAACCACACGCCCTCTCCTCTCATCAGTGTTAGTTACTGGTACTGTCACGTTCTGTACTTGCTTTGCCTTTTCAGTTGAGGGCTTGATCCCTTCCTTGTACTATGGTCTTTTTTTTTTTTTTTTAGTGTTTTTGAGACAAGGTCTCTTTGTAGCCCCAGCTGTCCTGGAACTCACTCTGTAGACCAGGCTGACCTTGAATTCACAGAGATCTGCCTGCCTCTGCCTCCCGAGTGCTGGGATTAAAGGCATATGCCACCACGCCCAGCTCGTACTGTGGTCTTAAGCAGACATATGGACTCCATTCCTCTGCATCCTCGGACCTGTACATCACAAATTACCACAAGATATTATTTAATTCATTTGTCCCACACTCTAAGTGAACACTTTTTATTTTGGTAGACTGATATATTTATTCTAAATAACTGATGTCTTTTGGTTCCTCTTTCCCCCACTCTACTCATGTGGATTTGCCTGCATCTAGCCAGACTCTTTAGTAGAGTGCTAAAGACTACTGTATGATGGAGCAACTGAAATGAATGTCTCTGATAGCACACTGCTAGGGATCAAATCCCAGGTTTTATACTGAAGCATTTTGGATTAGAAATCATCAATCCTTGATTTCCTCATCTGTCATAGATCACATAATCTACATCACTATTGCTGTGAGGAATAAAGTAATTCTTAGATATAGATACTTAGAATAGAGCATAGTTACTAATAAGACACCAATCAACATTAACTACCATTGTCCAATTTACCCTTGCTTATTTCATTTGCAAGTGCATATGTAAGACTATTCCTTAGCTTTCCTAAAAGCATAACTATTGGGATTCATAAAGAACCCGAGCAGGAGACAGATATAATGGCGTATGCCCATAATCCCAACCTTAAAAATTGAATGCGGCTGGGGTCACATGTTCAAGGCTAATCTGGCTATATAGTGAGAGCTTGTTTTGAGGAAAAAGAAGCAAAGCTTTAAACACTGAAACATTAGCTGTTAAACCTCTTTACACACACACAGTCTAGAAGTTAACCATAAATAAATTCAACAACTTTGTAAACTCAATTACTAATTAACTTCTATGCTGTTTAAACACTATTTCCTTAACTTAGGGGCTAATTTCTATAGACCAGTACCACATGACTCGAAATGAGATAATTCCATTTTACCCATTTTTAACTTTTAAGGGGTCTAAAATGTTAGATATTGTCTAAGACCTCATAATACTTAGAAGTTTCTAGCCCAGCGTGGCCCATATTTTGAGCATCAGTAGGTTATTTTTTTTTTTTGAGACAAGATCTTGCTGAACTCAAACTCAAGATTCTCTAGCATCTGTCTTCTGAATACCAAGACTGCAAGTATATACCACCATATCTAATAAAGTGCAGTAGAATTAACTGGAAGAAGGTGAGTTTTTTCCTCTTGGACTATAAACATCTATTGATATGAGGTTTATGAAAATATAAAACTACAGAATTCAACAAAGGTAGACTGCCTTTCAAAATAATTCTTACTAACACTCAGGAGGCCAGCCTTGTCTACATAGTAAGTTTCAGGCCAGCTGGGGCTACAGGGGAACCTGTCTCAAAAAAAATTCTTACAAAGAAACAGAGTCTCCACTCTTTGCATTATAGGATACTGTGTGGAAATCAACTTGGGGCTTTCTAGGTTCTGTGCAGAGCCACCAATCATCTTTTCCATCTGTAGTTTTTTAGAAACTTTGCACGGACACAGGGACTTAGTGATACAGCAGCTCCCTGGACCCTGGGAGCTCTTGAAGGTCATATTTGAAGGTCAGATATAAGCGCCAAGAAAAGTTCTTGTTTGACTAGAGGTGTCAGGCTGATGATCTGAAGTGACTTCCCATGCACCGCAGTGCAGTGACAGGGCTGATAACCCGAGTGAAGCACAGCAGGTCTGGCAGAATGCTGCACTCAATGCTAGAATCTTAGGAAGGGAAAAGAAGAGGTCAGGTAATTAACTCTTGAGTTAATGGAAGGAGGACGGTATCATGAATCACTCCAAGGGGAAGATCATTTTGAAACCGCATGCACAACTAGGCTTCAGGAAGCAGCAGATGCTTCATGGCCAGGGGATTTACATCTTATTTGCTTTGCTTAAGTTCATCCCAAAATTAATGTGTATTCCTTCTGCCTTTAACATATATTGCCAGTAGGTAGATGGATGGAAAGAGAGCAAGAAGGAGATCTAGACAGAGAGAAGCAGCCTAGACTCATGCTGCTCAGTTGGAGGATCCAGGCGCAAGTGAAAACTTGTGACCTAGGTGGTAGACAGCCCTCCATGGCCTGGAGAATGAGCTAAAATGCTAGGACAAATGGACTCAGCATTCAACAAATATTCAATGCATAAAACAAGTTTTTCTCTGCATTCAAAATCCTCCTTATTTCACTGAAAATCTACAAGAAGTTCATTCTGTGTTGTTTTTTTCTTGGGTTAGCTAGGTAAATGTTCTTTGTAAAACATAATGTATATGTGTCTCTCTGTGTGTGAGTGTATGCCACATGTGTGTGAGTGAACTTAGAGGCCCAGAGAGGGATTCAGATCCCCTGGAAATGGAGTTACAGTTGGTTGTGAGCCACCCAACATGGGTGCTGGGAATTGACCTCAGATCCTCTGCAAATTGTTAAGCCATCTTTCCAGCTTCTGTGTGAATGTTCGTAAAAGTTTAGAGAATGAAGCTCTTTACTTTGGGTGTAGTCCCTGCCCTTGAAACCTGTCAGTGTAACAGACACATTGAGGTTCAGCTGATAACTATAAGCCAGTTCCCTGGTAGCTCTGGTTTGACAAGAGGCTGGTCTACTCTTGGTGAGTTTGAGAAGAGGCAGGTACTGAGGCCGATGCTCTAGGTAAAGGCTGAGGCAGTGGGACATACTCAGTCAGCCCACACTTCTCCTCTCCTGCAGTTGCTTCAAACAAAGTGAGCAACCACCACCAGTAGTAGGCTGTTCACACCCTGGCTGGTGTGATGTGGAAGTTGTGACCTTAGTCTCTTCCTTGGTAGAGACTTCCATGGCTTTGCATGGACTGTCTTAGGACCAAGACATTAGTGCTCCCTTGGGTTTGTTGCTAGATGCTATGAATCTACAACTCCATGTATAAAGATAATCTTGGAGAGAACCTATCTCATATCCCTATCATCTGACTCCATAGGCATCTGTTCTAAATACTGCAACTTAACACTCACTCACACCTGAAGCTAGTCACACCTCTATGTGTGATATCAGCAAAGCATTATACAAATGGAGTGAAGGCATCCATGGAACAATTCTGCATAAGCACCAACCATTCACTCTTGAGGTATTATACCATTGTATAAGTCCTATAAATAGAAATCCCAGCATTCTCAATGAAAATACTCATTGTCATCAGTGATCTCATTGATAACTTTCAATTTGCAAATATAATACAGAAAGGAAACCAAAGTTCAGCTCCATGTAATGCTGGTTGGCATCCTTCATTGCTGGAGAAGCGAGGGTTATGTTTGTATTGGCAGTTATGTTCAGTTGCATAAAGTAGCAACTTGATTGCAATGGTTAGAGAATAGTTGCATTCTTCAGACTCCCTGAGGTTTGAAGGTAGATCCCCTCATGCTGTAGGAAGGCTCCATGTGTCCTCTGGTACCCAAGCACCCCTGTCTGTCTCCGTACACTAGCAGTGAACTTGCTGATGCCACAATGTGGTAGATTTTCTCCAAGCATCATGTTCAGTTCCAAGAAGAAAGGGGGTGTGCGTGGAAGTTGGGGGCAAATAAAATGCAAAGAGACTCACTGGCCAAACCCATCCTTTTCTAACCAGGAAAACAATAAACGAGTTTTTTTCCCCAAAATTACTTCCCTATTATTTTTGGTTTTATGTCTTTGAAACATGGTCTCACTATGTAGACTAGGCTGTGATAGACTGGGCTGTGATAGACTGGGCTGTGATAGACTGGAACTGGTGATCCTCCTGCCTCAGCTTCCCAACTGCTGAATTGCTACCATCGTGCCTGGCTAATTTCCCCAAAATCTGAGCCAAGTATATTTCTATTCCATACCTTTGGCCAGAATGGGAACAGATGGCCACACCGCTGAATCTAGCAGTGAGGACCACTAGGAACTTGTTTTTGGTTAGGCAACTTGTACTTTTTGTCCCCAAGCTATAACATGTAAGACACAACTTCCTTCCAAATTCCTGAAATCTTTGGATACTCCTTTGATTCATCAGAGAGCTTATTTCAAACTTCTCATATACAAATCACAGAGCTATGGCCTGGAGAGATGGCCTAGCAGTTAAGGAGCGCCAACCGCTCTTGCAGAGGACCCAGGTTCGATCCCCAGCACCCACATGGTGGCTGAGAACCGTCTTTAACTCCAGTTCCAGGGGAATCTGACACCCTCTTCTGACCTCTGCAGCATTGCATGACACGGGTGCACAAACCTACATGCAGACAGTACATTCATACACATACAAAATAAGTAAAAATTAAAAAGAAATCACAGAGCTAACCAGATTACAGATTCTGACAGACTCCTTGGTGGATGTCAGTCCTCCATCCCAGGAGCCTTGTTTATTTTTGTTCTCCACCAGACTGTGAGCTCTCCTGGGTCACAGGAAGGTCAGCAGGGAAAGGACAGGTTTATTTATTTATTTATTTGTTTATTTATTTATTTATTTATTTATTTATATATGTATTTTTTTGAGACAGGGTCTCCCTTTTTTAGTCCCAGCTGGCCTGGAGCTTGCTGTGTAGACCAGGCTGGCCTTGAACTCACAGAGATCCACTTGCCTCTGCCTCCTGAGTGCTAGGATTAAAGGTGTGCACCACCATGCCTGGCTTTTTTTGGGGGGGAGACCAGTTTTTATTTTTTTTTCCTTCATTCTCCAACCCCAAGGACCTAATGTATCACAGAAGCTAAGAGTCCAAAGGAGATACCTAATGGTGAATAAATACATGAGAGAATGTGGCCTGGACCTGGCATCCAACAGCATTGCTGATGGGCCCTGAGCCTGACATTGGGATTTTGATCTTTTCGTGTTTGTGTCTGTTTCTTCTTCTCTCTAAAGTGGTAGCACTATGTGTGCAAATATGACTCATGAGGCCTCAGTGAAGCTCAAGGAAGGAAATATTTGATAAATACTTCTTGCCTAGTATTTACAAGGGTGCTTTCTGTTTCATTGCCTTCTCAACCTCTTAGATTTCATCTCCTCAGCTCCATGTTTTTTTGTTTTGTTTTTGTTTTTGTATTTTTGAGATACAGTCTCCTTTTAGTCCAAGCTGCCCTGGAGCTCACTCTGTAGATGAGACTGGCCTTGAACTCACAGAGATCCGCCTCCCAAGTGCTAGGATTAAAGGCATACACCACCACACCTGGTGCTTTTTTTTTTTTTTTTTTTACTTTATTAAAATACTGAGTTTATTTCACATGTATATTTTTGTCTCCCCACCATTTCCATGTTTGACCACCACTATTACTACAGCCTATCATAACATTCCATACATACTTAAAACCAAGTAAAGGGAATCCTTAGAAACTAAACAGGCATTTTAGACAACACATTCTTAGCAATTTAACCTGAACAACATTTACCAAACATGGTAGGGGAAATTCTCACTTTGTGTTATAAAAAGGACAATAAGATATCAACTGTTACAGAAATGAAGTAAGACAGAATATTTCAAACAGTTTGAGCTATTTTCTTAAAGAGACTTCCTCCACTGCCAGAGATCTTGAATAGCCTCTTGGTCAGTCATCGGGAAACAATTCTTCACATAATTGATGAACTTGGCTTCCACTTTGGGAAGAGAACTACCCTTTTCTATACTTGCTTGCATTTTTGCTTTAATGTTTTCTACAGAACTAGGTCCTTTTGGTGTTTCCTGTTTTTTCGAGAGATTCTTGACCTTTGGATCTTGGTCTTTTCCATTCTGGTTTGATTTTTGTGCATTTTTGGTCGAAGTATCTCAGATAGATTTCTTCATTGGAGCTTTTTCTTCAGTTTCCTCATCATCAAAATCATTACCATCATCATCATCATCATCATCATCATCATCTTCATCAGCAAGTTTTAATTTTTTCTGTGGAACTTTGTTACTACTTCCAGGGGCAGATTGCTTTCCAGATATATTTAAGAGTTTTTCCTCCTCCTCCTCCTCCTCCTCCTCCTCCTCCTCCTCCTCCTCCTCTTCAGACTCTGCATCTTCCTCCACAGCTACAAGGTGCTGTCCTCTAATATGTACAGGCCCTGCACCACACTTCAACCTTAAGACAACAGGTGGTGCAATTTCAAATCCTTCAAGGGAAACCGTTGGTTGTACAGACATTTTCAGAGTTGCCAGTGTTACTTTACTTGGATTGCCTTCAAAATTCATTGCCTCTGCCTCCACAATGTGTAACCCATCCTTTGCAACCAGGTCCTAAACTGACCACTCTCAATGATGGCTGGTGGTCACTTTCATTGTTATCCACCTTAAAGTGGTAATCTTTATCAGCCTTTAGCTCACAGCCGAAAAGGTAGTTCTGCGGCCTCAGAGGGCTCATGGCCATGTCCATAGAGTCTTCCATGAGGCAGAGGCGCTCACTTCGCCCTGAGAGGCTGGATGAAGACAACTGAACACTGCTGAGAACAGACACACAGGAAGGAATCACACCAAGACTCAGCTCCATGTTTGACCTGTGTTTCAGTGACAGTAGACATCACTAAATCCACTTGCAGGAGATTAGTAAACTAAAGCTGGATGGTTTCTAATTGCTCTAAGCTCACATAAATGATAAGAGCCCTTGTTGCTCTTTCAGAGGACCAGAGTTCAGTTCCCAGCACTCATGTCAGGCAGCTCACAACCACCTGTCACTCCAGCTCCAGGGGATCCAATGTCTTCTCCTGGCCTCCAAGGGTGCCAGCACTCACATGCACATGTCCCCATGCAGATGCATACACATAAATGAATACTAAAAGAAAAATGTTTAGGGCCTGGAGAGATGGCTCAGTGGTTAAGAGCTCCAACTGCCCCTGCAGAGGACCGGTATGTGGCCTGGACCTGGCATCCAACAGCATTGCTGATGGGCCCTGAGCCTGACATTCGGATTTGATCTTTTCAAATGTTTTTTGTGTTTGTGTCTGTTTCTTCCTCTCCCTAAAGTGGTAGCACTATGTGTGCAAATATGACTCATGAGGCCTAAGTGAAGCTGAGGATTTTCAAATCCTTCCCTTGAAGGATTTGAAATTGCACCACCTGTTGTCTTAAGGTTGAAGTGTGGTGCAGGGCCTGTACATATTAGAGGACAGCACCTTGTAGCTGTGGAGGAAGATGCAGAGTCTGAAGAGGAGGAGGAGGAGGTAAAACTCTTAAATATATCTGGAAAGCAATCTGCCCCTGGAAGTGGTAGCAAAGTTCCACAGAAAAAATTAAAACTTGCTGATGAAGATGATGATGATGATGATGAAGATGATGGTAATGATTTTGATGATGAGGAAACTGAAGAAAAAGCTCCAATGAAGAAATCTATCTGAGATACTTTGATTCCCAGCACGCACATGGCAGCTAATAACCATCTTTAAGCCAGATGTGGTGGTGCACACCTTAATCCTAGCACTCGGGAGGCAGAGACAGGCAGATCTCTGAGTTCAAGGCCAGCCTGGTCTACAGAGTGAGTTCCAGGCCAGCTGGGGCTACAGGGAGACCCTGTCTCAAAAAGACCAAAAATAAAATGATAAATAAATAAATATATAAATAAAACATGAAAGTAAAAAAATAAAAGAAAAAGTTTAGAAAACTTGTAAAATGAGTTAATAAGGTTACTTTCTGTAGGATTTTAAAAATGACTTCTTGGTGGGAGGTAGTTTCAGTGAAGTCCAGTGAGACCCTGCAGCTTGTCCTCCAGAATGCATCTTTGAGTTGAAGTTTCTAAACTCTTGACATTCATTATCATTTTTACTTATTTGCTTCAAAATAACAAGGGACACTTTACAGTTTACAAGTACATTCACTATGGCCTCTAATTCTCATAACAAGCATCTAAAACATTATGCACATTTTTCAAGGAGTAAGTAACAAAATTAAAATTTAACCTAAGCACTCTGGAATGTGAATCTGAGGGTCTCTTTCTCTCTCTCTCTCTCTCTCTCTCTCTCTCTCTCTCTGATTCTCTCATCTTGTTTTGTTGTGGTTGCATTGTGGCCGGGGAACAAGTGAATCCCCATCTTCTAGTCAGACTTGTTCTCCCCATGGTCCTGGGATTGTGTCCTGCCCTTGAACTACTCTCTATTCAGTTGCTCAAGTTAGAGACTTAGGACTCGAATAATACTGTTTTCTCTTTGTCTTTCCCATCTTTGCACAAGCATTATGCGGTGTTGATTTTAGCTTTTGAATATGTCTAAATATTTCCTGGTTTCTATTTTGCTACCACCCCTTTCAGTTTCTACCACCACTTATCCAAATTAGTAAATATAAGTTTCTTTTTCTGAGACAGGGTCTCATGTAGCCAGGCTAGCCTCAAACTCACTACACAGCTGAGGATGAGGCTGTGCTTTTGATCCTCCTGGACCTACCTTCCATGTGCTGGCATCACATCACGGGTGTGTACTGTCATGAACAGTTCGAATCCACAGCTTCGGACACACTAGGCAAGTTCTCTATTAACAGAGCTACATCTCCATCCTGATTGTTTTCCTGATCCTCTCCTTTAGCTTTTACTTTCTTTACTCCAATCTAGGATCAGAATGAAGAAATACAGAGAAAAGGAAATCTCTGGCCTAGAACCTTCCATAGCTCCTTGTGTCCCATAGCTGTGAGTCCAAGACTTCAGCCATTTATAGTCCTTTCACAGTTACCATCGTTTTATCCAAAGTGGTGTGCAAGGCTTGCTGAAAGTGATACCCATAGATCCCAACACAGAGACCCCACCAAGTTCATGTCATGTGTTCTTTTCAACTTGCCAAGACTTGGGAGAAAAGTTTTGGTCTCAAATGTGGAGCATTTCTGCTAGGATCTGGGTTCAAGATTCATGAGTCTATATAAGATGTCTCAACAGAACAGTAGTTTAGTCTATGCTAATCAATAAAATTTATGAATCATGAGTTATATAGCCTAACTATGTCTATATCTATTTCTCCATAACATACATTAAAATATGTACATAACTATCATTGGTAAAAAAATTACATTCTCCCCTGTATCAATGGTAATGGTAAATCTAGTGTACTTCTGGAAACATCTTTCTATGACATAAATGACTATGTTTTTGAGTTTATCTTACTGTGTGGTCTTATCTTTAGGGTGGTTGCAGACTGGCTGTATAATTCATAATGCAAACAAAGTACTTTTAAGTGTGAAGTAGGGGTTCTATTGCTACTAGAACAACAGGTATAAAAGTGCCATCTCAGAAAGTCCTTGGCAGATGGCCCCTGCTCATCTGTTCCCTCCCTCACCACTTCAAGAACTTGAGAAACACTTGTGTATTTTTAGGTCTTTGTACACACCATATGATTCCAAGCCTTGGAGAATTTGAACATCTTGTTCTTTAGGTTCGGAAACCCTTTGTTATTTCTCTTCCCACATCTAACTCCTACACAGTCAGTTCTTCAGGAAGCCTTTCTATACTCCAAGCTGAACCAGCCACCCGTTCTTAGTGGTTCCTGAGAATTCTAAACATATATGAATCTTTTTTTCATATCCAAGCACTTTCTGAGCAGAATATATGCAAATTTATTTTTTACTTGCTTGTTTTGTGGTTCTTTGCAACACTTTGAGTGAGTCAAAGTACATGTAAAGGGAATGAATATATATGACACACAGTGCAGGGTCCATGTGCAGAATCTACACTATCTGCAGGAGAACAGCCTATGTTCTAGGCTATCCTCCTCTCTTACACTGACATTGACTCTTGCTTGTTTGATGCTGTTTGTTCTATTTCAAAACATTGGTGGTTAGTCTCTCTTTCCTGTATCTTTCTTTACCTTTCCTATAGAACTAGAGTATCTTGCTACTAAGACCTGGCCTAGCAATTTGACAGATATAACTTAACAAGCTGTCCCTGCTTGTGGTTGGTATGATATTGAACATAGGAAACCCTAAAAATCCAACCAAAAAAGAAATATTGTTAGAATAAACACCTCGTAAGGCTTCAGAATCTAAAATTGTCACAATTAGCTATCTGAGATGCAATTCAATTTATAATGATTACACCAAAAAAGAATAAAATACTTAGGAATGAACTTATGTGGATGAATTGAAAGCTTATATGCTGAAAACTACAAAACACAGATGTAAGAAATTAAGCAAGAAACTAGTAGAAAACCATCTCATGTTCTTGATCTATAAGACAACATTGTTAAAACTTCCACACTACTCTGAGGTCTGAATATTCATGTAGCCCCAATTCATATTCTGAAACAAATACCCCTAAGGTGATGGTGTTGTGAGTTGAGGGTTTGGGGAGCTGGTTATGATGGAGCCATACCTGGTGGATTAGTACTCCTGTAAAGGTCCTACTGAGATCATTAACCCCTTCTGCCATAGGAAGTTGAGGTAAGATGATGGCTGTAATGAGAAGTTGGCTTCTATGGGCATCCAACCTGTTGGTGTCTTGATGGGGGATTTCCCACCTACAGAGCTGTGAAAAATAAATAACTGTCCTTGGGGCTGAGGAGAGGCTCAGCAGGTAAAATCACTTGCTGGCAAGATGAGGACTGAAGTTTAGATTCCCCATGTTACCAGAATTTTGGGGAATCCCATCTGGGTCACCAGATAATACCAGAGACATCAGGGTCCCCTCTTCAGGTACATAGTCTCATTAATAAAAAAGAACTTATGACTGGGCTCAAATGGAAGTACAATTTTATTATAGTTTAAAAGAGAAGGGCTGGAGAGATGGCTCAGTGGTTAAGAGTGCTGACTGCTCTTGCAGAGGACTCAGGTTTGATTCCCCACACCCGCATGGTGGCTAAGAACCGTCTTTAACTCCAGTTCCAGGGGAATTCGACACCCTCTTCTGACCTCTGCGGCATTGCATGACACGGGTGCACCAACTTACATGCAGACAAGTACACTCATACACATAAAAATAATAAATAAGTTAATATTATGAACTTTGCAGGTAAATGGATGGAGCTAGAAGATATTATGTTAAGTGAAGTAACACAGTCCCAGAAAAACAAACGGCGAATGGTATCCCTCATCTGTGGATGCTAGCATCAATAAATTGTGGAGAGGGATGCATATTGAAAGAACAACAACAGAAAGACTGCATCAGAAAACTGACTGAAATAGTGATTCTGGAGGGGTGGGAGGGTTGGGAGAGGGACACGGGTCTATATTCGATTAATGTATATTTAATTGACGTGAGTTCAACAAGTATCCAATTTTGCCCAAACTCTATCTACACATTACATGGTATTTTAGGACTTAGTAAAAGTAAAAATGCCTACATTAAACAACATTGTTTTAAAGGTTTTAAATAAAAATGGTAATACATCTAAGTTAATTGGAAATATAAATTGTTGTTGTCCACATTTGTTGTACTTAAAATCTGTATAACAATAACTTTGGGATTAACATGTACAAATGTTCTCTATAATTTTTGTGTTATACAGTATCATCTTGTAACATTCTCTTTTACATATAAGATAATTTAACTTAAGGAATTAAGTTTGCTTCCCAAATTAACAACATTCAGTCACCCAAATCACCTTGGGTAAATTTAATGAAATTTATACCTTGATTCCTGCCTATAGGTATGTGTACTACAACTGCCTTTTTGAGACTCATGAGTCAAAAAATAAAAACCTAAAATAAAAAAGAGGGTATATGGTTATATATTAAACCTTTTTGTCAAAAAATTTTTTCAATTTAAATCTTGAAACTAACTACGGGAAAAGATTTGTGTGTTCCCACAGGTCAAAACGTCACCAACTTAATGGCTGAGAAAGAAAAGATATAGCTTTGCACTGTGCAGGATGTACCAAGAAATACCAGCAGAGAAGTTGGCCCATCTAAATATTAAAAGGAAAAAAAGCCTCAGACTGCTACAGACATCAAACATCTCTGTGGATCCTATTTGTAACAACTGTTTATAATGAGTCCTAATGAACCTTACCTTCTAGGGGCCGCAACGTTCTAATATGAGAGACCTTCTTACCTCCTTTTCATAGAACAAAGAAAAATATGATGGTAATGAAGTCATTCTCTAACTGTAAATTAGAGCCAACTGTTATAGAGGTAATCTCTTATAAAACTGGTAAAACTGCTTTCTTTAATTGACTAATAGACATAGGAACTGTGAAAAGGATTATTCTCTATTCAGAACCAAATATAATACTAAAGTCTCTTTAAGCTGTGCATTTAAGCAAAATAAATTAATACAGGAGAGCTCTGATATCAGCAATGGATTATTCTGCCAAGGAGATGTTGGCCAGGGGAACCAAGCCCCCCCTCAAAAAGGTAAAGGCTTCTTGCCTGTAAACTGGGATACCGAGGCAGTAAGACCCTGCTGTCGAAGACCTGATTTAAGCATGGGAAAGATGTATTGAGACCACACTTGCAAGTGTACAGTTGGTTTCTGGAATGCCAGAGAGTGTTACCAAAGGCCACTAAACCAATAAAGCAAATACTGGTCTCCTTGAGTCAAGCAAGACTCCTCCATCAGCATCAGCTACACCTTGCCTGCCTGGAAATACTGTGCAGCAGTGGCAGCCATATGTCTGTATATCCCAAATCTAATTGGCTATTAGCCCTCTCCTTGGAGGAATAACTCACAGCTGATGCCACAAGCTTACACCCTCTAGTGGCTAGGAGATGTTATAAGCCACAGTAAGACCTTGTCATCTTTTACAGAAAATACATAATTCTTGGATTAGCATACCATCCAAACATCTGTGTCTATACCAAAGTAACCTACCATAATAATTAATACTGTTTAAATACCTATATATCTAATTGCTTGTGCTTCATTAGTAGGATTGAAAGGTTATTCCTGGACAAACTGTCAGCCCATGAAAGGAAACAGCCAGAACTGATCAGAGTCCAAAATGACATCTCCAGAGAAAGTAGACTGTTTTGCTTCTCATCCACCTCTGCCCCTTTTCTAAGCCTAGGGAACAATCTGTGGAAGAGGGGGAGTGGTAGAATGTAAGGGCTGCGATTTGGGTGAATGGTGAAACTACAGCAATATAGACTGGACTCTTATTTGATCAACTTGATTGTACATGCAAGCCCCTCCATCTGGATGGTGGGAGCCTAGGACTGTGTGGGTTTGGGCACAAATGCTTGCAAATTGGTTTTACATGAAGGATGCTTGTACTCACAACTTATTACTTATTGTTAAAAAATGAAATAAAAGAAAGTATAAAATAATAATAATAATAATAATAAATAAGTTTAAAAAAGAGAGAAGCAGTCCAGGGCAGGAAAGTTGTGAATCACAGCAGATGCCCAGGGGAGAAGAATGAGGGAAGGAAGGAAAAGGCACGGCAGCTGAGTTACTGGCATGAAGGTCTACCACATGGCAGCCAGCTGAGCTATTGGCATGGAGGTCCACCACATGGCAGCCAGCAGCCACTTGGAAGGGAGGAGAGATTCAGAGAAGGAATAAGGAAACCCAAAGTATCAGAAGAAACACTGTAGGTTTGGGCCAGCATCCAAACAAAAGATAGAGAATACAAAAAATGGAAAAGTTGTAGTATCTTTCTGAGTTAGGACAGAAAGGTGAACAGACCAAAACCATCTCACAGGGGCTTGTAGGGACTTCCCTAGTAGTGGGACTTTTGGAAAGGAAAAGTACAGTATCTCATTAAAGGGACACTTATTCTGCCTAGCTCTTTAGCATGGCTTATTGTGAACCTGCAATTTGGGGGATGGAAGGTCTCTTAGTCAAGTCACTGACCCTGTAAAACTGGAATGTTAGGTCTCTACCCTATTCTTTTGAACAGAAGGAGTTTTCCCTGATGGTCTTTAAAAAAATTTTTTTTATTAATTTTATTTATTTCTGTATGTGTATGAATGTACTGTCTGCATGCAAGTTTGTGCACCCGTGTCGTGCAATGCCGTGGAGGTCAAAAGAGGGTGCCGGATTCCCCTGGAACTGGAGTTCTCCCGGAATTGGAGTTTCAGACGGTTCTCGGCCACCATGTGGGTGCTGGGGATCGAACCTGGGTCCTCTGCAAGAGCGGTCGGCGCTCTTAACCGCTAGGCCATCTCTCCAGCCCCTCTGATGGTCTTTTATTGCTATTTGAATACCAGGACCCATGTAAATGCTGGGCAGATGTGGAGGTTCACATATCTCTTCAGATCTAGGGAATCCCTGGAAGTAATTTCCCAGATACACCAGCTGAATTTGTGAACTCTGAGTTCAACTGAGAGAGCCTATCTCAATGTATAAATTGGAGTGCAATTGAGGAGGACATCTGACATAAACCTGGCTTCCACATTCATACACAAATGCATCCATACATGAAAATATATGCACACTTCACACACACTTCACACAATTTCTATTCTTTATAAGTCACTTGATCTATGATATATTATAGCAACTCAAATAAAGATAATAACCTCCCAAATTTATAAATTAAATTTAATTTGTATCCAAATACCAATATTTCAAGGAGTAGAAAAAAGAGGAATCTAAGAGTAATAGAGAAGTAGATACATAAGAAGTCATTCATAAGAAGATTTAAATAGAGAAGCTGATCTTAAGAAGAATGTAATTCCTGTTGGGCATGGTGGTGGAGTTCTTTAATCCCAGCACTTGGGAAGTAGAAGCAGGTGTATATCTATGAGTTCAAGGCTGGCCTGGTCTACATAGTGAGTTTCAGGACAGTTGGGCTACAGGGAGACCCTGTCTCAAAAAGACAAAATCCAAAAAAAAAAAAAAAAAAAAAAAAAAAAAGAACATAATTCCTGATTTCAAAATACCTTTTAAAGATACAGTGACCAAAACAGTATGGCACTTGCATAAAGTCCTCTGCATAGACCAGTGGATCATAATAGAAAGCTCAGAAATAAATCCACAGATATATGGCCAAGTAGTCTATGACAGAGGGCAGCTTAAGACTATACTAGGAGAAATGATATGCTTATCAACAAACTGCACTAAGTGGGAATGAATTGAGACCCTTATCTTAAATCATACACAAAAGTCAACTTAAATTCAATGTAATATAAATGTAAGACCTGAAACCAAGAGACCTAGGAGAGAACTTTATGATACTGGTATCACAATGATCTCATGGCTTTGATACTGAAAATAGAGGTGACAAAAACAGAGATGACATGAAATGAGAGTGACTGGAGGAAACTAAAGAGCCTTTGCCCAGCAAAGGAAGCAAGAAAGTAAACAGGTGTGTGACCTACAGAACTGAAGGAAAGATTCTCATGCGATGTACCTGCCAATGGGCTAATCACTGAGTAGATATGGAGGCCCAGAAACTCAGTAGTAAACACAGCTAATGGAATTCAAACCAATAGTGACTATACACTCAAGTAAAATGAGCCTAAGATTCAAATAAAACTTTATTTAAAGAAGATGTACAAAGGGCCAACAAGCATGTATATAAATGGTCACTTAGTAACCACCAGGGAAATTCAAAGCAAATTATGATGGCATGCCACTTCAGTGGTGTGATTATAAGAGAACAGACAAGTGCACTGGAATCCACCATGGTGTTTGTGGGGTACAAAATAGTATAGCTCCTCTGGAAAACAATATGGAGGCTCATCCAAGATTAGAGAAGGAACTGCTATAGGATCTATGTAGCTACCTTTCCAGAATTAAAACCAGAGTTATTGCACTGCCATGTTCATTGCATCAGTGTTCATAGTTGTCAAGATGTGCAAAGAACCTAAACATTCATAGTCAGGTAATGTGCAAAGAAAATGCAACATATGCCTAGGGGCAAGTGCCTGTCATCCCAGCAGTTTAGAAGCTGAGGCAGGAGTACAATGAGTTTGAAGCCAACCTGGGCTACACAGTGAGACCCTGTTGCAAGAAACAAACAAGAACAAAACAAAAAGGATTTTATACTTTCACTATCAATTATATTTTAATGAACTTATCTATCTCACAAGAAAGAAAACCTATGACAGAATTGAAACTGGAAAAACAATTAGCTTGCATCGTTTCTCACTACTCAAGTCTGCATTCTTTCCTTTCTCATCACCTACCATTGTAAATCCTAAGCCAAGATCCATGTCTTCAGAATGGCCATTCTGAGATCTCACTGACATGCTCGGAGCTTGGGACTGGCAAGGGTTGTTTTTATTTTTTAATACGTTTATTGATGATTTGTATATTTCATACATTATCTTTCAGTCCAATTTAGACATATTCCCCTTTCCTTGCCTCCCACCCCGCCCCTGTTTATACATTCTGCCATACATGTCTTGCATCTTTGTCTCAGTCTTTCCAAAGTTTTTCACTGCAGAGGCTTGTTGTTTTGGGCAGAGTTTAACTGTATTACTCAGTTCTTTGACTCAGTCTTTATGGCGTTGTTGTTCCCTCCCCTTTGTATTGCTCCAACATATGCCTATGTGATCATCACATATGTATCAAAATTATGACCTCTGAGAATAAACTGCATTTTAATTCCAAAATATGTTTAGGAATTCACATTTTTCCCCTTTAATTTTATATTGCTCTAAAATATGAATACATACCTTCCACCCATATACAATAATTAGAGTCTGAAAATAAGTGGTAGGTCTATTCTAGAGCCCATTAAGAGATTTACATTATAACAGCACAGTTGCTTTCAGATAAAAAGAAATATAACAATAATGCTGTTCAGCTTGCCTTTCAACTGGGGATTTGGTACTAGCATCTACAAATGAGGGAAACCATTCACCATCGTTTGTTTTTCTGGGACTGTTACTTCACTTAGCATAATTGCTTCTAGTTCCATCCATTTACCTGCAAAGTTCATGATGTCATCTTTCTTTTCTTTTAATTTTATTTATTTCTGTATATGTATGAATGTACTGCCTGCATGCAAGTTTGTGCACCCGTGTCGTGCAATGCTGCGGAGGTCAGAAGAGGGTCTCGGATTCCCCTGGAGCTGGAGTTCTCCTGGAATTGGAGTTTCAGACGGTTCTTGGCCGCCATGTGGGTGCTGAGGATCGATCCAGGGTCATCTGTAAGAGCAGTCTGTGCTCTTAACCGCTAGGCCATCTTTCCAGCCCTGATGTCATCTTTCTTTACTACTGCATAGAACTTCATTGTGTAGATGTACCACATTTTCTCTATCCACTCATCTGTTGAAGGGGATTTGGGTTGGTTCCGGCTCTTTGCTCTTGTGAAGAGAGCTGCAATAAACATAGATGTGCATGTATCTTTGCAGTAGGATGAGTCTTGTGGGTATATACCCAGGAGTGGTATGACTGGGTCAGGTGGTAGGCTCATTTTGAGTCTTTTAAGGGTTCTCCACACTGCTTTCCATAATGGCTGTACGAGTTTACATTCCCACTAGCAGTGGATGAATGTTCCCTTTTCCCCACAACCTCCCCAGCATTTGGTGTCTTTTGTTTTCTTGATCTTACCCAGTCTTATTGGAGTGAGATGATATCTGAGAGTGGTTTTAATTTGCATTTCCTTAATTATTAATGATGTTGGACACTTTTTAAGATGTTTCTCATCCATCTTTCCTTCCTCATTGGTGAAGTCTCTGTTCAGCTCTTTACTCCGTCTTTTGAGTAGGTCATTTGTTTTCTTCTTTGTTTTTTGAGTCGTTTATATATTCTGGTTATTAATGCTCTGTCAGATGTATCACTGCTGAAGGTTTCCTCCCACTCTGTGGTTTTTCTCTTCACTTCCTTGATTGTTTCTTTCACTGTACAGAAGCTTTTGAGTTTGATGAGGTCCCATTTGTCAACTGTGCAGCTGCTGTCTGATTTAGAAAGTCTTTTCCTATGCCTATGTCTTGAAGGTTGATGCCAACTTTTTCTTCTAGCACCTTCAGAGTTTCAGGTTTCATGTTGAGATCTTTGATCTACTTGGAGTTGATTTTTACAAGTGTTGTTTAAGTGGTGTTCTATTTTACTTTTCTATTTCTGTGATACAACTCCAAACAACTCAGGGATGAGTGGATTTATTTTATCTTAGGTTCACCATTAAGGGAAGCCGGGGCAGGAACTCAAGTGGGAACTTGCGGCAGGAGCTGAAGAAGAGACCGTGGAGGAATGCTGCTTACTGGCTTGCTTCTACTGGCTTGCTCAGCTATTGCAGACCAGACTTACCTGCCCAGGGATGATAACTGCCTACTGTGGGCTAGGCCTTCCCATATCAATCAGCAATTAAGAAAATGCCCCAAACACAAGCCATAAGCAATTTCAGTGGAGGAAATACCTCAGTCGGGTTCCTTCTTCCCAGATGACTATAGTTTGCACCAAGCTGACAAAAACTAACCTACACAAATGGCTACTTTGATCTATCTATGTGATGTTTTTATTTGTGAGTTAATTTCAATAAAGTGATATCAAAATAAAATGTAATCTATACGCTATACACATTCTATTTGTGTGTATATTGTTTAGTATATATAATGGACTACTCTGCAACCTTAAAAGAATGAAATTCTGTAGTATGTAACAGCATGGGTTAAATTTGAGGTCGTTATGTTAAGTGAAATAAGCCAGACATAGAAAGACAAATTCAGCTTGTTATCACACAAGGTATCTACAATAGTCAAATTTATATAATCAGAGTGAAAAGGGGTTATGGGAACTTGCTAATTGGTGTATATAAAGTTTAGGTCTGGTGAGATAAATACACTTTAGAAATTCTCTGTACAATATTATATTTGTAGTTGACAGTAATGCATTGTACACTTGAAACTTTGTTAAGGAAGAAAGGAGAATATTAAGTGTTCTTACCACAAAGCAATGACGTCAGTTGTTGGGTAGAATTCTGAATTAATAGATATTAGGAGCACACTACCTGAAGAAAGGGAATTTTAAAACAAAAGTGGCATTTAGTTAAATTGCAGTGAATGAGTGAATTGTTAAATACGATGTGTGTTTCAGATAAACGCAATAGGCAGAAGTAGTAATGTTACAGGAAATTAGTGTCCTGATCTTTTTGACTCATTAGAGATTCTAAAATTTTAAAGACACATGGTTTAAACCAACCATAGAAGAACTGTTCTCTGAGCTCTGAAGAATGGGACAAATGCTGTGAAATAAGAGTGTAGTGGCCCTGTTCTTCAGGCAGCTTGCATTTCCTGTCACATAAGACTTTAATCCTAGCACTTGGGAGGCAGAGGCAGGAGGATATTTGTGAGTTCAAGGCCAGCCTGGTCTACAGAGTGAGTTCCAGGGCAGCTGGGGCTACAGGGAGACCCTGTCTCAAAAAGAAAAAAAAAAAAAAAAAAAAAAAAAAAAAAGAATGAAGTTCTTCAGCTGGGCAGGAGGCAGAGGCAGGTGGATCTCTGTGAGATTGAGGACAGGCTAGGCTACATAGCAAGTTCTAGGCCAACTGGGCCTACAGAGAGATGCCTGCATCTCAAAAAGACAAAAAATGAAGCTCTTAAGGACACATAGCATTGAAATCATTAGCGGACTATTATCTGTGTATTTAAAACAGTAGGTCTCAAATCCCTAATGCCATCTCTTTCTTATCTCATGAGTAATCTGGTTAATGAACTGATCATATACTAAGTAATTGGGCAGCAAAACAGTCAGTGCACACCTGTCTCATACCACAAGCTTTCTATGTGTTCATACTGTTGTAGGCATTCTAATATGTGCTAGTCATAAAATGATGATGAGGCATGTATTTGTCTTTGGGGTTTAAGTGGCTCAAAGTTTTAATGTACATAAATTCCATGAGTATGCTTGCAGGCCCTTCACAAGGCTAAACCCAGATGCTGGGAGACACAAGTGGGCAGAATGTGTGTTAGTCATTTTCCATTGCTGTGACACAATACTCAAAAAAAACAACTTAAGGTAGGGAAGGTTTATCATTGTGACTCATGGTTTCAGAGGTTTGGAGTCTACAGTTGGGTGGCTCCATTGCTTTTAGGTGTAGTGAGACAGAAACAGCATGACAGAACAGTGTGGAAGCACTGTTCACCTCAGGCAGTCAAGAAGTAGAGAGAGAGAGACACAGACACGGAGGAGCCAGAGACAAGACATTTCCTGCAAGGGATGCTCCTGTGACCCACCTCCTCCAACCTGCTAATAGCCTATTCATGTATGAATTCATCAATGGATCAATTCATTGATGAGGTTAGCACCTTCATGATCCAATCATCTCTCAATAGCAGCAACAGATGGTGACCCAACTTCCAACACATGAACTTGTTGGGTGACACTTCAAATTCAAGCCACAATAGAACCTAACCTCTCAAGGGAATGGAGAAAGCACTTCAGGAAATGTCTATGTATTGCTTTGTGGTAGGTCTTTTAAAATCTCCTTAAGGAATCTCACAGGGCAGTACCATCTTTTCTGTTGGGTGGCCCTGATCTACCATGTTAATAGAGCCACGAGAGTGTCATGTTTGCCATTAGGATCTCAGCCCATTGGAAACACATCATCCCAATTCACTAAACCACAGTGCCTGAGTGCAGAGAATTGGGTCCAGCAGTCAAAGAGGGAATTTAAAGAGGTGCTTCCCACAGTGCCACGGGGACCAACAGGAGCAGAAGCAACATTGGCCCGAGAGGCAAACAGAGGGAGGGAGTTAGATGAATTTAGGAGTCAAGGCTTCAGCACGGTGACTTGATGTTAAGGGCTAGTGAATGAGAGCAGAATAAGGAGAAGCCACAATGAGAGATTCATGACATTTTTATAGGATATAAGATTTACGCAAAGTAATAAGCTTTTTTTTCTGATGATATATAGAAATTTCCTCTGCTCAGTGTTTTCCTATTTTCTTCAGGTTCTAAACAAAACGTACAGTGCCAAACGTCCTAAAACTACGTAGATACTCTTGGGATGGGGTAAATTTAAACATTGATTAAAAACACAGTACAGTCCCAGGGTCTACACAGCTCCAGGCAAGCTCTGTCGATTGTTAGCTAATGATTTCCACCAACTCACAAGTCATTTTTTATGTCTCTATAAACACGTGTTGAAAAAAAAAAAGATTAAAATAATGGAGGCTGCCAGCCAATGTCTGACACACTATTCTTGAACTCTTGGTGTGATGTGTAGTTTTGAAATGTTTATTTAACCATCTTAGTGTTGGGTACATGAAATAAACCTTGTCACATTGGTAAATGGGGCAAAGATCACACCTATAAAGTGGTTCCAATCTGGAATGATTAGTAAAACATCTGAACTTGGGGGTCTCTTAAAACAATCATAAGACAGGCTGGAGAGATGGCTCAGTAGTTAAGAGCACTGACTTCTTTTACAGAGGACCCAGGTTTGATTTTCAGCATCCATATGGTGGCTAACAACCATATGTAACTTCAGTTCCAGAGGACCCAACACCTTCTTCTGACCTCTGTGGACATTGCACTACAGTGGTGCATTATTACATACATGCAGGCAATATATTTGTACATATAAAAAGAAATAAAATATTAAAAAACAATAATAAGCACCACCCTGCTTTGTAGTATAAGAAATTTCATTAATCAGGATGTGGCTGCACAGCTCTCTTTTCCCATACAGAAATTTGTTTATAGCTTCATAGCACTAAAACTTATTTATAGATAATAAATACATATATCAGCCTACAAACTCTGAGGCTCTGAAAGTTTCATGAAAATGGGGCTTCCAGAGTTCAAAAGCATTGCCCTTTGACAAGGCTGAGCCTCCTCTTTGAAAATTAATTTATACATTTCATTCTTCTGGAATCATACTACCATATCTCTGTTAGTACTATGTTCAATTGTGGGCCATGTTTTCAAGCTAATTTTAATTATTTCATTTTCAACAATAACACCCTGAGGGTCTGCTTTGTTTTGTTAAATCCTCTTCCAGGAGATAAGACATGACTCAGGCATTCTAAGTCCATGACCTTGAGGGGATTTCGCTTACTTTGCTGTGGGTATGGACAGACAGATTTTTGGTGACAAGACCTTTGTGTATTACTCTATTAGTCGATGTTTTCCAGAGGATCAGAACTATCTGACTGAACATATATTACTAAGGTGGTTTATTAGATTATTAGGCTTCCACAGTATTGGTGGGGTAGTCCAGCAATGGCCATCTGCATTCTGGAAGGGCTGGGAACCCAAGAGTTCCTCAGTTTACCAGACTAGTTGCCTCAACTGTCCCAATCTAGTGCCAGAGGCCTGTAGGATTCTTGGAGAGCAGCTAGCTGTCAGTCCACATTAGAAAATCAAAGAAACTGGGCTCCACTGAGAGCAAAAAGTGGCAGGGGCAGTGGTAGCAGTGGGAACAGGAAAGTGCTGCTTTCCTCTCAGACCTCTTTATATCTGTGCCACCAGGGACAGGTGCTGCCCGGGACAGACGCTGCCCGGGACAGGCGCTGCCCGGGACAGGCGCTGCCCAGCACGGAGAAGGGTCTTCTCCTTCAGTTAATCCTTCCATACCCGCCCAGAAGTGTGCATCTAAGCTGATTCCAGGTCCACTCAAGTATCACAGTCCTATCAACCAGAGAATTAGAATAGGGGATACCTAGAAGAATGATGACAGAGAGAGAGAGAGAGAGAGAGAGAGAGAGAGAGAGAGAGAGAGAGAGAAAACCAGGCGAGGACTCTCTGAATCAATGATGTTTGTTCTAACAGCTAAACGATGACAAAGGCAGTCAAACTATTATTTGGCCGACAGAGGGCTATAGGTAGAGACAGCAGCATGTACAAATCCTTGAGGGCGTGAGAGCAAGTGAAGACCACAGAGATGGAATGGAAGGCCGCGTGGTTAGACTATGATGCATGTTTGGGGGGCAGATGAGCTCTGCAGGCGAACAAGTCTTCCATAACACCCACAAGTGACATGATGTCGTGTGAGCTCTGAGAAGACGGCTCTGGCTGCAGGGGAGAGGGTGGACTGGACAAATAGAAAAGAAGGAGCAAGAAAACCAATCAGAATCAACATGTGCATGGAGGAAGGGATTTGGGAAACTGGTAGCCAAGTGCCGAGTGGGGCTGGGTCGGCGATGCCCATGGTACTTGCTAGGAGAAGCATCTATTCAAAGAGACATTACAGATGCTGGGGGGACAAGTTGGGGAATAAAATCTTGATTTTTATCTTCATTTAAGATGTATTAATTTTTTGTTGTCTTGTTTCAAAGTTAATTTTATTGCATCTGGGGACAAACTTTTCAGTTTGAAGAGTTAGGTTCCTTCTTGTATTAGTCAGGATTCTCTAAAGAAACAATTGATAAAATGAATGTGTGTGTGTGTGTGTGTGTGTGTGTGTGTGTGTGTGTTTATTAGATTAGTTTAGCTTACAGGATAGAGTCTGAGTAGTCCAGCAAAAGTTGCACCACACTGGAGAGACTGAAAATCTGGTAGTTGCTCATTCTACAAGGCTGGATGTCTCTGCAGTCTCAATCTGGCTCTGAAGGCCTGATGGATTCCTGAGATCTGCTAGCCTTTAGTCTATGCTAGAATCTGAAGAAGTTGGTCACTGTAGGAATACGACTCACCAGTAAGACATATTAGTTTGAAGTCACTGTTTAGAACTGTTCAGACCCCTAAACAGCCATCTCAGGAGTGGTCACACTTGGATGTCTGCCACTCGTGTCAGGATTAGCACAAGAGATGCAGAGTTGGAATCACGAGAATGGTGAAGTGTTTTGAGTTGGGGACACCGGATTGACCATTCGTGTAGGGTCAGCAGAGAGACTGATGGGGAAACAGAGTAAGAGAGATGGAGGAAGAGCTGTACTTAGAGGGCAGGACAAAGGAGAGGCTGTGCTGCAGGGAAGGTGGATGATCCTAGGTTAGAGACTTGTGACTGGAGACTCCTAGGGAAGCTAAGACCTTAGAATGATGGCGGTAGGAGGCAGAGATGAGGACAGAGGAACAGGAACCTGGATGTTGGAAGACTGCAGCAAGCTTGGAGATTACAGACCCCACGTTGTGATGACTTGTGCTGTAAAAGGTCTGAGAGAAAGGAGGCTATTTCACACGGGGCAGCAAAGTGGAACAAGAAGGGCATGCCCTACACCCACGGCCACGACACACGGATGGGGACTCTCCTGCAGCACTTCAGAGGGATCCTGACTCAGACTAGCATCCTCTGGGGGAGCTTGTCAAAGTACAGGCCCCAACCTCCGAGCTTCTCATCAGCAGGGCCTTAGAATTGCCATTTATTTATAACAAGTTCCCAGGTGTTACTGACACCATTATCCACAGATGTCACAAACGATTAGTGACTTAGAGCTTCACGTTTCAGAGAAGAGGGTGGGACATGTGTGTTGCTTATAATAGACTAGATAAAAGATCTGGGGGAACAGAGAGGGATGTAGATGACGACAGATATCAGCTTGACTTGTGGATGGTGCATGGTGAAATCAGAGGTGTACAGTGAGCTGAGACTAGTCTTCCCCAGAGAACGAAAGTGATCACTGAAAGCCGAAGAGATCAGGTCACTTCCGGTCCAGCACTTGTAATGGTGCGGAGGTCTGAAGCACGGGGAAGGGACTCTATCTACAGCAACCAGCTCTCCCTCCACATAGGCTGAGGAGGAGTGGATGGGAAAAGACAGACAGGGCTTCCGGGCCAGCTTCCCTTTACAGTGAGGGGCTGCCTCTGTAGGGGACAAACTTGTTGGAAGGCACCTAGCAACTGAGGACATGCTGCCTAGATTTGGGGCAAATGCAAAACAAATTAACTCCGAAGATTCTGAGTATCGCTCTGGCATAAATTGATAGCGGGTACAGCGATGCCAAGCCAGGCTTTGTCCATTGGGATCTGGAGATACCAGGAGGAAGGGAGTTTGGTTAATCAGGGCTCTTTGTATTGTCAGTCACTTGCGGTGATTATTTCCTGACACAGATGGATCCAGGTGCTCCAACCCTGTCAGCTGGCTTCTCTCTTATATTCTCTCTTTCTCAACAGTTTCAGCTGTGTTGGCTGAAATTCCAGAAAATTCTCTTCCTGGTGGTAACCAAACAGGCCTATGCTTATCCCTCACCACTGTGGACACAAAGTGGAAAGAAGCCTTCCCTTTCTCAACAGTCCTCATAAATTTCAGTGATGCAGTCATCTAGTTTACTTTCAATTGCTGTGATAAAACACTGTGACCAGCACCAACAAGGTTTACTTCTCCCAGGTCACAGTTCATCACTTAGGGAGCCCAAGATGGGAACTCAGGGCAGGAGCCTGGAGGCAGGACTGGAGCACAGGCCATGGAGGAGTGGATTACTGGCTTGCTCCTCTGACCTGTGCTCAACCAGCTTTTTAATACAATACAGGACCACCTGCCCAGGAGTGGCACCACCCACAGTGGGCTGGGCCCTCCCACATCACTCAACAACCAAGAAAATATCCCACAGACATTGCCGAGGCCAGTCCAATGGAGAGGCATTTTCCTAACCTAGGCTCCCTCTACCCAGGCGTGTCAGGTAGACAACTAAAGTTATCCAGCACACGCCCCAATGCTTGAACCAATTACTGTAGCCAGCAGGAAAGGTGTTCCTGTTTGGCATGCTTGCCATGCGCCCTGGAGAAGGTACATGGAGTTCTCCTGGCTGGTGGAGTGAAGCAAAGAGCACTGGCTTCCTAAAGGAAATTGCAGGTTATTACTCAAAACTATGACAAAATTATCGCTAATCGAAAAATAATGCCCGGAAGTAATGAAGTTAAGCCTTTTTACATGTGTCACCTAATTTAATCTTGACAAAAACTGGGGAAAACACTACTCTTATTACTTCCACTTTGCTCTCAATTTGGGAGTGCAGTCCATCATGGGAGCGTGACAGGAAGCAGAGGCAGGAATGTGTCTCTTACTTTTTGCTGAGTTTGAAATGACAGCCCATGTGTCACCCACGTTTAAGGAGAGTTTCTCACCAAAACTAACCTAAGCTAGAAAATCCCATACAGGCACGCCCAGAGCTTTGTCTCTGTGGTGGTCTAGATGCCGCCAAGCTGACAATTCACGTTAAACATTGCACAGGAATCTATGGCTTGGGAAGTACAGACTGGAGCTTGGAGGGAACACTGTACAAAGATTTAGGACCAAGTACAATGTGGACTCGGGGAGTCGGGGAAAGTTCCTAAGGAGGAGACTGGCCAGGCCAGGCTGGGACAGATGAAAGATGTGGGACCCATAGATGATTCACAACCAGAGCAGGTGGTAAAGAGCTGAGCATGTGTCTCAGCGCAACGGTGGCTTGTGACATCAGTGGCAGAGCCAGAGAGCCACGCGTTCACAGAAGAACCAGCCAAGAATGAAGCATTCTCCAGCTCAGAAAACGTTGAATACACGAGGAGGAGTCAATGAGGCTCTACCCACTGAGCTAGCAGCGTCACCTCTGTCGCTCCTCCACACACGCCCTAAAGCTGAGGTGGCACAAACGCTGCGGGACAGTTTGGATTATGTGTCTTCTCAGCACCTTATTGACTTGTCTGTGGAAGCAAACACGCGTTTCCCATCTGCTTTTCAGCTTCACTCTGTGATCTGGATTGCTTTGTTTACAGACCACCCCTCCGCTTTCTCATTGGGCAGAACTGTGTGTAATTATGCTGAACTTGAATAGAGAGCACAATCAGGATTCCAACTTCACCCATAAGAACTTCCATTTTGTTATCTCATGTACCACTTTACACTGAAGTTGGTGTGTTACTTGTCATGCAGCTGTGACAAAATACTTGCTAAAAAGCGACCTAAAGAAAGGGTCGTTTTCAATCTACCTTGCAGGGAAGGCACAATGGTGGAGTGGCTGACACTGAATGGAGAGAAGTGCTGGGGTTCAGCTTGCTTTCTCCTTTTTCTTTTTCAAAAATATTTTATTTATTATTTTTATTTTATGTGTAAGAGTGTTTTTCCTGCATGTATATAAGTGCACCACATGTGTCCAATGCCCCAAAGAGGCCAGAAAAGTGTATTAGATGTCCTGGAATTGGATTTATGGATGGTTGTTAGCCACCATGTGGGTGCTGGGAATCGAACCTGGGTCCTCTGGCAGAACAGCCAGTGCACTTTACCGCTGAGCCATCTGTCCAGCCCCAGCTTGCTCCTTTTGTTATGTCGTGGACCCCAGCCCATGGGGTGGTGCCACCCATATTTAGAGTGTGTCCATGGTGACTGTAAATACCATCATGGTGATTATCAAGATTAATCAGCACAGCTGTGAAATGGGAAAGTTACAGGGAACTCTCTGTAGTCATCAAGCTCTTAGGAACCAGAAGCCTTTGCTCCAGTCCAGATGAAAACCCTTTGGATAAAGAATCCTCAAGAGCACCAGGTACTGGGAGCTATGGGGGTGAGGTGACAGATTGGTAACGGACCCTGCCTTTGAGAGAAGCTCCCTCTCCTCTGCGTGGCGTTCCTGTCCTCATATGCCATCAATTGATCATAAAACCTGCAATGAAATCCACTTCACCTTAATAAAAACGAACCAGAGACTCATTCTATATACGCCAACATCATTTGTCCAAGTGTTGATTATTGATCTGAAAACACCCTGTGCTTTAGCCTGGTGATGTTAGCTTCATTTCTCTCCTTCAGATTTCAGTAACTGCTAGGTTGCCTACTCTGGAACTGCCCTAGCAGAACGAGATGATAGCAGACAGGCTAGAAAATCTCTCCTGGGTCAACAATTCATCATCACGGAAATCGCAGAAGCTCAAGTATGTTCACTGCACAGTTAACCACGCATGCTTCTCTCTCCAGTACATCACATGCGTTGGGCTTGGCCACTCTCATCACTAAATTCAATTTCTTCAGTATGGCTGATAATTATGGTATCGAGCAATTGCTTTTGCATAGCCACATGACCTAAGTGGACTTGGTTGTGATTACTTTGAAGGGGAAATAACAGTGGTTGCAGCCAAGTGCCATGGACCCCTAAAGAACTGCTAAGAAAGGGAACGCTTGTTCTTTCCAGGTGAGCTATTTCACAGCTCCTCATCACAAACTGAGCAGTAGGTGTCTTGGAAGTGACAGCAAAATGACACCAGGGCCTTGGCCACCTTCACCGTTGCAGGATTTCCATCTCCTTCAAATCACAAAGTCTGCTGGTAGAAAAGATCACTTTGCCAAAGGCACAGACCCCAGAGCCCCTCTATGACAAAGAAATCAAGCTGTGAACTCTGTTTCCTATTTTATCATGAGCAATAAAGTCTGTAATATTCATTCTATTCAACAGTGGTTTGTTGAGTGCCCTTATGTTTCAAGGTCTCTGCTGGGGGCTGTCTGTTCCTGTGATTTCTACATAGCTTCTCCCTGTTTGTGTTTTAAGGTGCTGTGGTATAAGTGTTTCCTGGGGCAAGGATTTCACCATCAGCCATTTTCTGCACAGCACCATGGGCATCATGGTGTGTTACTATGTCATCTGGGTTATCATCTGGACCAGGTGGAGGGAGCACTCAAGGGTCTGAAATCACAGGTGCCATTGCCTTCAAGTGGGGAGGAATTACTGGGCTGTGTGAAGCTCGTGTCTCACTTTGAACTTCTGGTGGATTAAAAAGATATGGAGGGGGACCACACACTTAGCATGTAAGTACGAACTCCTGGGTTCCTTCTACAGTAACACACACATACACACACACCGTGGAGTATGATCTGGCTTGACAATCTCTATCAATTGAAGAACATTTAGAAATTAAAGACATTACAAAGGGTTCACAATTATATACAGGTGTTAGTGTTTTTGCTACTTTAGTATTTTTCCTGTACATGCTTGTATGCCTTATACACAAGCATATAGCAGACATATTTACAGTTATGAAATGGTGATATACTATTTGATGCCCTATGTAGTTCTAACTGAAAACATATGATGAATATCCATTTACTTATTAAGCACCTTTCTTGTGCCAAACTGTGACCAAAGAAGACAGAATCTAGGTCTTATTGAGTGACTCACTATGGGGGAGGTATAGTGAGAATAGAGAATAAAGAAACAGGCCAGGCATGGTAGTGCATATCTGTAATCCCAGATTTCAGGAGGCTGAGGCAGGAAGATCAAGAGCTCCAAGCCAGTATTGGCTATATGGTAAGATTGTATCTCAAAACTAACTAACTAAATAAATAAACCAACAAAATAAGGGGCTGGAGAGATGGCTCAATGATTAAGAGCACTGGCTGCTTTTGCAAGGGATTCAGGTTTGGTTCCCAGCACATGCATGCAAGCCATCTATTGTCAGTTCTAAGGGATATGACGCCCTCTTCTGGCCTCTGCAGGCATTACATGACATGGGTGCATTTACACACATCTACACTCAGACACATAAAACACTCGACACATAAAATAAAAAGAAACAAATAAAAACCCAGAACAGGCTAAAACAAAACAAGAAACAGTAAAATGAAAGAAAGGAGAGAAGGAAGGAAAGAAGAATGGAAGGAGAAAGGGAGTAAGAAAGAAGGCAGGAAAGAAGAGGGAGGCAGGAAGACACATACGTTGAAACACAAAAAATTGATAGGATAACCATGCTTTTATTTGGATGTGCAGAGGTGCTTCCTTCAGAAAATATAAATAGTGGCTAGAAGACCAAAACAAACCAGCCAAGGAAAGATTCTGGGAAGAGCATTCCTGGCAAAGAGAAGCTGCTGATATGAATATTCAATGAGAACCAGAGCTGGGGACATGGCTCCATGGGTACAGTGCTTGCCTAGCCTGCAGGAATCCCTGGATTCAATTATTAGCACCACACAAACAGAATGTGGAGGCAGATACCTGTACTCCCACTACTGTGGGAGGCAGGAGATTCAGAAGTTCAAGGTCAGCTTGAATACATAGGAATTCCAGGCCAATCTGGACTATGGTAAGATATGGTCTCTTAAATTAACTGACTAAACAAAAGAAGGAACCAGCTTGGCAGGCTGCAGGGAGGTTGTGGAGAAGGTATCAGCCATGGGAGATGGGAACCGAGGTGTGGGATGAGGATGGAGAAGGAAGAGGAAAGTACCTCTTTCCACAGGTCTTTCATATGTGTGCCAAAGCCATTGGAAGGCTGTAATCCAGGACATGACATGAATGGATTGGCATTTTTGCACATTTTTATTGAATTTTCGTGCACTCCATCTCAATCATCTTTATATTCCCTCCCCACTGGCACAGCCCCATAACCTCCCCCACCCCCATGTATTCTGTCATTGGTGTTAAGACCTATTGAGTCAAGTTAGTGTCTCCAGAAATCCTTCAGTGCAAGTTCATCCACTGAGGTCTAATCAGCCTATCTACAGTTCCTCCCTTTAAGAGGATCAGCTCTTCCTCACCCAGCAGCGATCAGCTGCCAATAGTTCCTAGACCATGGTTGGGGCCTGCCGCCCATTTCCATACCTCTGTGCTGGGTTTTTTTCTGCTTGAGTTTGGGTTTTGTGCCTGCTGACACCATTGCTGTAGGTTCACATGAGCAAAGTCCCAAGAGCCTGTAGGACTCTATTTCCACATGGTCATGCACCTCCTCCCTGGCTCTTGCAATCTTTCTGTCCTCTTTTCTGCAATTGTCCCTAAGCCCTAGGTGGGTGGAGCTTAATATAGGAGTCTTGTCCAATGACCTACACTCTGCAGACTCTTATTCTCTATGTTTTGGCCATTTATGAACTTTTGTGCTCTTGGTCCTTTTGTTGCATGAGGGTGCTTCATTGATGAGAGTTGAAAGATGCTTTAGTGTTCTCTTTATCCCTTGCTCTACATTTCATGAGCCTTATGTATAGAGGTTGCATCATAGATGTGTCACTTAGGCTTGGGCAATTCACAGTCTCTGTGTATGACCAGTTGTGGAACTCTGTAATAACCTCCATCTGTGCAAAAGAAGCTTTTCGATGAGTGATGACTGGGATACTTGACTACAAATATAAGGATCCATATTTTACACAAAGCAAGAAATTATATTTGTCTAGGGACTTGACAGCCATCTCTGTTATCTACGACCTCTCAGCCATGTGTATTTGGATTTGTTTACAGTACTACACATGAGTTTCTTCCCATTAAGTAGCTGCCGATTACCTCCAAGATAAAAGTACCACTACTGCACCATTGTTATTTGCTGTGCCAGTCATTGTTGTGGTTACTAGGCCTTAAAACTGATGTTGGACCACTGATTAATGTAATCCCTCAGCAGCTTACATAGTGCTCTCTAAATGTATGAGAGCTCGCTTTCAGGGGAGGTGGCTTGTGGATCAGTTCCAGATCCATTTCTCCAAATCCTGTATTGGAAGTGTGTCCTGCCTTCAGAAGTAGAGTATTTCCTTCATGTTCTGGGAGGCAATCAAGAGCTGTGGCAATAGCTGGTGTAATTTTGGGAGTCTCTTCCTGGCCAACAACGACCCTGGCCAACAGCTCATAGGAAGGTTTCTCCTGCCTGGCACTGTTTCTTGCTACATAGCCTTCAGCTATACATATAGACTCATGTAGACATATTGTATTTATAAATTTTCAATAGTTTTTTGGGCTAATATGATTCCCTCTGGTTTTTACACTGGCCAGACATTATTCATCTCGCTTCTCTCTCACCGTCTAACCCTCCCTCCATGCCTTCCCCAGTTAAAGTACTCTCATTTTTCCCATTTTCCCCTTGATAATACTTTTTTCTCCTTTTGTTCCCTATCTCTTGAGCTCCTTCAGCTTTACCCCCATAGTACCTTGGACAGAACTAGCTGTCCTATGAGGACAGATTTTTTTGGGGGGTGGGGGAAAGCAACTTGGGATACCACTAAACAGTCATTAAACACCTTTGAGGAAGATGACATTGACTTGAGTTGGAGTTCGAGCCACTGCCCTTGCAAAGGTTTCTTCACCTCATGTAGAAGTACTGACTTACTCTACATGTAGTGGATATGGGGGCAGAATCTAGAAATGGGTTCTGGGGCAAAAGACAGACATTTTAATCAAGTGTAGAAAACCTTACCCTGCTAGTTCTAATAATTAGGTCAACTTTGGAGAGAGAGAGAGAGAGAGAGAGAGAGAGAGAGAGAGAGAGAGAGAGGGAACCATGGAGAAACACAATTTGAATTCTGGATCTGACGCCTACTGTGCCATCTGGCCAGTGGGTGCAGCCTCAGCTTGGTCATCTGAAACCCAAAGGTGGGGTTGCCTTCCTGAAGAGCTGTTGTAAATATGACTATTGTAACAAGTGTTATACATGAAGTCATGTGTGCACATGCATATGACATGAAAGTAGGAGGAAAACTGACTTGGGCAGCAAGGGAGTGAGGAAGGGGAGGGAGGGGAACATGGAAGAATATGCTCAGTGTATAATATATAATATATACTCTCTGAAAATTCGAAAACCATGATAAAGTGTCTTGAGCCAGGATTCCTTTTTCCACTTTTGGTGGCTTTCTCTGGTTATTCTACATGACCATTCCACAGTTTCTTTCTTTCTTTCTTTCTTTCTTTCTTTCTTTCTTTCTTTCTTTCTTTCTTTCTTTCTTTCTTTCTTTCTTTCTTTTCTTCCTTCCTTCCTTCCTTCTCTCTCTCTCTTCTCTCTCTCTCTTTCTTTCTTTCTTTCTTTCTTTCTTTCTTTCTTTCTTTCTTTCTTTCTTTCTTTCTCACTCTCTTGCCCCAGCTGACCTGGAATTTGGTATGTAGACGACGTTTGCCTCTACCTCAGAGACCCAACTGCCTCTGCTACCCAAGAGGTTTGTTTAAACGCAAGTGTTACCATGCCCAGCTCTGAAGATGTGCTGGATAGCTTTAGTGTCAACTTGACACACCTGGGTTGAGGGAGCCTCAATTGGGGAATTGGCTCCATTGGATTGGCCTGTGGCCACATCTGTGGAGTATTGTCTTGATGGCCGAGCAATGTGGTAGGACCCAGCCCACAATGAGTAGTGCCACCCTGGGCAGGTTGTTGTGTACCGTATAAGAAGGCGGGCTGGGTATGAGCTAGAGGAGCAAGCCAGTGAACAGCATTCTTCCATGGCCTGTGCTTCAGCTCCTGCCTCCAGGTTCCTGCCCTGAGTTCCTGCCTTGGGCTCCCTAAGTGATGAACTGTGACCCAGGAGATGTAAGCTGAATAAACCCTTTCCTCCCGAAGTTGGTGTCGGTCAGAGTGTTTTGTCACAGCAATGCAAGACAAACTAGAACAGAAATTGGTACCAGAGAGTGAGCTATTGATGTGACAAACCTGGCCTTGGTGTTTTGGGGAAAGTTTGTGGAAGTGTTTGCAACTTTGGGCTAGAAAAATCATTGATTGCCTAAAGATTGTTGCTGTGGAGCTTGGAGAAGTTTTGCTGAAGGAGTTGTAGAAGATGGAGGCCTGGCTTATGATGTTTCTAGTTTCAATGGGAAGCAGAGATCATCAGGACTGTTTAATCTGTGGGTTCTGGTCAGCTGGGGCTGAAGAATCAGCTGTAACAAGAGACCAGAACCTGAAGTGAAATCTTTGTTGTACTGGGACAATTGATGCTGGTAAGCTGGGGCTGAAAAATCAGCTGTAAGTAACAAGAGACCAGCATCACTGGTGAAATCTTCTGGGAAGAATTTCTTCATGGTCAGCACACAGAAGCTGTTATCCAGAAGGGGCCTGAGCTTCCATCTCAAGCCAGAAGCAGGACTTGGTAACGTGTAAGAGTCTCCTATATGGTTCCAGTGTTGAAATTTGAGGGGGTCACAGAGAGCAGCTGAGGCTTGGCACTGTGAAAGGTCAGGAAAGACCATTGGTGGAAGTGCACCTCGGTTGCAGTGAAGACCCCAGGATTGCAGGGGTCATGGAGAGAAGCTGAGGCTTTGCACCAGGAGAGGTCAGAAGAGACCATTGGTGAGGGTGCTGCCTCAGTTTCAGTGGTGACCCCAGCTTTTTGGAGATGCTGGGACTGTGGGACAACCACCAAGAGCAGTGGCAGGTGTGGAATGGAGTCGGCCTGGGCCTGCAAGATGAGCTGTGTGTGCCACGGACGGCAGAGTTGGAGAGGGGGAGCTGCTGAAACCCTTTGGAGCCCAGAAGATTGTGAGTGAATCCCAGGTGTCCAGCCTTGAGCTACTTTGCTGGACTTAGGTTTTGTTTGAGAGTGCCTGATTCTTCCCTTTGAAATAAGACAGTACTTGTTTTGGATTTTACAGCAGCCCACAGTTAAGAGACTTTTAACAGACTGTGAACTTTTAAGTGTTTGGACATTTTAAGGACTGTGGGGCTTTTAAGGTTGTACTGTCTTAGGTTGTGATTAATTATAACATCATACTTTGGGGAATAAGAACTAGAAAGGTGGTGGTTTAATAGTGATGTGTTTTGTGTGTGAAGTTGACAAGGGGTCAATTGTGCTGGATAGCTTTAGTGTCAACTTGACACACCTGGGTTGAGGGAGCCTCCATTGGGGAATTGGCTCCATTGGATTGGCCTGTGGCCACATCTGTGGCCCACAATGAGTAGTGCCACCCTGGGCAGGTTGTTGTGTACTGTATAAGAAGGCGGACTGGGCATGAGCCAGAGGAGCAAGCCAGTGAACAGCATTTCCTCCATGGCCTGTGCTTCAGCTCCTGCCTCCAGGTTCCTGCCCTGATTTCCTGCTTTGGGCTCCCTAAGTGATGAACTGTGACCCAGGAGATGTAAGCTGAATAAACCCTTTCCTCCCCAAGTTGGTGTCGGTCAGAGTGTTTTGTCACAGCAATGGAAGACAAGCTAGAACAGAAGCTTATTTATTTTTATTTTTTAATTTTTATTTATTTATTTTATGTGTATGAATGTACTGTCTACATGTAGGTTTGTGCACCGTGTCATGCAATGCTGCGGAGATCAGAAGAGGACGTCAGATTCCCCTGGAACTGGAGTTCTCCTGGAATTGGAGTTATAGACAGTTCTCAGCTGCCATGTGGGTGCTGGGGATTGAACCCAGGTCCTCTGCAAGAGCAGTCAGCATTCTTAACCACTAGGCCATCTCTCCAGCCCCTGAAGCTTATTTCTATATGGACACATCTCCATGTGCTGGGACAAAGGTGCCCCAGAGCTTCTCTAGTTCTTGTCACCTGGCCTGCTGTCCACTAAGTCCTGCTGCTACTCTTGGGTGGCCAAAGCAGTTCCATGTCAAAGAAGGAGCTTCCTGAGCCACAGTCTGGACTTGCCATGCTGCTGAAGGGCAGTGCAATATGTAAACAATGCTGCCTCTTAAAATGTTTTTAATCCTTTATCTTGATGGATGCTTCTGCACTTTACATTTGTCCTTTAAGGAGGAAAAGGAGAGAAATGGCTCCTCCACGTTGTGGAAGTATATCGAACAGAACACAGGCCATGTGTCTCCTTCTCTGCCCTCCTTCCTGATGCAGCTAAGAAAGGGTTGTGTGTAAATAGAGTCAGGGAAGTACAAAGATGTTGTTGACCCAACTTGTTTCAAATTACCTAGAAGTGGAGTCGGGAAGCCTTAAGTACTATTGTGGTTTGGAAGAGAACAATCTCCATAGGCACCTGTATGTGAACACTTGGTCCCCAGTTGCTGGTGCTGTTGGAGAAGATTATGGAACCTAATTTAGGAGGTTGAGGAAATATGTCATTATGGGCATTGCGTTTTTCTGGCCTGGCCTCACACTGTGGCAGGTGGGCTCCAAGCTCCTGCCGTCACATGCGCGTGTTATGATGACTCCACCCAACGGAACTGTTGCCCAAATAAAGTTTTCCCCGTAAGTGGCTTCTGTCAGGATATTTTATCACATCAGCAGAAAGTAAAACAAGAACCAAATTGCTGCAAACATTTAATTTTCAGGTTTATAAAATATTTTGAAAAAGCCAATTCTGATATTCTCTCTCTCTCTCTCTCTCTCTCTCTCTCTCTCTCTCATTTGTATACATTGCCTTATGGTGACATAAAATTTAGATTTCTCTATTCTGTCATTTTTGGTGATATCATTTCTCTCATTGATGTTTATTTTTCTGTCAAAATAGGCTTATATTTTCAGGATTTTTTCATATGTGTCATTTTTATTAAACCAGACCTATTAAATTTTATAGTATCAGGCGCTGGATTTTTCTATATTCCTTCAAATGTTATATTTTATTCTAGGGTGTATTCAACTATTTGGAATAAGCTTTTTTTTAAGTTTTTTTCAAGGCATAATTTTAAGCTTTGGGAGCACATGAAACAGAATGATCAGGTTCCGGAGATAATGCCCAGGGGACTCTACATTATATCTGAGATCCTGTGATTTTCCTTTCTTGTTTTCCTTGTGGCCCTGTTGGAGCTCTGGGAATGACTGCATCTCCTCTTCCTTTCCAGGGTTGCTGTACATTTAGAAAATATTGTGTCTTGTAGGGGCACCTCAATCTGCAGACAGAGACTGGGGATCCCCCTGCAGATTTCCCGTGTCTTTATGTTGCTTTCTCGTCTCTTCTGCTCAGCTCTAAAAATCCTTGATGTTTGACATCGCTGAATTACAAAATATGTCTCTTCAACATGGAAAAACAGGGGATAGACTTTGCTTCTCCCTGTGTGGGTAGAAGCCCAGAAACACCCCCAGGGACAGGGAAAATTGTAAGACACATCTTCCTCATTAAAAAATAATCTTCCAACAGCAGCATCTGGCACTGGTCATTGTACAAGCTGAGCACCAATGTTCATACAATCTCCCTGGTTTTCCAGCATGTGAGTTATTCCAGCCTCTGATACTCCTCGTGGTGGGAGAAGCAGAAAGTGTCCTCATACCTTCATGAACAAAGATGCAGTGGCTGTGCTTTCATTGGGCCCTTGGCCAGCACGTTTTCTATTTCCTCATGCCTCCCTTCTACTTGAGTGAATTTTTGTTTTGCTACAGTGCTTTCTATTAGAAGTGGTCCCAGGAAGACATGCTCTCCAAATCTTTGCATTTCTAAAATAATCTTACTTTCCCTTTATTTGTCAGCAAAGAAATCTATGTTCCAAACAGATAGACCTTGAAAGCCTCACTGTTGCCTTCCAGAATCCTGCGCTTCACATAAGATTCTTAATAGCAATGTGTTGACAGTCTGTTTTGCCTCCTTAGAAGCATCTCAAGTTTTCTGTTTTTCTTGGAACTCAGAAATGTGCATGTTCCATGAACCAAATGCTGTTGTTTTGATGGGAGGAGGATGGAGAAATTCAATTTTAAAATCTGCGTTTAGAAGATAACTCATGGGAAACAGTTTCCCTCTGCTCTTTCTCTGATGCTGCCAGCCTGCCTGCATCCTTCTTATTTCCACTGAGCCCCCTGTTCATTCTGCACCTGCTCCATTTGTCTACTTCTGTGAGTTGTGCCCCAGGATGGAAGCTGCGTCATTTGTTACAATCATTCCTGTTTTACAGAGAAACTAGCTCAAACTTTTACTTTCTTTATTAGTAACTCAAATCGTCAGAGAGTTATAGATTTTCATAATTTAATATATGACTGTTCTGAAATGGAATATCCACTTTATCAAGTCTCCAAATAAAACATTTCAGGTGGAAACCCTGTTCCAGAATGAGGCTGACATATTGGTGCATGTCATTGCCTGGACAGATTAGTTAAAGCTCTTACTAGGCCAGAGAGTGCTGTTGGAGGGCGGTCATGGTCAGAGGCAGCTTCACAGTGGTTGCTTCCATGTTTTGAACCGTTTCAAAGGACTCATCAAGGGAATTGCAGCCTTCATCTGGAAGGCAAGGGCAGATGATTACAAGTAGTTACAGAAACACTGAGGTGTGTGTGTGTGTGTGTGTGTGTGTGTACTATGCATAGGTGTATATATGTGTGCATGTATGTATGTGTGTACATATGTGTGTCCATGTGTATGTGTGTTTATGTATGTGTATATGTGTACATATGTTCATATGTATGTATATATGTGTGAATGTGTGCGTATGGGAATGAGTATATGGCTGTGTATATGTGAGTGTGTATGTGGTGTATATATGTATGTATGTGAGTGAGTTTATGGCTGTGTATATGTGAATGTATATATACATGTGTGTGTATATATGTGAGTATATGTCTGTGTATATGTGAGTGTACATGTGTACGTGTATGTGTATATACATGTATGTGAATATGTATGTGTGTACATCTGTGTATGTGAGTGTGTATATGTGTGTATGTCTGTGTATAAGTATTTTTGTGTGTATGTGTGTTTTTACATCTGTGTATATGCACATGTGCATGTGAATGTCTGTGTATGTGAATGTGTAAGTGTGTATATATATCTGTGTATGTGTGTATGTCTGTGTATATGAATTATATATGTGTATATGTTTATGTAAATGTATAGCTGTATATGTGAGTATATATGTGTATGTGTGTATATCTGTGTATGTATGCATATGTATGCATGTGTATGTGTGTATGTGAGTGTGTAGGTCTTATTTAACTAGAATGTTTGCTAGTACAGGACAAAGAACAGCTATTCCCTTTCCAAATATCAGAAATAATCTTGAGCTTTCTGTGAGGTTTGGGTTCTGAGCAGTGCTTTCTGAGGCGCCTAGTTTCTGAGGTGTGACTTTGGCCTTCGTTCTGTGTGGCCTAACAGATGTGGGATCTGACACATGGGAAGTGAAGGAGAAGAAATCATCTTCCTTTGGAATCCCAGGTCTGTACGATGAAATGTTCATGTACATGCTTTTTATTTATTTATTTTTATAAAAACTTTTTTGATTTTTTATGTTTCACACATAATATTTTTTCCTCTTTTATTTGTTTATTTTTAAGGGATTCTACAATATAATAACACAGTTGTTTTCAGATAACATTGATGTTACTCAGTTTGCTGTACAATTAGGTAATTGGTGCATTTTGCAAGTATCTATGTCCAAATTTTGAACAACCCAAGGTTCCCATAGTCCAGTTGGTGATGCTTGTATGCACAGGCATGTTGATCAATTAGGAGTCCAGTCTATATTGCTATAGTCTCATAATTCATCCCTATCTCTCCACAGCCCTTACATTCTACCATGCCTCCTCTTCTGAAATTTGTTCCCTAGGCTTTGGGAAAGGGGCACAAGTGGGTGAGAAGCAAAACAGTCTATTTTCTCTGGAGATGTCATTTTGGACTCTAGTCTGTTCAGGTTGTTTCCCGTCATGGGTTAACCACTTATCCAGTGATACCTTTTTAGTCATACTAACAAAGCACAAGGAATTGGATGGACAGGCATTTAAGCAGTACTAATTATTATGGTAAGCTAAGCTGTGAGCATAGACACAGATGTTTGGATGGTATGCTAAACCACAAACTGTGGTTTCTCTATAAAGGGAGACAAGTTCTTATTGTGGCTTATAACATCTCCTAACCACTACAGGACATAAGCTTGTGGCATCCGCTGTGAGTTATTCCTCCAAGGAGAGAGCTAATAGACAAATAGATTTGGGATATATATATAGACACATGGCTACCACTATTGCACAGTATCTCCAGGCAGTTGAGGTGTAGCTGATTCTGATGGAGGAGTCTTGCTTGTCTCAAGGAGACCAACATTTTGCTGTATTGCTTTAGTGGCTTTTGGTAATGCTCTCTGGCATTTCAGAGGCCAGTTGTACATTAGCAAGTGACGTCTCATAACATTTTTCCATGCTCACATCAGGTCTTCGACAACAAGGACTTACTGCCTTTCTCCTTGCTTATATCCCACTTATAGGCAAAAGGCCTTTATAATTTGGGGGGGTTTGAATCCCCTAGCAAACATCTCCTAAGCAGAATAATTCATTGCTGATGTCAGAGCTTTCCTGTACTAATATGTTTTGCTTAATCACACAGCTTATAAAGACTTTACTATTGAATTTGGCTCTAGATAGAGAATTATCCTTTCATAGTTCTTATGCCTATCAGTCAATTAAAAAAGGGTAGTTATACCTGATTTTATAAGAAATGACCACTATAACAGTTGGCTCTAATTTACAGTTAGGGAATTATTTCATTACCATCATGTTTTTCTTTTTCCTATAAAGGGGAGAGGTAAGAAGGCTTCTCAGCATCTGGAAGGTAAACTTCGTTAGGGCCCATTATAAACAGTTAACCCCAATAGAATTCAGAGTGATGCTCAGTGTCTGAGGTTCTGCTTTCTTTAATGTTCAGATGGGTCAACCTCTCTGCTGGCATTTCCCAGTCCATCCTGCACAGCCAAAAGTTGTACATTTTCAGGCATTTAGATTGGTGATTTTTACCTGTGGGAACATACAATTCTCCTCCCATTGTTAGTTTCAAGACCTCAAAATTGAAAATTTATCAATAGGATTGGAACACAGAGTTTTCCATTTGTATCCCAGAAGGGATACTACCCCACCTCCCACTTCCCTCTTTTTGTTTTTTAAATTTTTATGCTTTGACCTATAGATGCACAAGTTGTATTATACATACCCATAAACAGGAGCCAAGGCATAAGTTTTCATTAAATTTACCCAAACTGTTTCTCATTGACTGTATGCTACTTATTTGGGAAGTAAATTTAAGCTTAATTCCTTTAAATTGTCCTACAAGTAAAAGAAAGTGTTACAATATGATGTTGTATAATTCAGAAAAATATAGAGACCATTTGTGTACCTTAACCCCAACGTTACTGTTGGAAGTTCATGATCAAAGTCATAAAAAAACAATTAACATTTTAATATAGTCCCAATTAGTTCAAATGTATTACCATTTTCACCAAAACCTACAACCAAATTTAACTAATCTTAAACATTCACAAGCCTTAAAATATCCTATATTGTAGGATATAAAGCTTGGGACAGAGTTGAGACATACTGCCAAATAAATGTTGTACTCAATATACACTTTGCTTCTTAAAGCTATATAACTGGACTATGACTTGCAGAGAAAAGTTCCATTAACTTATATGAGTTTATTTTGATTTTCTGTATCAAAATCTCTTACTATGAAATACCTCTCTAATTATAAATATGTTATTTTTTGAGTATAACCTTTTAAACTGCCAAATCTTACAGAGTGGATTTTTAATGGACTATCTTCCTTCCAAGCCTTGGCCTTCTTCAGGCCTGGCATGAAAACCTGCTTTAAAAGACTTTTCAGTATTAGCTCCTTTTTTTTTTTTTTTTTTTTTTAGTACAAGCATCGCGTTTCATATAAAACCCAATGTGCAAGCATTTGTGCCCAAACCCACAGCACTCCCCACCAAACAGCGGAGGGGCTTGAATGTTCAACAAGTTGATCAATAAGTGTCCAGACTAATTGTCAATGTTCAGATTTCTAGTTTCACCATTCACCACCAATCCACCTACTCAACAACCCCCCTCTTCCGGCAGATTGTAAGTCCTAGGCTTAACAAGGGGCACCAGGTGGAGGAGAGCAGAACAGTCTACTTTGAGTGTCGTTTTTTGGCTCTAGACTCAGTTTCTGCTGTTTCCTTTCAATAGCGGGGCTACCGTTTGTTCAGTAATAACATCAATACTACTAATGAACCACAAGTGATTTAGATATTACAGGTATTATAAACATTGTTAATTACTATGGTAGGTTACTTTGGTATATACACAGTCCAGATGTTTGGATTGTATTACTTTTTTCCTGTGAAAGTGACAAGGTCTTACTGTGGCATATAACATAACTCTCCTAATCACTAGAGTATATGAAGTCTTGTGGCAACATCCATGAGTTATTCCTCCATGGAGAGAGCTTAATACCAAACTTAGATTTGGGATATACAAACATACGGCTGCCACTGCTACACAGTATCTCCAGCAGGTGAGGTGTAGCTGATGGTTGGTCGGGTAGCGTACGGGTGTCCTTGCTTGAGCTAGGAGCTTACACTCAACATTTGCTTTATTGGTTCAGGGCCTTTGGTAACGCTCTCTGGTATTCCGGAGACCAATGTACACTTGCAAGAGTGTCTCAATACACTCTTCCAATGCCTTTGACAACAGGGTCTGCATCAGGGCCTTACTCTGCCTGCCCTTCTTGCAGGGTAGTTCCTAGTTTTCAGGCAAGAAAGCTTTATCTTTTGGGGTGGGGGCTTGGAATCCCTCATATTTGATAAAGGGGCCAAAAGACAAAATGGAGAAAGGACAGCAATCTTAAGTAAGTGCATGTTGGCAAAACTTGGATCACACTGACAGTCGCCTTGTGACGCAGAGCTCGAGATGGATCCAAAGGAAGTAAAAACCCCTGACATCTGCGGCCTGTAAAAAGTCCAATTCCAGATGGATCAAAAGAACCTCAACGTGAACAACCCCAAACTCTGAGGTGAGAGACGAAGAAACTTGGCCAGCAGACTACAAGACATAGGCATAGAAAAGGACTTCCTAAATCAGACAGCAGCGGCACAAGATAAGATCGAACAATTGACAAATGGACCTCATTAAACTCACAAGTTTTGTACTCAAAGGAAAATCAAGGAAGTGAGAGAAAACCCACACAGTGAGGAGGAAAACCTCACTTGCAGATACATGCTGACAAAGCATTACATTTCCAGATATACAAGCTAACTCAAAAACCAAAGAAAAAAGAAAGAAAAAAATAATACAAAAAAGAAGCAAAATAAATAAGAAAAAAAACTCACAGCGGAGGACATTAAGAGATGGCCAAGAAACATCTTAAAAGAGTTTCAAACATCCCTAATAATTAAGAAATGCAAATTAAAACCACTATGAACATCATCTCTTATTCAATAGACTGGCCAGGATCAAGAAAACAAATGATACCAAGTGCTGGAGAGGTTGTGGGGAAAGGGGAACACTCATCCATTGCTGGTGGGAATGTAAACTTGTACAGCCACTATGGAAAGCAGTGTGGAGAACCCTTGGAAGACTCAAAATGAGCTTGCCATTTGACCCAGTCATACCACTTCTGGGTATATACCCACAAGACTCATCTTACTGCAGAAATACATGCACAGCTATATTTATCGCAGCTTTGTTCACAATAGCAAAAAGCTGGAACCAACCCAAAAGCCCCTCAACTGACAAGTGGATAGAGAAAATGTGGTACATGTACATAATGGAGTTTTATGCAGCAGTAAATAAAGACAACTTCATGAACTTTGCAGGTAAATGGTTGGAGCAAGAAGATATTATATTAAGTGAAGTAACATAGTCCCAGAAAAACAAATGACAAATGGTATCCCTCATCCGTGGATGCTAGCATCAATAACCCAGTTGTTAATATTTCTTGTGGAGAGAGATGCATATTAAAAGAACAACAACAGAAAGACTGCATCAGAAAACTGACTGAAATGGTGAACCGGGAGGGGTGGGAGGGGCGGGAGAGGGACATGGCTCTATATTCTATTAATGTATATTTAATTTAAAATTACATGGTATTTTACTTAAAATTTATACAACAATAACTTTGGGATTAACATATACAAATGTTGTCTATAATTTTTGTGTTATACAGTATCATCTTGTAACATTCTCTTTTACCTGTAGGATAATTTAACTTAAGGAATTAAGTTTGCTTCCCACATTAACAACATAGTCACCCAAAAAAGCTTGGATAAATTTAGTGAAATTTACACCTTGATTCCTGCCTATAGGTATGTGTACCACACATAATTTTTGAGTCAATCTTAATTGCCGTTATACCTGCTTCTCCTCCGGGACCCTCCCATAATTCTCCCCCTCCCCCTGTGTTCACACCTGTCATTTTTGCTAGGGTCCATTGCACCAAACGACTCTCCCTGCTCACTCCTCAGTGCCAGCTCATCACCTCAGCTCTAGTCAGCCTGTACAGAGTCTCTTTCCCAAAGAATGTCAGGTCTTCCTCACTTGATCACCATCTGCTACCAATATTTCCTTAGCCAAGGCTGGGCTCTGCTACCCATTTCTGCAGTTCTGTGCTGGGTTTTTGTCCAGCTGAGCTGGCATGGGTCTTGTGCATGCTGAAATCAACATTGTAGGTTCATAGGAACAGGAGCTTGTGGGATTCATTTCCATTTGGTCTTGCATTACCTCTGGCTCTTGCAATCTTTCTCCCCCTCTTCCACAATGTTCCCTGAACCTGGGTGGGAAAAGCTGAATATAGGCAGCCTGTCCATGGAACCACACTGTGTGGTCTCCTAATCTTCATGGGTTGGCTATTCAGGCCCTTTGGGGTTCTTGGTCTCCTGTTCCATGGAGCCCCTTAATGAGAGTTCAGAGATAGTTAATGTCTTCTTGGGTCGTAGGTTTATAATACTTGGGGCTTATGTGTAAAGGTTGCATTGTAGATGTGTCACCTAGGCATGAGCAATTCACAGACCTTATCTGTGTGTGTCCAGTTGTGGGACTCTGTACTTATCTCATCTGGTGCAAAACAGCTTCTTTTCTGAGTGGTGTCTAGGATATTTGTCTGTAAATATAAGGATACTTATTTTTAAATATAAGGATACTGTAAATATAAGGATACTTAGTAAAATGTTACCTTAGCCTAGGGATATGTCAACCTTGGGGAATTGTCTAAGATCTATGAACTCTCCAGTTCTGTGCATCTGGCTATGTTAACAAAACCACACATGAGTTTCCCCCCACTGAGTGGGCTTTAGATCCAATTGGTTAGCCATTGATTTCCCCCAAGACAGAAGTGCCACTATTGCAGTGATATCACATGCTGTTCTGGTCATTGATATGGATATTTGGTCCCGAGGATGATGTTGGACCACTGATTGAGGTTCTCCCTTAGCGGCTTGCATAGTGCTCTCCACAGCTATGAGAGCTAGTCTTCAAGGTTGGTGGCTTCCAGAACACATCCAGCTGCATTGCTCAAGATCTGGTCTCAGATGTATATCCTATCTTCATCATTAGAATCTTACCTTCAAGTTCTGGGAGGCAATCAAGGGCTGTGGAAACAGCCTGTGTAATTTTAGGAGTCTCTTGGACTACCCTGGCCAATGACTCAGGAAGTTTTTTCCCATCTGGTACTGTTTCTTGATATGCAGCCTTCATCTTTGCATATGGACTCATGTAAAGGTTTTATATGTGTAATTTGTCAATAGATTGTTAGTGTAATATGATTCTCTTTTTTTATGCCAGCAAGGCATTATTTATCTTTCCTCTCTCCCTTTACCTGTCTAGCCCTCTCTCCACATCTTCTCCATTTAAAGTATTCCCGTTCTCCCTTGATACTGCCAGTCTCCTATGACATGTACACGCTTTAGCCAGTCTCCTATGACATGTACACACTTTAGCCAGTCTCCTATGACATGTACATGCTTTAGCCAGTCTTCTGTGACATGTACATGCTTTAGCCAGTCTCCTATGACATGTGCACACTTTAGCCAGTCTCCTATGACATGTACATGCTTTAGTCAGCAAGACCTGTTGGTGCCCCTCCCTCTGGCTGCAGCACAAACAGTTTCAGTGTCTTCATTAGGGCTGATGCTTTGCTAAGGGTTCATAGCACATGGCACAGTTAGGCTCAAGTAGAGGAAAAGCTGGAAAAGGAAAGTGGGAGAGTAGACTAGAAGACCACATGAGAGAACACACACTGAGGAATTAATCTCAGACAACAGGCTTACTTCCTGTCAATCTCTGGTGTCCACACTCTGGCTTTCCAAATCCCCATAGCTCATGCATGTTCAAAGTCTGGGTTCCACTGAGGAGTGTGTTTGAATTACATCTTGTTAGACCACGGGACAGGGAGTCAATGTCCACAGAATGCTGTGAGTGGGGCCAGGAGTTTAGTCACTGCCTCCTGGTTCTGCCCTCTGCTGCTCTGTTTCCCAATGAGAATGGCAACAAAAGACGAGGGCCAGGCTGCTAGATTCTCGAGCTCCCGCCCATGTACAACCATCAATAGAAACAGAGAATCTCTGCAATGAAATGTTTTCCAACAGGGCACACTGAAGATCATGTGAAGAGATATGCAAACATGCAAGGTGTAAGATGAAGAAACAAGCCTGCATCTGCTGGATGGAGGTGCACACACAGGACAGTCTCAAGACATCTGAAGAAACACTGAGATGCACTTAGGCAAGGGGGATTTCATTTCGGCACGTCCTGAATCCCTCACCACGAACGCCTCTTCATAGCTAGAATGGGCTGCTTCCTAAGAAGAGTAGCATCCAGGAAGATGAGAGCACAGAGGGCGTACAGCATCGGAACTGCTGTCAGCGAGGCTGGCAGTGGAGAAAGCTGGGTGAGCAAATTCAGGAAAGTTTCAATTTGACAAAAAAGAAAAATAAAGAACCAAGAAATACTATTATAGGAGAAACACTATGAAAACAGAGATGATTAATACAAGTGGAAGGTGGTCGAAGGTGGCAGATGCATTTTAATGTATTTGACTATGTATATGAATGTGTACAGATGTGCATGTGCATACATGTGCAGATGTGCATACACATGTGTGTGCCTGTGTATATGAATATGTATACAGATGGGCATGTGCATACATGTGCAGGTGTGTGTACACATGTGTGTGCATGTGTATATGAATATGTGTACAGATGGGCATGTCCATGCATGTGCGGGTGTGCATACACATGTGCCTGTGTATATGAATATGTGTACAGATGTGCATGTATGTGCGTACATGTGTGTGCCTGTGTATATGAATATGTGTATAGATGTGCATATGCATAGATGTGCATACATGTGTGTGCCTGTGTATATGAATATGTGTACAGATGTGCATGTATGTGCGTACATGTGTGTGCACATGCATATGACTATGTGTACAGATGTGCATGTACGTATATGTGTGTGCACATGCATATGAATATGTGTACAGATGTGCATGTGCATACATGTGCAGGTGTGCATACACACATGTGTGCCTGTGCATATGGATATGTGTACAGATGTACATGTGCATGTTTGTGCAGGTGTGCATACACACATGCGTGCCTGTGTATATGAGTATGTGTTCAGATGTGCATGTGCATACATGTGCAGATGTGCATACAAATGTGTGTGCATGTGTATGGAGGCCGAAGCACAACCCTGGTTGTTTTCTTTCTCATGTGCCATCTGGTTTTGGTTTTGGTTTTTGAGACACGGTCTCCCTGTCGCCCCAGCTGTCCTGGAACTCACTATATAGACCACCTGGCCCTGAACTCATAGAGATCTGCATGTCCCTGCCTCCCAAGAGTTAGGAATAAAGCATGCGCCACCATGCCTGACTCATCTGTCTTATTTAAATTTTAGTTTTTGAGACAGGTTTTATTTTGGGGTGTGTGTGTGTGTGTGTGTGTGTGTGTGTGTGTGTTATTTGTTTTTATCTTACACTGGCCTGGCTAGGCCCAGGAATCTATCTGCCTTTCTCTGTATCCCCGGAACTAGGATTACAAAAGCGTACTACCATGCTTGGCCTATTTTATGCGGGTTCTGTGGATCAAACATGGGACCTTTTGCTTACAAGAGAAGTAGTTTACCAAAGGAGTCATCTCTCCAGCTCTGGTTACGTTTAAATTGGCCTTTTTGTACATTGAGAGCAACAGCCATAAACTTCTAGAATCCTCTTGAAAGCAATATGGCAACACAAGGCAAAAGCAGTAGAGATGGTCACAGACTCAGCTCAAGAATGTCACCCTGAGGAATGAGGACTGTACCCTAAGAAAATAATTTCACAGAAGCAGGAAATATATATGCAGAAAACTATTCATTAGAGCAGCTTTATAATACCAACAACAAAAAATCTCAGACAAATGATGTAAGCATAACAGTTGTGAAGCTATTTAGTAAATTATGGAACAGTTAGTCTATAGAATATTATTCAGCCATTAAAATTATAATTATGAAAACTGTGAAGCTAAAGAAAAATGTTTATACTACAATGTTAAAAGCAAACAGTGGAATTAAAATGTTATGTGCATTATGATCGCATCTGTTTAAAAACGTGTGTGAGTGGAAAGAAAATGTGCAAAACTATACAAGGTCATGTTTATGTGGAAGGCTCTTGGGTGATTTTTTTTCCTGCTTCAAATTATGTTTAGTAAATGATAACTGTATTTTTAGAAAAATTCAATGGAGATAGAACTAGTCAAGGTAGGCAAAAAAATATAAATAATGAGAGGAAAAAAGACCCAGGTGGAAAGACTCTTTGCTGTCTGGCTGTCTGCCATGCCTTCCCTACCTTGACCAACTGCATCCCTTTGGCCCCAAATAAACCATTCCTATCTTAGTGTTTTTGGCAGGTATTTGGGCCCAATGATGAAAAAAGTAACTAATAAATTGCTCACCTCTTAGAAATATCCAGCTACCCTATTCTCTCATTTGTGACTATGAACTAAGATCAAAGACCACTCTGCTATTTGGGGACTCTGGTACACAGAATCACATTAATCATAATTCTTGCTTTGTGACACTGCTATGATTGGTCCGTGTCCTAGTAGCTGTGATAAAACACTGATCAAAGGCAACCTGGGGTGAAAGGGTTTATTTGGGTTACATGTGTTCAATCTGTCATCTAGGAAGACAAAGGCAAGAACTCGAGGCAGGAAGCTGGGACCAGGAACTAAGCAGAGACCATGGATGCTCACTGGCTTGCTCCCCTGGCTTGCATAGCTGCTTTTCTTACACAGCCCAGGCCCACCCGCCTAGGAATGGCACCACCCACAGTGGGCTGGGCCCTCTGACATCAGTCAGCAATTAAGAAAATGCCCCAGGGCTGGAGAGATGGCTCAGGGGTTAAGAACACTAGCTGCTCTTGCAGAGGACCCAGGTTAGGTTCCCAGCACCCACATTATGGTTAACAATGTCCCTAACTCCAGTTCCAGGGGGATCCGATGTTCTCTTCTGACTCCATTGGCATTGCAATGAGATGGCTGCACACATGCAGGCAATACACTCATAAACATAAAATAAAAATCTCTCCAGTTCCTTAAATAAATCAAAAATTTAAAAAAGGAAAATACCCCACATACCTACATGCATCCAGGACAATCTGATGGAGGAAAGTCATCAACTGAGACTCCCTCTTCTCAGATATGTCTAGGGTTGTGTCAGGTTGAAAAATATAACGAAAACTGTACTCTACTGTGGAACAGCACTTCTGGACTCATGTATCTTGAGCATATGCAGGCTACCAAACTGCTTAGCACACTAGGTGGAGCAAAAGATGCAGGGCACGCCCTGTTTTCAGCTAGCACATGCTTCTCAGCAAGCCCCTCTTCTGAATATGCCCCATGGGCTGGGATGATGTGTGATAGTGTGGAGTCTAAGATTGGGCACTGGGAGGTGATGTCAAGCAATGTAGTGGCTGCCCACCCCAAACCTATATAAGCTTCCTGTTACATAGAATAAATGGATTTTCATGGATTTGCAGCACCTGACATGTGGGGCCATCAACCCCACAGGCGGCTTCAGCTCGTTTGGTCCTGGTAGCCAGCAGCTCTGCAACCTCGTGTTTGGCTGCGTGTTTGGCCGCAGGGCCTTCAGCCCTGTGCTTGTGACTGGTTCAGCCTATCCAACCGCAGGGTCAGCAGCCCTGCACTCTATTCCACTTAATTTCATAAGAGCATGATGAAACTTATGTATCTATTGCTGCCCCAGGACCAGCACCATTATTATTGACCCTAGGCTTTCCATGTCTCCTGTGACCCCACTATACCTCACTCTCTTGCAGAGGTCTTCTGAAATACTGTTAGCTAGAAACTGTGAGGTTTGGTATTCTTTCTTTACTCTTTTTAAAAGTAGTTCATAAACTACAGTTTGTTTTTATAGATGTTTAATTTTACCTGGTTGTGAGTTTTCATGGATGGAATTATATGCAAGTACTTTCTGGTGACTTGATGCTTTCAATAAAATTACATTTTATGCTTAATTCCCCTTGATGTATCTATAACTTGGTTACTTTCACCTATAAATAGTATGTGGAAGTGATATTTGATTATATGAATATATGACAACTTATTTATTCAGGTTCCTGTTCATCGGCATTTGTGTGCTTCAGTTTTAGAATTCAGAGCAGAACTGCAATAAGCAAACCTGGATATGTGTGGATGCAGGGAAAATTTTCTAGATGCGTGGATAGGAGAATTTCTCTAGGCTCCACTCAGGACATACACCAAGTATACGTTTGGCAGAGTTTTAAAATCAGTACTCAGCCAAAAATTGAGGCCAAACATACATGTTGTCAGCAATGTTATACACTAGTAAAATCTGAAAATTTGCATAAAATTGTAATGCCCATAATTGAAATTTCAAAATGTGAGAGATCAAATTTCAATAAATTGAAATGACACACATTTCTCAGTGCTCCAAGTTACTCTTGGTTCTGTTAGTGACACTGCAGTTATCATGTTGGATTTTTTTTTTTTACAAGAGATGCTTTGAATGAAGCTCAGATGAGAAAGCAGCGCCATTTTGCTTATGCTAGTACTGCAGGGAGATGTTCTTAAGAGCAATAGAAATGCCAGCACCCACCGGTACAGTGTCTTTCTTTCTCTCTAATGGTAAAGGGAAACTATAACCACCAAGTTTCACTTCAGTTCATGGACTAGAAAATTTGGTCTGAAATGACACAACTTCATTGAAGCACACAGAAGCCTTGGAGTGACTTGAAGATAAGGTCTGACCTTGCAAAAGTAGGAAAACTGGTGTCTTCATTTATGAAAACATTTTCAAATGTTTTCCTTTATTTTTCCTACAACCATAAAATTGAAAAAAAGAGAAAATGTTTAAATCCTGTATTTAGGAATTCAACAATGTGATTAACTTTCAAGATTAAAAAATAAGTCATGTAGAAAAATTTCCTCCTTCCCTTTATTCTATCATTCCATTCTTTTTTCTTTCATGCAAAGCAGGAGCTCACATGTACTCAGGCTGGCCTCAAATTCATCATGCTCCTGCCTCAGCTCCTGAGTAATAGGGTTTCAGCTATGTGTCACCTTCTCCAGAGCAAATATTCATTTGCATCTCAGCTTTTATGATAGGCTCAGCAATTTGAGGTTCTTCCCCAAGAATAATGGAAGATGATTTATTCCCCAGGTATTAGGTAAGACACAGTTGCATTCTCAAGACACATTCATTTCCTTGTTTCTGTAACAGCTTCTAGGAAATTATTTCATTGAGTGCTTCATTACCCTGGTTCATTGATATTGTTTACTGCAATGCATAGTATTAAAGTTTTTGTTGTTTCTTTATAGCCTTAATGCCAAAAGGTGCTGAAATCTAAAAAAAAAAATGGGAACAAAAATATCAGTAAGCAAGTCATTCAAGTTAAAATTAGAAAATCACAGCAAAGTAAACTCAAAGAATAGGATACATGAGAACATAAATTAATTAATACAGCATTTTAACTATACTAATTAATTTATACTTTAATATATCTTGTCTTCAGTTGTTCATCCCCAGGTGAACCCACCAGGCTCCAATGCACAGTTTGAAACCCATGCTCACACAGATGATTAAATTCAGTGTGTCAAAAATCAAAATTAAACAGACATGAATGTGAAAGAAAGTTTAGGGAGGGAGGGAGAAGGGCAAGAGTCATCAAAATGCCTGGTATATGAAGTTGTCAAAGAAGGAAGTTAATAAAATGATATAAATTTATAATGTAGATGATTAAAAAGAAAAGGTACTTTGAAAAGATCAATATAATAAACAAAATTGGATGAAGAAACAAGAGAAATGCCACAAATGAACTATACTGAGAATATAAAAAAGGCATGTGGAGAGGTGGCTCTTGCTGGTCTTCCAGAGGAGCCGAGGCTGTTCCTAGTGTTCACATCACCTGTAACTCTGGCTCAGGGTAGACAGCACCTCTTTTGTCCTACACAGACTCCTGCACTTATTTGCACATACCTCCATTCAGATGTATAATTAAGCATAAACTGGATCTTTAAATTAAAGAAGACAAAACTGCATACATGAAAAATATAAAAAAACTATCCATTTAAAGGGTATTTCCTGGAAAAAATAGAAAAGGTAGAAATGAGACTTAGGTTCTATTAAAATATGATACAGTACAAAAATGTTTACGTAGATTGTCATGTTCTTTATAATTCATCAAATCTGACCCAAAATTCTCCTCATGAGGCAAACTCAAGGACAGTTGATTGTACTGGTAAGTTTTGCCAAACATTCAGAAAAAAGGTACATGCATTTTGTTTTGTTTTGTGTCCTACTGAGTTTAATCATGGCCAACAGTGTGACCATGGGTTCGAAGTATCCATTGGAACCTGGTGCGATCATCTGTGGGTTTGTACAACTGAAGACAAGATCCGACCCTCTCCCAGAACACAAACTATTCAGAGCTATAATGATAACTCAGTGCTCTCAAACTCAATTTATAAAACTAACTTAGTCTTCACATTAAGAATTGCAAAGGATTGTTCAAGAAACACTCCAAATATCATAGCATAAAACAATAAAGATAAATAGTCCCATATAACATTATATACAAATCATACCATCACAGCTACATTGGGTTGATCCCAAAATTCAAGGGTTGGTTTAACATTAGAAAAATTAATACAATTTACTACCCAAGATAAAATGGAAAAATTCACATGATTATCTTTGCAGACTCATAAAAAATGTTAATTTGAGTTCACCATTATAAATGAAATCACCCTGTCTCACAAAGTTAAGTTCCATGAGCTTTCTTTCATCTGTGTGATACAGGGGGAAATGCATAGAAATAAAAGGGGTGCTAGTAGGGATGCCTGAGGGAAAAATGGGAGGGAAGCAGGGAAGGGGGTGGGAGAGGATGAGATCAGAATATGAAATGCATGCATAACAATAGCACGATAAGGAACCTCCTGAATGTTTAGAATTGAAAAATACCTAAGCAAACTAGGGAAATTTTAACCAATAAAAATATTTATGAGAATTTATAATTTTTTGTTGTTATTAAACCTTTTCCATAAGTCATACATCATTTCTCAATCGAATCTAGAGTTGCTTCCCTTTCCATGCCCCCCACCCCACCCGAGTCCCTGTACCTTGTGGTACATGTCCTGCATCTTTTTCTGAGTCTTTCCAGAGCTTTTTTTTTCAGTTCTTTTGTTGTTGTTCTCTCCAACTTGTATTGCTACAGTATATATACATATATATACATACATAGTTATAGTTATATATATATATATATATATATATATATACATACATAAATATACACATACATACATACACATATCACTTGAATTGGAGGACTTGTTTTTTCCCTAAAATGTGTTTTCCTTAAGGAAGTGCTCAAAGTTTCCTCCTTGGCAATCCCAAACAACCATCAATTCCTGCACTTTTGCTCCACATTGGGGTCTTTCACACTGTGCTGGATAGCTTTTAGTGTCAACTTGACACACTTGGGTTGAGGGAGTCTCAATTGGGGAATTGGCTCCATTGGATTGGCCCGTGGCCACATCTGTGGAGTATTGTCTTAATTGTGAAGCAGTGTGGGAGGGCCCAGCCCACAATGAGTGGTGCCACCCTGGGCAGGTTGTTGTGTACCGTATAAGAAGGCAGGCTGGGCATGAGCCAGGGGAGCAAGCCAGTGAACAGCATTCCTCCATGTCCTGTGCTTCAGCTCCTGCCTCCAGGTTCCTGCCCTGAATTCCTGCCTTGGGATCCCTAAGTGATGAACTGTGACCCAGGAGATGTAAGCTGAATAAACCCTTTCCTCCCCAAGTTGGTATCGGTCAGAGTGTTTTGTCACAGCAATGGAAGATAACTAGAACACCCACCCTTGGTCCCCCAGATGAAGTACAGTAAGCATGCATTCTGTCTTGATACCCCTGTACTGGCCTCCATGATACAGCCCAAGTAGTCCAACAATAGCAGTCTATATTCTGACGAGGTCAAAATCCCCTTAGCTGTTTAGTCCACAAGCTGGGTATCTCAGTAGTCCCCATCTGGCATTGAGGGTTTGGAGGATTCTTGGAGAAACATGAGTCTTCAATCCATATTGGAAGGTTAAAAAGCTGTGCCTCCCTGCTCCCAGAAATCCCAGCTCAGACTCCAGACACCCACCCAGAGTCAGTGAGGGGCTGGTGAGTCAAGGCGGACCTGCCTTGACCCTTGGGTGCCTACCAGCACATGGGCCAAAATAGTAACCCAACCCAACGCCCCCACCCTCCCCACCCCCATCATCCTGGTGGAGCTCTGGTGCAGAGGACCTAACAGGTGGAACATTGGTGACTGTAGTCTGTGCAGCCAATGTCGAGGTGCCAGAATTCAAAGAAACAAATAAACAGACAAATCAATGTGCCAAAGACACAAAGAAAAAACAACATGGGAAAAGCTCATAATAAATCCACAATGAACTCTACCAACCCTACAGAAGATCCCTACAATAAGATCTCCAAGGAAAGAAGCCAAGACACCCACCTTAGAAGAACAACTGTAGACACATTCAAAGAAATCAGAGAAATAAAGGAAGAGAATGAAAAACTCAGGAAGGTCCTAGAGGGAGATAATGACAAATGGTGGAAAGAACTAAAGGGAGAGGTTGAAAAATTCAAGAAGGACCTAGAGGGAGAAAATGACAAACTCTGGAGGGAAGTCAAAACACTGAAAAGAACCCAGGCTGAAATGAAAAAAGAAAATGACCAAAGAACCAAGAAGCTACAAGACGAGGATGACAGGCTCCAGAGGGAAGTGGAAAATCTAAAGAAATCACAGGATGAAATGAAAAAGGATATTGAACATTCACCCAACCACCAGGAAAGGATGGGAAAAAGCCTCAGAATGGAAGAAGCAGAAAAAAGAATATCAGACCTGCAGGATAATACAGAGCAACTAGAAAGCTTAAGTAAAGATTACGAAAAATTAAAAAAAAAAAAAAACCATAATAGTGGAACAACCAGGAAATGTGAGACACTATGAAAAGACCAAACCTCCACATCATAGGGATAGAAGAGGGAAAGGAGTCCTAAGACAACACTATTGATCAGATATTCAACAGGATAATAGAAGAAAATTTCCTCAAACTACAAAAAGATAATCCCTTACAAATACAAGAAGCACATAGACAGGACCAGAAAAGAAACTCCCCATGTCATATAATTGTTAAAACACTAGATGCTCAAAACAAAATACTAAAATCCACAGGGGAAAAACAACAAGTTACATATAAGGGGAAACCCATCAGAATCATAGCTGAGTTCTCAGTCCAAACAATGAAAGCTAGAAGAAAGTGGCCCAAAGTATTCCCTGTGCTAAACGACTTTAGATGCCAACCCAGACTACTATATCCAGCAAAAATGTCAATTATAGTTGAAGGAGAAAAAAAAATCTTTCACAACATAAACAAGATGAAAGAATACATGTCTAAGAAACCTACACTTCAGAATATCCTCAAAGCAATCCAAAGAACAGAGGAAAGAAGTAACTATCCCTAAGCAATTAGAAAGCAACAAAATCATAACAGTAAATATAAACCTAGACCAAGAATGCAAACAAAAAATAAGGTAAAATGAAACAACACATATCTCTCAATAATAACTTTAAATACTGATGGTCTAAGCTCCCCAATCAAAAGGCATAGACTGGGAGAATGGATTAGGAAACTGAACCCTTCCATATGCTGTCTTCAAGAAACCCATCTTACCCTCAAGGACAGACACCACCTTAGAGTGAAAGGATGGAAAAAATATCCCAAGAAAATGGTACTAAGAAACAAGCTGGAGTGGCTATTCTAATATCAGACAAAATAGATCTCAAAGTAAAATTAATCAGAAGAGACAAAGAGGGCCATTACATCCTTGTCAAAGGAACAATGAACCATGAAGACTTCACAATCCTAAATGTCTATGCACCAAACTCTGGTGTACCTAACATTTTAAACACAACTCTGCAGGACCTCAAGACACAGATTAATCCTAACACACTAATAGTGGGAGACTTCAACACTCCACTGAGCCCCTTAGATTGACAGGACAAAAAATAAACAGAGAGACATCAGAACTGAACAATACAATACAACAAATGGACTTCACAGACGTCTACAGAATATTCCATCCAAATACCAGAGAATATACTTTCTACTCAGCACCTCATGGAACATTCTCCAAAATTGACTACATACTGGGGCACAAAAGGAACCTTAACAAATACAAAAGGATATAAATTATTCCATTCATTCTTTCAGACCACAGTGCAATAAAGCTCAATATGAGCACCAGAATAAGTCCAATTAGTTACAAGAACACATGGAGACTAAACAACACAATCCTGAATAATGAATGGGTCAGGGAAGAAAGAGAGTGAAAAAAAAGTATTCATGGAACTGAATGAAAAAGACAACACAACACAACAAAACCTGTGGGAAATTTATAGCCTTAAGTGCCCATATCAAAAAAACAACAGAAAGGGAACAAATAAATGATCTAACACTGCAGATAAAAACACTCGAGAGACAACAACAAATGAACCCTAAACCCAACAAACAGGAAGAAATAACAAAAATCAGAGCAGAAATCAATGAAATAGAAACAAGAAAACAATACATAAAATCAATGAATCCAAAAGCTGGTTCTTTGAAAAAAAACAAAACAAAACAAAATAGACCTCTAGCCCAGTTAACCAAAAAAAGAGAGCAGAGCTCCAAATCAATGTATTCATGATGAAAGGGGAAATATCACAACAGACAAAGAAAAGATCCAGACAATCATATGGGAATACTTCAAAAATCTATACTCCACTAAATTTGAAAACTTAGGAGGAATGAATGGATATCCGAAATCCTGGGAAACAACAAAACTTAATCAAAAAGAGATTGATGGTTTAAATAGACCCATAATATTTGAGGAAATTGAAGATGTAATTAAAAATCTCCCAACTAAAAAAAGCCCCAGTCTAGATGGTTTTATGGCAGAATTCTATAAAACATTTAAAGAGGTCCTACAACCATTGCTACTCAAACTGTTTAGAAGGATACAAACAGAGGGAATTCTCCCAAACTCCTTCTATTAAGCCAGCATCACTCTAATACCCAAACCAGGCAAAGATATAAGCAAAAAAGAAAGCTATAGACCCATCTCACTAATGAACATAGATGCAAAAATTCTCAACAAAATACTTGCAAATCACATACAGACCCACATAAAAATAAGATACATCATGATCAAGTTGGATTCATACCACAGATACAGCGATGTTTCAACATACATAGATCAATAAATATCATAAGACAAATGGACTGAAAGACAAAAGTCACACGATTGATCATCTCAATTGATGCTGAAAAAGCCTTTGACAAGATCCAGCATCCCTTCATGTTTAAAGTCCTAGAGGGAATAGGACTGAAAGGAATATTCCTCAACATGATCAAAGCCATATATAGCAAACCCACTGCCAACATCATCCTAAATGGAGAAAAATTGGAACCATTTCCCTTAAAGGTGGGAACCCTGCAAGGCTGCCCCCTATCATCACTCCTCTTCAATACAGTGCTCAAAACACTTGCTAGGGCAATAAGACAAGAGAAGGAAATTAAAGGAGTACTAATCGGAAAAGAAGAAGTTAAACTATCTCTTTTTGCAGATGATATGATAGTTTACCTAAGGGATGCTAAGAACTCCACCAGAAAACTAGAAATGATTAAGAGTTTTAGTAAAGTGTCAGGCTACAAAATTAATCTAGAAAAATCAATTGCCTTTCTTTACACCAACAATAAACAAGTGGAGATGGAATATAAAAAGACCTTCCCATTCACAATAGCTTCAAAAATAAGATACCTGGGAACAAACCTAACAAAAGATACCAAAGACCTCTACAACAAAAATTTTAAACCCCGGAAGAAGGAGATTGAAAATGACATAAAAAAGATGGAAAGACCTCCCATGCTCATGGATTGGGAAAATTAATATAGTAAAAGTGTCCATTTTACCCCAATTGATATACAGATTCAATGCAATCCCAATAAAAATCCCTATGAACTTCTTCACAGACTTGGAAAAAAAATATCCTTAAATTCATATGGAAAAACAAAAGACCCAGAATAGCTACAGCAACCCTGAGTGAAAAATGCAATACAGGGGGGATTGCCCTACCAGACTTCCAACTATATTACAGGGCTATAGTCATAAAGACAGGCTGGTACTGGCACAAAAACAGACCTGTTGTCCAATGGAACAAAATTGAAGATCCAAACTTGAGCTAATACAATTTCAGCCACCTCATATTTGACAAAAGGGCAAAAAACCCTTAGTGAAAGAAGGATCGCATCTTTAGCAAATGGTGCTGGCAAAATTGAATCATCATCTGTAGAAGAACAAAAATAAACCCCTACCTCTCACCCTGTACAAAAATAAACTCCAAGTGGATCAAAGATCTCAACATGAAACCCAAAACCCTGAAGGTGATAGAAGAAAAAGTTGGCAACAACCTACAAGACATAGGTATAGGAAAAGACTTTCTAAATCAGACAACAGCTGCATAGGAAGTAAGGTCAACAGTAGACAAATGGGACCTCATAAAACTCAAAAGCTTCTATAACATGAAAGAAAAAATCAAGGAGGTGAAGAGAAAACCCACAGAGTGGGAGGAAATCTTTACCAGTGATACAGTGATACATCTGACAGAGCATTACCATCAAGAATATAAAAACTACTCAAAAAACAAAGAAGTAAGGGTAAAAATGACCTACTCAAAAGATGGAGTAAAGAGCTGAACAGAATCTTCACCAGAGAGGAATTAAAGATGGCTGAGAAACATCTTGAGAAGTGTTCAACATCATTAATGATTAAGGAAATGAAAATTAAAACAACTCTCAGATATCATCTCACTCCAATATGGCTAGCTAAGATCAAGAAAACAAAAGACAGCAGATGCCAGAGAGGTTGTGGGGAAAGGGGAACACTCATCCACTGCTGGTGGGAATGTAAACTTGCACAACCACTATGGAAAGCAGTGTGGAGAACCCTTAAAAGACTCAGAATGAGCCTACCACCTGACCCAGTCATAACACTCCTGGGTATATACCCCAAAGACTCATCCTACAGCAAAGATACATGCACATCCATGTTTGTTGCAGCTCTCTTCACAATAGCGATGAGCTGGAACCAACCCAAATTCCCCTCAACAGATTAGTGGATGACAAAAATGTGGTACATCTACACAATGGAGTATTATTCAGCAGTAAAGAAAGATGGCATTATGAGCTTTGCAGGTAAATGGATGGAGCTTGAAGCCATTATGCTGAGTGAAGTAACACAGTCCCAGAAAGACAAATGGAGAATGGTGTCTCTCATTTGTGGGTGCTAACATCAAATGCCCCAGATGAAAGGCAAGCTGAATATTATTGTTATATTTCTGTTTATCTGAAAGCAACTATGTTGTTATAATGTGAATCTCTCAATGGGCTCTAGAATCCACCCACCAATTATTTTCAAACTCTGTAATTACTGTATATTGATAGAGAGTATGTATCCATATTTTAGAGTAATATAAAATTAATGGAGGAAAATGTGAATTCCTAAGCATTAAAAAAAAAAAGACTGAGAGAAAGATGCATGACAGTTATGGCAGAATGCATGATTTGAGGTAGGGTGGGGTGGGGGGAAGGGAAAGGGGAATATGCCTGAACTGAATTGAAAAATGATGTATGAAATACACAAAACATCAATAAAAATTTTTTTAAAAGCTGTGTCTCAGCTGGGTGTGGTGGTGCACGCCTTTAATCCTAGCACTCAGCACTCAGCACTCAGGAGGCAGAGGCAGGCAGATCTTTGTGAGTTCAAGGCCAACCTGGTCTACAGAGTGAGTTACAGGACAGCTGGGGCTACAGGGAGACCCTGTCTCAAAAAGACCAAAAAAAAAAGTTGTGTCTCTTGTCCTTGAGGAGTGCCAAAAGTGGTGGCAGCCATGGGGTAGATGCACTTGCCAGTAAGAATTGAAGACAGGGGGTTGGAGAGATAGCCTAGCAGTTAAGTGTGCCAACTGCTCTTGCAGAGGACCTGGGTTTGATCCCCAGCACCGACATAGCGGCTGAGAACCGTCCGTAACACCAATACCAGGAGAACTCCAGTTCCAGAGGAACCTGACGCCCTCTTCTGACTTCCACGGCATTGCATGACAAGGGTGCACAAACCTACATGCAGACAATACATTCATACACGTAAATAAATAAATAAACAAACAAATAAATAAATAAATAAAATAAAATAAATATTTAAAAAAATTGAAGACAGGCCAAACCACAGTACTCTCTTTTTTCTTTTTGTCTTTTTACTAAGATCTCAAGTTTTATGTCTGCAGTACAGTTTCTCTGGTCTTACTGATTATTTATTTCTGGTTGTACTTTCCTTTCAGATGCTTAAGGCCACACAATTAGCCCAGATTAACCAAGGTTTTGTTTTCTCAAGGTCAGTTGAGGATCTGGTCCTCAGTGGTCTCTCGGGTTTTGTGGGGGGGAGGGGGGAGCACCTTGCTCCTTTCAGCTTTTCATTTACCAGTTCCATCCACTTGAGGATAAAATCAGGTCTTGCTAGACCAATATTCCTTCTCTGAAGCATGAGCAGACTTTCCTCTTTATAGACTTGACACTGGCTGAAATCCCATTAGTGGCTCTCCAAGACCTCCCTGAACAGGAAGACTGGTGACCCACATTTGCAGGACACTTCAAGAGATGCCCCCATGCCTAAACCCCTAAGACTTGGTTGATCTCTGAGGACAAGGAACAAAGTTATCCCTTAGGTCCCTTGGCCAAATTGGTATGGGCATTGGTCGTTAAGCACCCAGAAAGGCTGAGTTGCACCAGCCTGTTATATTGCACCTGTATTAAAATTGTATCCTTTGGAAACAAACTGTATGTTATTTCCACATCATATTTCTTGATTCACATCTTTCCATTTTAATCCCATATTATTCTAAAAAGTGCACACATACCCTCCATCATAAGCCAAAAACCCAAGGTCTGAAAATAAATGTTAGGTCAGCTCTAGAACCTGTTTAGGGATTCACAATGCAAGAGCACAGTTGTCTTTAGATCATGAGGAATATAAAATTAATTTCCTTAATTATTAGCTATGTTGAACACTTTTTAAGATGTTTCTCAGCAATTTTTACTTCCTTGCTTGTGAAGTCTCTGCTCAGCTCTTTACTTCATCTTTTGAGTCAGTCATTTGTTTTCTTACTTCTTTGTTTTTTGAGTAGTTTATATATTCTGGAAGTTAATGCTCTGTCAGATGTATGAACAGTGAAGGTTTCCTCCCACTCTGTGGATTTTCTCTTCACTTCCCTGATTGTTTCTTTTGCAGTACAGAAACTTTTGAGTTTAATAAGGTTCCACTTGTCAATTGTCGACCTTATTTCCTGTGCAGCTGCTGTCTGATTTAGAAAGTTTTTTCCTACGCCTATGTCTTGTAGACTGCTGCCAACTTTTTTTTTCTATCGCCTTCAGAGTTTGGGGATTCATGTTGAGGTCTTTGATCTATCTGGAGTTGACTTTTGTACAGGGTGAGAGGTAGGGGGTTAATTTTATTCTTCTATGGTGGTGATCCAGTTTTGCCAACACCATTTGCTGAAGAAGCTGTCTTTCATCCATTGAATCTTTTTGGCTCCCTTGTCAAATATGAGGTGGCTGACATTGTATGTGCTCAAGTTTGGATCTTGAGTTTTGTTCCATTGGTCTACAGGTCTGTTTTTGTGCCAGTACCAAGCTGTTTTTATGACTATAGCCCTGTAGTATAGTTTGATGTCTGGTATAGAAATACCCCCTGTATTGCTCTTTTTGCTCACGGTTGCTTTGCCTGTTCAGGGTATTTTTGTTGTTTCATTATAAATTTAAGAATTTTTTTTCAAGCCTGTGAAGAATGTCCTTGGGATTTTAATTGGAATTGCATTGAATTAGTATATTAATTTGGGTAGACTGGACATTTTTACTATATTAATTTTTCCAATCCATGAGCATGGGAGGTCTTTCCATCTTCTGATTTCTTCTTCAATCACCTTCTTCAAGAATTTATAATTTTATTGTAGAGATCTTTTGTGTTTTTGGTTAGGTTTGTTCCTAGGTATTTTATTCTTTTTGAGGCTATTGTGATTGGGAAGGTCTTCCTTCTTCAGTTATTTGTTGTTGGTGTAAAGAAAAGCTATTGATTTTTCTAGGTTAATTTTGTATTCTGCCACTTTACTGAGACTCTTAATCATTTCTAGAAGTTTTCTGGTGGAGATTTTAGCATCCCTGAAGTAAACTATCATATCATCCTCAAAAATGGATAGTTTTATTTCCTCTTTTCCAATTACTGTTCCTTTAATTTCCTTTTTTTGCCTTATTGCTGTAGCCAGTGTTTCAAGTACTATATTGAAGAGGAGTGGTGACAAGGGGCAGCCTTGCTGAGTTCCTACTTTTATGGGGAATCCTTCTAATTTTCTCCATTTAGGATGATGCTGGCTGTGGGTTTCTTATATATGGCTTTGATTATGTTGAAGAATGATTCTTCCAGTCCAATTCCCTCTAGTACTTTAATCATGAAGTACTGCTGGATTTTGTCAAAGGCTTTTCCTGCATCTATTGAGGTGATTGTGTGGTCTTTGTCCTTCAGTCCATTTATGTGTTTTATGATGTTAACTGATTTTCATATGTTAAACCATCCCTGCATCTGTGGTATGAATCCAACTTGATGATGGTGAATGATCTTTTAGATGTGGATCTGTATATGGTCTGCAAGTATTTTGTTGAGAATTTTTGCATCTGAGTTCATTAATGAGATGAGTCTGTAGTTCTCTTTTTTGGTTGCATCCTTGCCTGGTTTTAGTATTTTGAGTGATACTAGCTTCATAGAAGGAATTTGGGAGATTTCCCTTTGCTTTTATCCTTCTGAACAGTTTGAGTAATAATGGTTGTAAGTCCTCCTTAAATGTTTTATAGAATTCTGCTGTGAAACCATCTGGAGCTGGGCTTTTTTTAGTTAGGGAGCTCTCATTACATTTTCAATTTCTTTATATTATGGGTCTGTTTAAGCTGTCAATCTCTTCTTGGTTTAGCTTTGTCAATTCCCTGGATTGCAGATATTCATCCATTTCTCTTAGGTTTTCAAATTTAGTAGAGTATAGGTTTTTGAAGTTTTCCCGTATGATTGTCTGGATCTTTTCATTGTCTGTTGTGACATTTCCTCTTTCATCATGAATTCTATTGATTTGGAGTTGCTCTTTCTTTCTTTTGGTTAACTGGGCTAGGAATCTGTCTATCTTGTTTACTCTCTCAAAGAACCAACTTTTTGATTTTGTATTGTTTTTTGTATTGTTTTCTTTGTTTCTATTTCATTAATTTCTGTTCTGATTTTTGTTATTTCTTCCTCTCTGTTGCATTTAGGGTTTATTTGTTGTTTTCTTTCCAGTGTTTTTTTTTATTTTATTTATTTCCATATGTGTATGAATGTATTGTTTGCATGCAAGTCTGTGCACCCGTGACGTGCAATGCCGCGGAGGTCAGAAGAGGGCGTCAGACTCCCCTGGAACTGGAGTTCTCCTGGAATTGGAGTTTCAGACGGTTTTCGGCCGCCATGTGGGTGCTGGGGATCGAACCCGGGTCCTCTGCAAGAGCGGTCGGCGCTCTTAACCGCTAGGCCATCGCTCCAGCCCTCTTTCCAGTGTTTTTAACTGCAGTGTTAGCTCATTTATCTGTGCTCTTTCTGTTTTTAATGTAGGCACCCAGGGCTTTAAACTTCCCTCTTAGGACTACTTTTATTTTTATTTTTTTTGTTGTTTATTTTTAAGGGATTCTACAATATAATGACACAGTTGTTTGCAGATAACATTGATGTTACTCAGTATTTCATACAATTAGGTAATTGGTGCATTTTGCAAGTATCTATGTCCAAATTTTGAACAACCCAAGGTTCCCGTAGTCCAGTTGGAGAAGCTTGTATGCACAGGCATGTTGATCAATCAGGAGTCCAGACTATATTCCTGTAGTCTCATGATTCACCACTATCTCTCCGCAGCCCTTACAATCTACCACGCCTCCTCTTCTGCAGTTTGTTCCCTGGGCTTTGGGAAAGGGGCACAAGTGGGTGAGAAGAAAACAGTCTAATTTCTTTGGAGTTGTCATTTTGGACTCTAGTCTGTTCAGGTTGTTTCCCTTCATGGGTTGACAGCTTTCCCAGTGATACCCTTTTTAGTCATACTGGCAAAGCACAAGCTATTGGATGTACAGGCATTTAAGCAGTACTAATTATTATGTCAAGCTAAGCTGTGAGCTTAGACCCAGATGCTTGGATGGTATGCTAATCTGCAAACTGTGGTTTCTCTATAAAGGGTGACAAGTTCTTATTGTGGCTTATAACATCTCCTAACCACTAGAGGACATAAGCTTGTGGCATCCACTATGAGTTATTCCTCCAAGGAGAGAGCTAATAGCCGAATAGATTTGGGATATATATAGACACTTGGCTGCCACTGTTGCACAGTATCTCCAGGCTGTTGAGGTGTAGCTGATATTGACGGAGGAGTCTTGCTTGTCTCAGGGAGACCAATATTTTGCTGTATTGTTTTAGTGGCCTTTGGTAACGCTCTCTGGCATTTCAGAGGCCAGTTGTACGCTAGCAAGTGACGTCTCTGCTTTTAAAGTGTCCAAACGGTTTTGTTGTGTTGTACTGTCATTGTCGTTTTGTTCCATGAATGCTTCTATTTCTTTTATTTCCTCCTTGACCCATTCATTATTCAAGAGTGTGCTGTTTAGTCTCCATGTGTTCGTGTAGGTAGCAGGGCTTATCCTGGTGTTGATATTGAGCTTTATTGCACCATGGTCTGATAGAATGCATGAAATTATTTCAGTCTTTTTGTATTTGTTGATGTTTTTCTCTGTAAAAGTATGTGGTCAATTTTGGAGAATGTTCCATGGGGTGCTGAGTAGAAGTATATTTTCTGGTGCTTGCGTGGAATATTCGGAAGATGTCTGTGAGGTCCATTTGCTGTATTGTATTGTTCAGTTCAGATGTCTCTCTGTTTATTCTTTGTCTGTTTGATCTGTCCAAAGGACTCAGTGGGGTATTGAACTCCTCTACTATGAGTGTGCTGGGGTTAATCTGTGCCTTGAGGTCCTGTAGAGTTGTATTTGTAAAGGTTGGTGCACCAGAGTTTGGTGTGTATATATTCATGATTGTGAAGTCTTCGTGGTCAATTTTCCCTTTGATAAGGATGTAATGGCCTTATTTGTCTCTTTTAATTGCTTCTACTTTGAAGTGTATTTTATCTGATATTAAAATAGCAACTCCTGCTTTCTTTTTGGTACCATTTGCTTGGAATATTTTTTTCCATCCTTTCACTTTAAGTTTGTGCCTATCCTTGAGGATGAGATGGGTTTCTTGTAGACAGCATATCCACGGATTCTGTTCCCTAACCCATTCTCCCAGTTTATGTCTTTTGATTGGGGAGTTTAGTTCATTAATATTTCAGGTTATAATTGAGAGTTGTGTGTTGCTTCCTTTCACCTTATTATCCATTTGCATTTTTGGTCTAGGTTTCGAACTTCTCCATTTCTGCTTTTATTAATTACTCTTTCAAGGTGCCTGAGGGCAGTTGTTCCTCTCTTCTGTCCTTTGAATTGCTTCAAGTATTCTCTGAAGTGTTGGTTTCCCAGGCATGCATTCTTTCATCTTGTTTATGTCATGGAAGATTTTTCTCTTTCCTTCAACTAGAATTGACATTTTTGCTGGGTATAGTTACTTAGATTGGCATTTATAGTCATTTAGCACTGGGAATGCTTTGGTCCACGTGCTTCGTGCTTTCATAGTTTGCACTGAAAAGTCAGCTGTAATTATGATAGTTTTCCCCTTATATGTAACTTGTTTTTCTCTTGTGGCTTTCAGAATTTTGTCTTTGTTTTGGGCATCTAATGTTTTAACTATGTTATGGTGGGGGGAGTTTCGTTTCTGGTCTAGTCTGTTTAGTGTTCTATGTGCTTCTTGAATTTGTGTGGGTTTGTCTTTTTTTTAATTGGGGGAAATTTTCATCTATTATTCTGTTGACAATCTGATCAATACCATTCTCTTGGGATTCTTCTCCTTTCTCTATCCCTAAGATGCAGAGGTTTGATCTTTTCATAGTGTCCCACATTTCCTGGTTGTTCCACGCTTGCGTATTTTTAAATTTTTCATAGTCTCTACTTGAGACTTTTAATTGTTCTGTGTTATCTTCTAGGTCTGATATTCTTTTTTTCTGCTTCCTTCATTCTGCTTCTGATGCTTTTTCCCATTCTTTCCCTTTGATTGGATGACTGTTCGATTTCCTTTTTCATTTCTTCCTCTGTTTTCTTTACTATTTCCACTTATTTTTGGAGCTTCTCAATCTTTTGTTGTAGCTCCTTGTTTCACTCATTGGTTTCCTTTTTCATTTCAGCATGGGATCTTTTCAGTGTTTCCATTTCCTACCAGAGCTTGTCATTTTCTTCCTCTAGCTCTTTCTGGAGTCTGTCATTTTCTCCTTTTAGTTCATTCCAAAGTTTGTCCTTGACTCCCTCGAGGTCCTTTCTGAGTTTTTCATTCTCTCCCATTCGTTCTATGATTTCTTTGAAAAAAAATATATTATTGTTATTCTATGATCTGTGTCCTGGGTTACCTCTAGGGAGGTCTCATTGTAAGATTCCTCCACAGGCTGCATAGAGTTTGGTGTGGAGTTTTTCTGCCCTTTTCCCATATTGTTCTTTCATTGTGGTCTCAGCATGTGGGTTGCCTTTTGACTGTATTCTGATGGGAATCTTGAATGCTTATTAACCTTGTTGAAGGATTGCTTTCCTTGATTCCTTCAGGTGCCTTCCTGTATTCTCCTTATGCATGGAGTATTGGCTTGTCTAGCTTTCAGGCTTTCAATTTTGGTTATATATTGGAAGGTATGGTTCACTCTTCCCTTTTTTTTTCTGTAAGAACTGGGTGAGTAACAACCCAGATGACACCTTTTGAGCACTGTATTCCCTCTACTGCCAGCCCCTCTCTCCTGAGTTGCTCCCAGCTCCCAGAATCCTCTGGGCTGAAATGCCAGTCTGCACAGGAGAATTTATAATTTATAAGTACTTTTTAAACTGGATGTGTTGGCTCACACCTATAATCCTAGCACTTCAGAAGCCGAGACAGGAGGATTGCTGTGAGTTCAAGGCTAGCCTGAGTTGCAGAGTGAAAACCCGACTCACAAAATCAAGATGTGGAGAATAGGTGGCACAAAAAATTCTTACCAAATGCTATGCTTAAAGTGACATGCTAAAAACTTTAGCTTTAAAGTCTGCAGTGTGGAACTGGCTCCCACTTTTTCTTCTTCTCAGCACATGTTGGAGATCTCAGCCAGCACAGAAGGGCAGGAAATGGAAAGAAAGACTGTCATTTCATATCCTGCCACATTATTGAAATTCAATTGTTTGTAGGAGTTTTCTGGTGGAGTTTTTAAGCATCCCTCAGGTAAACTATCATATCATCGGCAAACAGGGATAATTTGACTTCCTCATTTCCCATTAGTACTCCCTGAATTTCCCTTTCTTGCCTTATTGCCCTAGCAAGCATATCAAGCACTATACTGAAAAGGAGTGGCAATAGGTTGCAGCCTTGCCAGGTACACGCTTTTAAGAGGAATGCTTCTAGTTTTTCTCCATTTAGGATGATATGGCTGTGGGTTTGTTGTATATGGCTTTGATTATATTTAGGAATGGTTCCTTCAGTCCAATTCCCTCTAGAACTTTAAATATGAAAGGATGATGGATCTTGTCAAAGGCTTTCTCTGCATCAATTGAGTTGTGTGATTTATTTTTATTTATTTATTTTTTTATTAATTTTATTTAGTTCTGTATGTGTATGAATGTACTGCCTGCATGCAAGTCTGTGCACCCGTGTCGTGCAATGCCGCGGAGGTCAGAAGAGGGTCTTGGATTCCCCTGGAGCTGGAGTTCTCCTGGAATTGGAGTTTCAGACGGCTCTCGGCCACCATGTGGGTGCTGGGGATCGAACCTGGGTCCTCTGTAAGAGCAGTCGGTGCTCTTAACCGCTAGGCCATCTCTCCAGCCCGATTGTGTGATTTTTACCTTTCAATCCATTATGTGTTTTATGATATTTATTGATTTACATATGTTGAACCATCCCTGAATCTCTGGTATGAATCTAACTTGGTCATAATGGAGGATCTTTTTTCTTAAATTTTATTTATTTATTTTTTATGTGTATGAATTTACTGTCTGCATGTAGGTTTGTGCACTCATGTCATGAAATGCCACAGAGGTCAGAAGAAGGTGTTGGATTCCCCTGGAACTGGAGTTAAAGACGGTTCTCAGCCACCATTTGGGTGCTGGGGATCAAGCCCGGGTCCTCTATAAGAGCTGTTGGTGCTCTTAACCACTGGGCCATCTCTCTAGCCCCATGATGGATGATCTTCTTGATGTGGGTCTGTATGCGATTTGCAAGTATTTTGTTGAAAATTTTTGCATCTGTGTTCATTAACGAGATGGATCTATTTTTTTCTTTTTTGGTTGTATCTTTGCCTGGTTTTGGTATTAGAGTGATGCTGACTTCATAGAAGGAGTTTGGGAGATTTCCTTCTGCTTGTATACTTCTGAATAGTTTGAGTAGTAATAGTTGTAAGACCTCTTTAAATGCTTTATAGAATTCTGCTTTGAAACCATCTGGGCTTGGACTTTTTTTAGTTGAGAGGTTTTTTTTATTATGTCTTCAATTTCCTCAAATATTATGGGTCTGTTTAAACTGTCAATCTCTTCTTGGTTAAGCTTTGTTGGTTCCCAGCATTTCAAATATTCACCCATTTCTCTTAGGTTTTCAATACAAAATTAACCTAGAAAAACCAGTAGCCTTTCTTTACACCAACAACAAGCAACTGGAGAAGGACTATAAGGAGATCTTCCCACTCACAATAGCCTCAAAAAATAAAATACCTGGGAACAAACCTAACCAATGACACCAAAGATCTCTACAACAAAAATATTAAATCCCTGAAGGAGATTGAAGATGACATCAAAAGATGGAAAAAACTCCCATGCTCGTGGATTGGAAAAATATTGATATAGTAAAAATGCCCATTCAACCCAAATTAATATCAGATTCAATGCAATCCCAATTAAAATCCCCATGAGTTTCTTCACAGACTTGGAAAAAAATCCTTAAATTCATATGGAAAAACAAAAGACCTGGAATAGCCAAAGTAACCCTGAGCAAAAATGCAATAGAGGGGGGATCACCTTACCATACTTCAAGCTATATTACAGGGCTATAATCATAAAGACAGCCTGGTTCTGGCACAAAAACAGACCTGTTGATGAATGGAACAATATTGAAGATCCAAACCTGAGCTCATACAATTTCAGCCACCTCATATTTGACAAGGGGGCCAAGAAGACACAATGGAGGAAAGACAGCATCTTCAGCAAGTGGTGTTGGCACAACTGGATCACCACCGATAGTAGAACAAAATTAAAACCCTACCTCTCTCCCTGTACAAAAATCAACTCCAAGTGCATCAAAGATCTCAACGTGAAACCCAAAACCCTGAAGGTGATAGAAGAAAAAGTTGACAACAACCTACAATACATAGGCATAGGAAAAGACTTTCTTTTTAAAAAATTTTTTTAATTAATTTTATTTATTTATGTATGTGTATGAATGTACTGTCTGCATGCAGGTTTGTGCACCCGTGTCGTGCAATGCCGCAGAGGTCAGAAGCGGGCCTCGGATTCCCCTGGAACTGGAGTTCTCCTGGAATTGGAATTTCAGACGGTTCTCAGCCACCATGTGGGTGCTGGGGATCGAACCCGGGTCCTCTGTAAGAGCAGTCGGCGCTCTTAACCGCTAGGCCATCTCTCCAGCCCCAGGAAAAGACTTTCTAAATCAGACAGCAGCTGCACAGGAAATAAGGTCACAAGTTGACAAATGGGACCTCCTCAAACTCAAAAGCTTCTGTTCAGGGATAGAAACAATCAAGGAAGTGAAGAGAAAACCCACAGTGTGGGTGGAAATCTTCACCAGTGATTCATCTGACATAACATTAATGTCAAGAATATATAGACTACTCAGAAAACGAAGTAAGAAAACAAATGACCTACTCAAAAGATGGAGTAAAGAGCTAAACAGAGACTTCACCAGTGAGGAAGGAAAGATGGCTGAGAAACATCTTTAAAACGTGTTCAACATCATTAATATTTAAGGAAATGCAAATTAAAACCAGTGTCAGATATCATCTCACTCCAATAAGACTGGCTAAGATCAAGGAAACAAAAGATGCCAAATGCTAGAGAGGTTGTGGGAAAAGGGGAACATCCACTGCTGGTGGGAATGTAAACTCGTATAACCACTGTGGAAAGCAGGGTGCAGAACCCTTAAAAGACTCAATATGAGCCTACCACCTGACCCAGTCATACCACACCTGGGTATATACCCACAAGACTTATCCTACTGCAAATATACATGCACACCTATATTTATTTTGCAGCTCTTTTCACACTAGCAAAGAGTTGGAACCAACCCAAATGCCCCTCAACTGATGACTGGATAACAAAAATGTGGTACATTTACACAATGGAGTTCTATGCAGTGGTAAAGAAAGATGACATCATGGACTTTGCATGTAAATGGATGGAACCTGAAGCCATTATGCTAAGTGAAGTAACAAAGTGTCATTGTTTACTACTGTCTGTTGTTCCTTTAATCGTGTGTGGCCGCAATTCACATGATATTCTTCCTGTCTAGAACCAGGAGGGCAGTTCTACAGGACTGCGAGCTTCAAGGCTGTCTCTTGCCTGCAGGCAGACAGTCTCTAGGCTTAACTCTGGCAAGGAGGGGTGAGGGGACCATGAGAAAGTTACCTGATGGAATAGAAAGACAAAGAAGACAGACACAGACTCAGAGAAAGTCTGGGAGGTAAAACTCTCTCATTTATTCATGCGAGCAGTGTTACTGTGCTCTGGGCAAGGAAGTGTGGGGGGGGGGAGGCAGAAGGGAGGCATGAGGCATCTTGGCTTTTACCAGAGAGCTGCAGAGCTCCTGTTTGTGCATCCAGTAAACTAGAGGTGCAACATTTTGCTCAATACCTCAAGGGAAGGGGCCATCCAGTTCTGGAACTTTGCAGAGATAAGAGAGGCAAGAAAACACTGCAATATCCTGGACGTTCTGGAGCTATAGATAACTCACAGAGACAACTGAAAGCGCACAGAAATATCAGATAACTCTCTGAGATACTGTGGGACAGGTCTTACAGGTTCCGCCTTGAGCCAGGCAAAGTTTCATTCTTACAACACAGTCCTAAAAAAAACAGAATGTTTTCCCTCATTTGTGGATGCTAGTACCCCAGTTGAAAGGAAAGCTGAGCAACATTATTGTTATATTTCTTTCTTTCTGAAAGCAACTGTAATGTTACAATGTGAATCCCTTAATGAGCCCTAGAGTTAACTTATCACTTACTTTCAGACTTGGTAATTAATGTATGTGGGCAGAAGGTATATAGTCTTATTTTAGAGTAATATAAAATTAAAGGGAAAATGTGAACTCCTAAGCATATATCAGAGTTAACATACAGTTTATTCCTGGAGGACATAATTCTGGTACATATATGACGTTTATAGAGGCATATTTTGGAGCAGTACAATTGGGAGGGTACCACAACAACATAAGGACTGGGTCAAAGAATAGACTGATAGTTGAATTCTGCCCCAAACAATAAACCTTTGCAGAGAAAAACTTTAAAAAGACTGAGAGAAAGATGCAGGACAAGTATGGCAGAATGCATGAACTGCGGTGGGATGGGGGGAAAAGAAAGGTGAATATGTCTAAATTGAAATGAGAAATGATGTCTGAAATACACAAATCATCAATAAAAGTATTATAAAAACCCCTGTCATTTCTCATCTATGGGACAAAGCATTCTTGGAATCATTAGGGACCATTGATTGTATAATTTTTGATCAGTTGTTAGAACTGTTCACTGTAAGTTAAATTCTTAAAATGACAATTGTCCCAAATGCTGAATATTTCATCTGGTCTGAGGGACACGTCAACTTCTCCAGTCATTGTAGGTCTCTGATACATCATCTTTCTCCCTCATTCCTGGATGCAGGGCACATAATGATTTTACACCCATATAATATTAACATGCAATACCATCTGCATGTACACAGTCTGGTTCCTTTTTGTGCACCACTTGGTTAATATTTTGCAAGTAAATATATTTCTGTTTCCCCCCTTAATGAATATTAGTATCTATTTTATGCTCTATTGCTCTGTCTGTACCTTTTTACATATTTGATAACATCCTCCTTGAACCTTATAATAGTGTAATTTTTATAAAGACATTCTTTTGGTGTTTTTGAGACAGGGTCTCCCTGTAGCTCCACCTGGAACTCACTCTGTAGACCAGGCTGGCCTTGAACTCACAGAGATCTGCCTGCCTCTTCCTCCAGAGTGCTGGGATTAAAGGCAGGCACTACCATGCCTGGATCATCATAAAGACATTTTAATCAACAGTCGTCATTCTAGGCACATGTAGCTGTGACCAATTTCCCTTTATTCACAGGCAATGATGATGGTCACCCAGAAAATAATCATCATGAACTAGTTTCTAAGACTCATTTCAAATATGTTAAAAGGTGTCAGGCATGAAAAGATACACTGTGAATGGCTTAAACATAATACATTTTGGCATGTTTTTGAGATATAACATTACTCTAGGAAATAGATTGCAGGGCTAGTAGACCTGTTGGTGAAGTGCTTGCCATTCACATATGGGGACATCAGTGCTCTCTCCAGGATGCACACTATAGAGATACCAATGCCATCTCCAGAGCCCACACTATGGAATGTCAGTGGGGTCTCCAGAGCCCACACTATGGGGACATCAGTGCTATTTCCAGAACCCACAATATGGGGACATCAGTCCCATCTCCAGAGCCCACACTATGGGGATGTCAATGCCATCTTCAGAGCTCACATAGAAAAGCTGGGTGCAGGAGCATTCACTTGTTAATCCTAGTCCTGGGGACGTAGAGACAGGTGGATCCCTGAACCTCATTGACCGGTGACCAGAGAGCCTAGCCAATCAGTGATCCCCAGGATATTCTCACAACACACACACACACACGCACACACACACACACACACACATATACACACAATAATATGTGCACCTGTACACATGTGGACACACGTGTACTCGCATATATGCATAAACACTAACATGTGCACTTGTACACACATGTGCACCACACATACACACATCACTAGCGGTAGTGAGATTATGGGATGCAGTTGCTGATTTTCTGCCATATTTAGGGAACCGCAGGTGGGAGTAACATGATCCACAAAGCTTCTCCCTCTTCTTTTCTTCCCTTCCTGCTCTTTGCCACTCCTTCACCCAGCACTCGTATTGTCTCTCCAAGTCTTTCTTATATTGCTGTTGTAGCATTTCAGGAAGGTAAATCTTTCTGTGGCTTCATGGCTCTGAACTTGCAAAATGTAACCATATTTGGGTAAAGTAATCCTTTTAACACAGACATTATTCGTAAATGTCTAAACCTCTGGCTCTCTCATCTTTAACAATTGTTGGGGATTTTTTCCCTCTTAAGAAACAAGGACATAGGGTCTGGAGAGATGACTCAATGGTTAAGAGCACTGGCTGCTTTTGCAGAGGACCTGAGTTCAGATTCCAGCAGCCACATGGCAGCTAACAACCACCATAACTCCAGTCCCAGGTGATCCAATGCCTTTTTTTTTTTTTTTTTTGGCATCTGAGAGTTTTAACACACTTGATACACTTACCCATATGCAGAAAACACTCACATAAAAATAAAAAATAAACATAAATAAATAAATAAATAAATAAAAAGAAATGAGGACACGAGGTTCACTGAAGCCCTTCGTCTTCACTGTTTGCTGCAGCAGAGGGTTCCTCTGTCAGTTCCAGGGTCCCTGCACCACATAGATGTAAATCCAAAATAGGAATGTGTGCCAAGTCCTGTCATTCAGATTGGGTTGTTTAAATAAATACTAGTTATTAGAGCTCATTCAGACAGTGAGCAAAGCTGTGAGATGCACTTGGTGTACCAGGCGACACGTCTGGCACTCATTTTCTTTAGTTGTATCAATCCTTTCCGACATCTCAAGTCCAAAGAGAACGTGAGGCAGAGCACGCCGTCCTCTATAACTGCTTCATGCCAAATCCTCTCTGAAAACTTCTGAGGGATTATTAGCTAATCATACCCTGCTTTGAATGAAGTCTAATGACAGCTGCACTCTGATGGACAAATCTCTTTATGGTAGTAGGCCATTTTCTAAAATACGTTACCATGAAAAGATCACCTGCCTAATGAGACAGGTAGGACACCCATTTTCAGAACGAGGAAAGCTTCTCTTTTCACTCTTCTACCAATTATTTCTGCAGACATGTAGTCACATTCTCCCTGGGTGATTCCTGTGACTTCATAATGCGGCTCTCTTGTTAATCACAAAATATGACTTTCTCATCGACCCTACATATCCTGTGCTTTTGCTTTTCCCATCGTGGCTATTGTGCTGCGGGTAGATGAACAAAATAAGATGCATTTACTGTATCGCCTTGGGAGAAAATTGTTGTCAAAATAACACTGTTCTTTGTATCCCTTTCAAAACTGCTTCATCGACAACAGCAAATGTTCATTCTTGGTAAAGTTGCAAAGCCAATTTAGCCAAAGCAGACAAAAAAATATGATTTAGTTCTCATCAGCAGCAATCAAATTATATCTAAAATCCTGCTATCAAATGTATCTTACCAAAATGTAAAAGGAATACCCAGGCATGTTTTATGGTTTGGGGCATGATAGAGTTTGAGTAGTGGGATGTTTTGATAGAGTTTCAGAATGATACATATAATACTTTAAATGTGTTTGTCAATTTCCTTTTCTTTATGGGAAAGTTATTGGAACCAATAAATGATAAATCACTATCAGTTCAGCTCTACAGCCCTTTCCTTTGGTTTCTTTTGCAGGAGGCTCATTGTACAGAAAGATTAACAGTGGAGGAATTATTTCCTTTGTTCCATTTTTGAATTTTGACTTTTGACAAGTTTTCACTATCTGTCTACCCATGAAAGCATCCAGATTCCTGAGTTGTTCACCATTTGCTGCTTTATAAATATGTTTGAGCTCCCATCACTGTTTAGAGCAGTGCTCCTTTGATAATGGTGCTGAGAAGAAATTAAGATGTGAGTTCAAAACTGTGGTCAACTATGACTCTGTGTGAGTTATTTATTCCTCAGAGCCTCAGATGCCTGGTCTGTAAAGTGGGACTAATAGGTGCATTTCATCATATAGTACAGTGGTAGGAAGACAGTAAACAGGCAATCAGACTAAGTTGTTACAGTTAATAAAATCAGGGTAAATGGAGAGAGAGGTAGATTTGTGTTTAATTGTTTGATATATAGTAAAGACTCTGACAGTGATGATGTTACCTTTATTTGATACCATGAACCATGTTAGGGGAAGCCTCTATCATCTCTACAAAAAAAGAAAGAAAGAAAAGTAGAAGAAAGAAAGGAAATCTACTCTCTACTCTAAAAGGAGAATATTCCCCCAAAGAACACAGAGCTGAAATGAGTTGGAGAAAATTATGCTGCCAATCCATTGACTATATAAGTTACTTTCATCTTCAGAGAGAAATAACAGCTAATGTAATAGATGGCGGAGAAATGAAATAACCTTGAAAGTCATGATTAGCTCACTAGTAGATGATTAGGAAACTATTTAAAAATTACATAGGACTTGGATCAAAGCTTCTGGGTAATATTTCAGTACTAAAGAAATACTAGAAGTCTTAAAGGCTGAGGATATAGTTTATTGATAGAATTTTTGCCTAGCATTCCCAAAGATCAGGCTCTAGGAAGAGAGAGAGAGAGAGAGAGAGAGAGAGAGAGAGAGAGAGAGAGAGAGATTGGTAAAGTACTTGTCTTTCAGTCACTAGGATCTGAGTTTGAGCCCTAGAATTCACATTATACAAATAAACAAAAATGAATGTGCAAAAAATCTAGGTACAGTGATATATTCTTGTAATTCCAGTACTCAGGTGGCAGAGATAGGTAAAACCCTGTAGTGTCCTGCACAACCTGCCTAGTCTGCCTGTCAAGTTAGAGGCCAGTGAGGGACAAGAGAGGTTGTCTTGAAAAAAGAGGTGGATGGTTCCTGAAGAATGACACTGAGGTTACCTTCTGGCCTCCACACAAATGAGCACTGTGTGCATATGACCCACACACAGCTGCACATCCACCGATGGGAAGAAGTCAGGGAAGATGGAAGGAAGGAAGGAGGAAAGGAGGGAAGGATGGAAAAAGGGAAGAAGGAGGGAAGGGTGGGGGTGGAAGGGAATAAGGGAAGAAGGAAGAGGGCTGGCAAGATGGCCCAGCAGAATGAAGGCACTTGTAGTCTAGCCTGATGACCTAAGTTTGATCCCTTTAACTCACAAGGTAGAAGGAGAGAATCAACTCCCACAAGTGTCCTCTGACCTATGCAAGTGTGTGTGCACACCCCTTCACACACAAAAATACATAAATGAATGTTAGAAAAAAGAACGTGGTAGCATGCATCTTTAATTCCAACACTAAAGAAGTAGAGGCAGGCAGATCTCTGAGAGATGGTACCAAGCCTGGTCTACACAGTGAGTCAGTGAGTTCCAAGCCAGCTCAGGCTATAAGGAGACCATCTCAAAAAAGAAGGAAAGACAAAAAGAAAAACAATGAACTAGATCTCTTATAAAAGAACTTCTGGCCTACAAATAGAACCCAAACAAGCAGTAGATGCTCAGCAATTCAGCTATAAACGGGAAGGTAAGATCTGGTTTCCTCTTCCTGCCCACCTTTGTCAATATACCCTCCCAAAGTGATGCAGTCCACTGTCACAGGCACATATAACATAGGCCTAGACTCTAGGAAGTGCCGTACCAGAAATTCAAAGCCACGAAAAGAAGGTACTCACCTCATTATACGGAGCAGCCCAGGCCGAAGGTCACCAATCCATCCCCACTGGCTGATGTAACTCTTGTTTGATGAAGAGGCCCACAAAATTTAAAAGATCAAAGACAAATTAATGCTGCTGAAATAAGCATTAAATCTTAAGTGTTAATTTCCTTAGTGAAATCGTCATTCTATCACCTGGTGATAAAAGAGTCGTGGCATTAACCTGAGAGAGCATGTTCAGACACACAGAGGACCCAGCCTCTGTCATTTCCTTAAACATCCAGTAAAAGCAACCAATTTGTAAAAATCAGTGTGCTCCAAGGCATTCTAGAAAGAGCAGATGGGGTCAGAGGGCAGTTGGATTTCTGAACAAATAAAAAAATTGAAGATCTATTTCATAGGGATATCATTGATGTTTAGAAATCCTTTGAACAACATCCCTGGCCACTGGGGTACTGTAATGACTTGCCCCATTATAAAATGTAACACTAAGTAAACGTAGGAGTGGAAATTTAACAATTGAACATTTAATGGCTGCAATTATGGCAAAAGAATAATGAACCTATTAGACAGGAGAACTGGCAATTACTCTGTGGCTTATTGGGATACAGCTGTGAAAAAGTAATACAGCGGCATACTTAAGAATGGTTATTAAAAGGGGATAATGCATTCTGTTTACACTGACAGAAGCAATTTTTCTTCTGAAATGAAATGGCACTTTTTGCCTATCAGATGTATGAACTCAGATATGATGAATCCTGCTATTTAAAGGTAATGCATTTTCAGATCTGCCTTTCTAGCTATAAATGATGTCTCCACTAAGACTATAGGGGTGAGATCATTTGGTGGAAGAAATGGAAGAAGATATCAAAAGTGGACTTACAAATGGCAAATAAATCACCTAAAGAAAAAAAGGCTAATTTTTAACCAATTCAAATGGTTTTGGAAAATGCAATTGCAAGTTCAATGATAAGCATTGTCAGGTGTTTAAAACTGTGGCATGATCTTTGAAATCATTTTCAGAAGAGATGGGTGTGTCCCATTAAATCTTCAGATAGAAAACACCCCTAAGTACAATTTCTGTGACCAACTTCACCTGTAGATATGGAGTCAGCCAGGCAAACTGGAGGGATGGCTGGAAACAATCGACTAGCCTGGGCTCAAGCTGAGTGCTAGAGTGCCATTGACTTGCATTGGACAGAATGGAGAAAGGGTTTAGTCAAGACCTTCATGTCTGCACAATTGGTTCAGAAGAAGATACATTCTTACAACGAGGTGTCATTTGGGGGGATTTCTGAGGTAGCTTGGAGAATATAAAATAGAAGTTTAAGGGGGCTGGAGAGATGGCCTAGCGGTTAAGAGCACTGACTGCTCTTGCAGAGGACCCAGGTTTGATCCCCAGCACCCACATGGCGGCTAAGAACCATCTATAACTCCAATTCCAGGAGAACTCCAGTTCCAGGGGAATCCGAGACCCTCTTCTGACCTCCACGGCATTGCACAACATGGGTGCACAAACCTACATGCAGACAGTACATTCATACACATACAAAAGTAAATAAAATTAAAAAAATATAGAAGTTTAAGTAAGCTATTCAAAATGTTAAAAAAGAAACAATGGGCTGGAGAGATGGCCTAGTGGTTAAGAGCAAGGACTGCTCTTGCAGAGGACCCGGGTTTGATTCCCAGCACCCACATGGCAGCTGAGAACCGTCTTTAGCTCCAGTTCCAGGGGAATCCGACACCTTCTTCTGACCTCCGAGGCGCCACATGGGTGCACAAGCCTGCATGCAGACAGTACATTCATACACATACAAAAATAAATAAAAAAAATAATAAAAGAAACAATCCCCAGGGAAGTCTTCTGGTCCATCCCTTCCTCCTCTAGCAGGACCAATTCAAGACAGATGGAGAAATTCCTTCCTTCTGAATCTTTGCACGGGATTTTCAATAATAAATAATAAAGTAGGATTTTCAATAATGAACATGACAGGGGATTTTTTTTTTCTGCTGGAAAACTCAAGCTCTGTCACTTTTCCTTTTACCATTCAATAATTTTATGGGGTACAGTTAAAGCATGTTGACCGACTAGACCTTGAACCTCAGCTTGCCTGGAAAATCCTCATGATCAGTTGTCCTACCCCTTCTGGTCTGTTTTTCACAGTAACCCATGACACCCACTGGAGTGTTTTAAACTAGTTGTTTTCAGTAGACCCTGGATATCAAGCAAATGTGGGAAGGGACTGTTCTGAGCAGTGACTTCTGTTTAGTTCAGTGACATTTTTATGTCTGGCTCATATAATACAGTCAATTTGCTTCAGATATGGAAGAAAATTTCTTTGGGTAGGGAATGAACAGGAGGTTGCAAAATGAGATACTTCTTCAATTTGGAGATCACAGACCCGGTCTGTAAATTTAAGAGATCCTCCAGACTACCATTCCAGAATGCACATACATACTATTTCTGTGTGAAATTTGAGCTATGTATCTAGCAAGAGGTCCTAGACTGAGATTTATCAGTGTCGAATATTAGCTTTTACAGCCCTCTGTTCAAATAAAGCTCATGAAACTGTAAATCCTCAAACATTTGATTCGATAGGATCAGGTGGAATGGAGAAGTTAAATCCATTCAGTTAAAAATGTAGATAGTTCCAGAGACCTCCCAAGACCAGCTGAAGCGCAGGTAGAGGGGCGCAGGCTAAAGAGCCCCCCCCAACCCCCAAGGCATCTGAAGGAGGCAAGCAAAGCAAGCCTTCAACACAGAGAAGAGGCATTTAGGACTCACATTGGAATACAGGCAAGGAGAAGCCCATAGGCCAGGAACACAATGAAGAGACAACAAGGGAAAGGGGCAGGATAATCCCACACCAAGCTCTACCAACCCTATGGAAGATTCCTACAGTGGGATCCCCCTGGAGATGGCCCAGGACACAAATATCAGAAACACAATTGGGAACATACTTAAAGAACTACAAGATTATAAACAGCAAATCAAAGAACTAAGAAAAGAGAATGAAGAACTCAAGAAGAACCTAGAGAGAGAGAGAATGACAAACTTCAGAAGGAAGTAGAAACACTGAAAAGATCCCATGCTGAAAAAGATAAGGAAACCAACCAGTGAAGCAAAGAGCTACAGGAAGAGATTGAGAAGCTCCAAAAAGAAGTAGAAATACTAAAGAAATCAGAAGAGGAAATGAAAAAGGAAATCAAACACTCATCCATTCAAGAGGAAAGGAATGAAAAAAGCCTCAGAAGCAGAATGGAGGAAGCAGAACAAAGAATATCAGACCTGGAAGATAACACAGAACAACTAAAAACCTCAAGGAAAGATTATGAAAAATTTAAAAATACACAAAAGTGGAACAACCAGGAGCTGTGGGACACTATGAAAAGATCAAACCTCCGCATCATAGGAATAGAGGAAGGAGAAGAATCCCAAGAGAATGGTATTGATCAGATCTTCAACAGAATAATAGATGAAAACTTCCCCAAACTAAAAAAGGACAAACCAATACCAATACAAGAAGCACATAGAACTCCAAACAGACAAGATCAGAAAAGAAATTCTCCACGCCACATCATAGTTAAAATGCTAGACACCCAAAACAAAGACAAAATCCTTAAAGCCACAAGAGAAAAACAACAAGTGACCTATAAGGGGAAACCTATCAGAATTACAACTGACTTCTCAATGCAAACTATGAAAGCAAGAAGAACCTGGAGCAAAGCATTCCCAGTGTTAAAGGACAATAGATGCCAACCCAGGTTACTATACCCAGCAAAAATGTCAATTATAGTTGAAGGAGAGAGAAAAACCTTCCATGACATAAACAAGTTGAAAGAATACATGTCCGGAAAACCAACCCTTCAGAGAATACTTGAAGCAATTCAAAGGACAGAAGAAAGGAGCAACCATCCCCAGGCACCTAGAAAGAGAAATCAATAAAAGCATAACTGCAGAAGTAGAAACCTAAACCCAAACCGCAAATGGATAATAAGGCAAAAGGAAGCAACACAAACCTATCAGTCATAACCTTAAATATTAATGGACTAAATTCCCCAATCAAAAGACATAGACTGGGAGATTGGATTAGGAAACAGAATCCATCGATATGCTGTCTACAAGAAACACATCTTACCTTCAAGGACAGGCACCACCTTAAAGTGAAAGGATGGAAAAAAATATTCCAAGCAAATGGTACCAAAAAGAAAGCAGGTGTTGCTATTTTAATATCGGACAAAATAGACTTCAAAGTAAAAGAAATCAGAAGAGACAAAGAAGGCCATTACATTTTCATCAAAGGAACAATCCACCAAGAAGATTTCACAATTATGAATATATATGCCCCAAATTCTGGTGCACCAAACTTTATAAAGACAATTCTCCAGGACCACAAGTCACAGACTAACCCCAGCACACTCATAGTGGGAGATTTCAATACCCCACTGAGTCCTTTGGATAGGTCAACAGGACAAAAAATAAACAGAGAGACATCTGAACTGAACGATATGATACACCAAATGGACCTCATAGACCTCTACCGAACATTCCATCCTAATACCAGAGAATACACTTTCTACTCAGCACCCCACGGAACATTCTCCAAAATCGACCACATCCTGGGACACAGAAGAAACCTCTACAAATACAAAAAGATTGAAATAATTTCATGCATCCTGTCAGACCACAGTGCAATGAAGCTCAACATCAACACCAGGACAAGCCCTCCTGCCTACAAGAACACATGGAGACTAAACAACACACTCTTGAATAATGAATGGGTCAAGGAAGAGATAAAGAAAGAAATAAAAACATTCCTGGAACTGAATGACAATGACAATACAACACAACAAAACCTATGGGATACCTTAAAAGCAGTCCTAAGAGGGAAATTTATAGCCCTGGGTGCCTACATTAGAAAAACAGAAAGAGCACAAGTGAATGATCTAACACTACAGCTAAAAGCACTTGAGAGGCAACAACAGATGAACCCTAAACGCAACAGACAGGAAGAAATAACAAAAATCAGAGCAGAAATCAATGAAATAGAAACAAAGAAAACAATACAAAAAATCAATGAAGCCAAAAGTTGGTTCTTTGAAAGAATAAACAAGATAGACAGACCTCTAGCCCAGTTAACAAAAAGAAAGAAGGAACAACTCCAAATCAATACAATCTGTGATGAAAAGGGAAATATCACAACGGACAAGGAAAAGATCAAGAAAATTATATGGGAATATTACAAGAACCTATATTCTACCAAGTTTGAAAATCTAGAAGAAATGGATGAATATCTGAAATCTTGGGAATCACCAAAGCTTGGCCAAGAGGAGACCAGCAGCTTAAACAGACCCATAACATATGAAGAAATAGAGGATGTAGTAAGAAGCCTCCCAACTAAAAAAAGCCCAGGCCCAGACGGTTTCACAGCAGAATTCTATAAAACATTTCAAAAAGACCTACAACCATTATTTCTGAAACTGTTTAGAAGTATACAATCAGAGGGAACTCTCCCAAATTCCTTCTATGAAGCCAACATCACTCTATTACCAAAACCAGGCAAAGATACAACTAAAAAGGAGAATTATAGACCCATCTCCCTCATGAACACAGATGCCAAAATTCTAAACAGAATACTGGCAAATCGCATACAGACCCACATCAAGAAGATCATCCATCATGACCAAGTTGGATTCATACCAGAGATGCAGGGATGGTTCAACATACGAAAATCAATAAACATCATCAAACACATAAACGGAATCAAAGACAAAAACCACACCATCATCGCAATTGATGCTGAAAAAGCCTTTGACAAAATCCAGCATCCCTTCATGCTTAAAGTCCTAGAAGGAATTGGATTGGAGGGATCATTCCTCAATGTAATCAAAGCCATATACAGGAAACCCACAGCCAATATCATCCTAAATGGGGAAATGACAGAAACATTCCCTTTAAAGGTAGGAACTCGGCAAGGCTGCCCCCTATCACCACTCCTCTTCAATATAGTGCTTGAAACACTTGCTAGAGCAATAAGGCAAGAAAAGGATATTAAAGGAGTACTAATTGGAAAAGAGGAAGTCAAACTATCCCTATTTGCTGATGATATGATTGTTTACTTAAGGGATGCAAAAAACTCCACCAGAAAACTCCTAGAAACGATTAACAGCTTCAGCAAAGTGGCAGGATACAAAATTAACCTTAGAAAATCAATGGCCTTTCTTTACACCAAGAACAAGCAACTGGAGAAAGAATTCAAAGAGACCTTCCCACTCACAATAGCCTCAAAAACAATAAGATACCTAGGAACAAACCTAACCAAAGACACCAAAGACCTCTACAACAAAAATTTTAAACCCTTAAAGAAAGAAATTGAAGAAGACCTCAGAAGATGGAAAAACCTCCCATGCTCATGGATTGGGAAAATTAACATTGTAAAAATGTCCATTTTACCAAAACTCTTGTATAGATTTAATGCAATCCCAATCAAAATCCCCAAGAGTTTCTTCACAGGCTTGGAAACAAAAGTTCTTAAATTCATTTGGAAAAACAAAAGACCCCGAATAGCCAAATCAATCCTGAGTGAAAAGAGCTACACAGGAGGGATCTCTATACCAGATTTTAAACTATACTACAGGGCTATAGTCATAAAAACAGCCTGGTACTGGCACAAAAACAGACCTGTTGACCAATGGAACAAAACCGAAGATCCAAATCTGAGCACATACAATTTCAGCCATCTCATATTTGACAAGGGGGCCAAGAAACCACAATGGAGAAAAGACAGCATCTTCAGCAAGTGGTGTTGGCAAAACTGGATCACCACTTGTAGAAGAATGAAATTAAACCCCTACCTCTCACCCTGTACAAAAGTCAACTCCAGATGGATTAAAGACCTCAACGTGAAACCCCAAACTCTGAAGGTGATAGAAGAAAAAGTTGGCAGCAGACTACAAGACATAGGCGTAGGAAAAGACTTCCTAAATCAGACAGCAGCTGCACAAGAATTAAGGTCGACAATTGACAAATGGGACCTCATCAAACTCAAAAGCTTCTGTACATCAAAAGAAACAATCAAGGAAGTGAAGAGAAATCCCACAGAGTGGGAGGAAACCTTCACTGCAGATACATCTGACAAAGCATTGATTTCCAGAATATATAAACTACTCAAAAAACAAAGAAAAAAGAAAACAAATGACCCGCTCAATAGATGGAGCAAAGAACTGAACAGAGACTTCACAAGCGAGGAATTAGAGATGTCTGAGAAACACCTCAAGAACTGCTCAACATCACTAATCATTAAGGAAATGCAAATCAAAACCACTTTAAGATATCATCTTACTCCAATAAGACTGGCTAGGATCAAGAAAACAAATGATACCAAGTGCTGGAGAGGTTGTGGGGAAAGGGGAACACTCATCCACTGCTGGTGGGAATGTAAACTTATACAGCCACTATGGAAAGCAGTGTGGAGAACCCTTGGAAGGCTTGGAATGAACTTGCCACCCAACCCAGCCATACCACTCCTTAGGCATGTACCCTCAAGACTCACCCCACCGCAGATATACATGCATGGTCATGTTTATTTCAGCTCTCTTCACAATAGCAAGGAGCTGGAACCAACCCAAATGTCCCTCAACTGATGAGTGGATAGAGAAAATGTGGTACATCTACACAATGGAGTTCTATGCAGTAGTAAAGAAAGACGACATCATGAGCTTTGCAGGAAAATGGCTGGAGCTAGAGGACATCATTCTGAGTGAAGTAACACAGTCCCAGAAAAACAAACGACGAATGGTATCCCTCATTTGTCAATGCTAGTGCCAATTACCTAGTTGTAAGTATTTCTTGTGTATGGCACCTTGAGCTTTTATCCAAAGCAGTTGGGAGTGATGCATATTGGAAACAACAACAACAACAATAACAACAACAACAACAACAACAGAAAGGACTGCATCAAAGAACTGACTGAAACAGTGAACTTCTGCTCAAAACAGTCAACTTCCACATGGAGAACATTGAGAAAGACTGAGAAAGAGATGAGAAGCATGTTTGGCAGAATGCATGAGCTCTGGTGGGATGGGGAGATGGGGCAGACACAGGTCTAGATTTGATAAAAAAATATATATATATAAATATAAAAAAATAAAAAATGTAGATATTTCCCAAGTCAATGTAATTTTTTCCTGTATTTTCAATGCTTATCTTTATATTCTCAGGCAAGTGCAGCTCTCTTACTACTCATCAAAGAAGTTTCTTTTTGCAATAAATGGAGAATATTGCAAAGTTCCACAACTGATCAAACTATAGACCATTAGCAATTATGTGTTTAGTTCCAGGGGATATATCTACATTGCAAATCCTATACTTCTGGATCTGGGAACATTGCAGGAGTTGGTGCAGAAAGATCTGAAGAATTGGAGGAGCAGGATGCTGCTAGAAAATAATTTTATCGGGAGACCCTGTCTCGAAAAGAACCCCCCCAGAAAAAGAAAATAATTCTAGATGTGATAGGGAAGCCACACTCATGGTATCTCCACACAGACCTGCATTATGACATCATCAGTTGACATGCCAATGTGGATGGGGAACATAGTATAGGGTCCCAAGATGAATGAATGGATAGTGAGGGAGGGAGAATCAGTTTTCTCCAGGGATGAATTCCCTGATAGGCTATCCAATCCCAAGTGGTCAGCCCTAAACACATATGCATAGAAGCACTACAAAGTAGACTGGAGAATGGCTTGGTCCATTGCTTTTCTGTCAACTCTAGCCTGACTTCTGACCAGATTTCTCTCCATCAAGTTAGAGATGATAGGAAGTAGTGAGCTCTTCTTCTTTCTCTGGGGAGCAATAAAAGCAGGAGGCAAAGGCCAGGCCCTGGGTCAGATTTCCATGTGAGCTCCAGCCTGCCCCTGCTGCACACACCCATTCCTCCTTTAGGTTTCTCCTTGGACATTTGGTTTGCTCTTGATATCAAAATCCCATGTTTCTCTTCTGACTCGGTTTGCTTCAGACCTTTCTCCTTTGAAACAGCCTTTCATACTTCCTCCAGAGATCCTTTTCTGCTTCCTCCAGCGAGCCTTTCTCTATTCTCAGCAGTTCCTCCACTCAGACAAAAATTCAAAGAGAAGGCCTGAGAGTGGTCCTGATCTGGGTCATCTTGAAGCTGAGGCTCCTTGAGGTATCCTCATGGTAAAAAGAGAGAAATGATAATCACCAAGGTGGGGAGGGAGAGGGGTGCTTGCTCAGCATGAGCATAAAATAAAGAAATGTGAACTTCTGCCTTCTTTTATGTGATCCCACAGACAGTTCAGCAAGAGGTTAGAAAGGAGGGTTAGAAAGAGGGCACCATCCCACGATTTGAGATGTGTGCACTGTCTCAGGTGGGGCTTATTGTGAACTGAGATACAGGGCTTCTTTGAAAATATTATAATTATCTTATAATGAATATAATTATATTCTTTATGTATATATTAAAATGTCAAGTTGTTAAATAACAATATTTAATATATGTATTATGATTTGTCATTTCTTTATTTGCATATACTTAGGGATAAAAATAAAGGGAAAAATAGAAAAAATTCTAGATTTCTTTCTGTCTCAGAGAAGTTCTAAGGAAAGCAAAAGGAGTGAGGAGGAAAGAAAGAAGATGGAAAAAAATCAAAGGGCAGAGCTTTGCGTTCATGTGCCGATGAAGAGTTCATCTTTCCTCGTGATCTTTTGCTCTCTCGGTTTCACTTTGAAAATTGAAATGGCCTTCTCCTTGTCTTCTGTTGTCCAAATGTGCCCTGATGAACATACACAAATTAATATGCAGAGAACACAGCGTGGTTTCTAGAATAGTGTTCCAAATTTCTGAAAATAAAACACATGGAGCCAAAGCTCTCTCATTTGGTGACTTCACATTGTAACCTTGACAAACATCTATTTCATTGACCAAGTCAGCGAGTTTTGAAAGGATAGTGCATTTCAAAGTTCCTCTCCAGATATCCACAGCAAACTCAGAAGCAGCTCTGCCTACATTTTTCCTAGAAGATCATCTGCATAGTGAATTTGCTATTTCCCTTTAACTCATCTGAACAACTTTGTGTCTCTAATGCTCCATAGAAATTCCTGACTGATCTTGGAACTTGAACTTCTAGTCCTAGGTCTGTTTTGGACTAGTGAGTTACTTTCCCCTTTGAAAATATAGGGAATCAATTAGTACGGTATTAAATCTAAATGTCTGGGATTCTGTGATTTTGATTATTGTCTAATATGATGGCATTTACACTTTAAGATATGACATTAGTCATAATTGTGTGGAGGAACAGAAGCCACAAAAGGAATATCTATTCTAAAAGGGGATTTATTGAGTTTCCTTATGCAACAGGGGCCTGGTAGCCCCCAAATGTCTATCTGTATACTGGGGAGGTTGAGAACCTGGTATCTGCTCAATCTGTGAGGCGGGATGTCTCAGTAGTCCCAATCTGGTGTTGAAGGCTGGAGTCTGGTGTCAGCTGAATCCGCAGCAGCATGGATCCCCACACTCACCAGCACCAGCACGTGGCAAAGGAGAGGAAGCCAGCAGCACTGCTCTTTCCTCAGATCCACCAGTGTGGCGGTGCTGCCCATTCTGGAGGAAGGTCATTTCCTCTCAGCTAATACTCCTGGAAATGCTGTCACAGACAGACTCAAAGGCATGACTCTCAGTTGAGTCCACATCCAATCAAGTTAGTGGACTACTCTTGGACTACTAAGACCAATCAAGAAGGGAGAAACCTCCCTTCTAGTTGTTGGTCTTAGTAGTCCAAGAAATGTCCAAAATAGTGCAGCCTATTGTTATACCCCTTGATTGCCTCCCAGAACTGGAAGGTAATACCCTATTCCTGAATACAGGATGTGCTTTGGACACAGGACTTGGAGCAATGCATTAGAACTGACTTTGAAGCCTCTGTGAAAACTGGAACTAGCTCTCATAGTACCAGGGGATACTAAGCTGCTAAGAGTGAAAAACCAATGACCCAACTCAGTTCCAAAGCCTAGTAACCACAATAGTGGGCACAGCAAACCATCGCCACTGGTTCAGCAGTGGGACTTTTATCTTGGGAGCAATCAGTAGGTATCTAGTTGGACTTAAAGCTTACTCAATGGGAGAGAACTCGTGTGTGGTAGTATAAACATAGCCAAATACACATGGCTGGAGAGGTCTGAGAGAAAAACCTACACCTGTCACATTCCTAAAAAATGTAATTTCTTACTGAAGGCTAAATAAGTATCCTTATATATACAGCCAAGTCTACCTCTCAGTAATCATCAAAGAAGCTTTTCTTGCAACAGGTAGAGAATATTACACTGTTCTATGGCACAGACACTTATTCTCTGGTCAAATCCAGAGAATAAGTGTCTGTGCCATGCCCAGCCCTGAGTGACACATGTACAATGCAACCTCTGTACCTAAAGCTCAGGAAACATAGTAGAACAGGGAGCAGAGAGAATATTAATGCATCTCTCAACTCTCACCAGCAAAGCTTCCTCATGCAACAGATGGTGATTAACACAGAAAGCCACAACTGGCCAAACTGTAGGGAGTAAGGGATGTAGAATATGTGTCCCTGGACAGGACTCCTGTATTAAATCCATGTCACTCAGGGTTCATGAAGCATTGCAGAAGAAGGTGTGGAAAGATTGTTAGACCCAGGGGGTGGATGAGCACAGGAAACTGTTCCAGGCAGCTGGGAACTTGGTCATATGAACTTACAGCAGTGGCAAGAACGTGCAAAAGATCCATGCAAACTCAAATCAGAAAAAAACCCAACCTAGAAGTGGGGAAATGGGTAAGAAGCCCCAACCTTAGCTGAAGAGCTATTAGCATTGATCACTGCTGGATGAGGGAGAGGAGATCTTTAAGGAGTGATGCTAAATAGGTTAAACAGGCTCCAGTGGATGAATTCATACCGAAAAACATCTGGGAACACAAACATGACTCCATAGGTCTTCACTTATATGACAGAATGCATGAAGTCTGGTGGGGGGGGGCTGTTGAGGGTGTAGATAGGGGAGGGGTTCCAAATATGATGAAGATATGTTACATGAAGTGTACAAAATTCAATTAAAAATAGAAAAATGGAGAAACCTGAGAGAATATAATAAATGGACAAAAGACAGTCACAGATACAAAATCCCAATCCTGGGTATTCTGTTGTGTGAGTCGACATTTCTGAGGTAAATTTGCATCCAGGCATACAAATGTGGAGTCCTTGTTTTTCTGAATACATCAGAAGCTTATTTTCACTTGGCATGTCAGTGCAGAGGAAGTGGGTCTGTGGGAGAATTGGAGAACATATGCAAATTTGTGACTGTTAAGAAACTTATGGGAATTTTTTAGCAGAACCCACCCCTTCCTAGGTTACTATGATGAGATTTTTGAAATTCTGAAGCTGGCCCTGGACTACCTCTGGAAATGATGATTGCATGTTTAGACACATTTTGTCACCTCACAGTGGGCTTTGCTTGCAAGCACTGACCAGCTGTGCTTCCTTGCAGTAGACCTTGAGGTCATGAAGAAATGGCACTAGCTATTTTCTCAAAGGAGCGCATTTTGTTGATTGGAAGGTATAAAAATAAAACCAAAGTCTGGCAAAGGAGGTGCTGAGAACAGTGATTAATAAGAAATAGGAAATTGTACTGCAGGAAACATCTCTCTGTGGTGGTTCTCTCTGTAGCTAATAGCCAAGGCAAATACTTTGGCTGTTGAATAGATCATAAATGCGGTTATCAATAGAGTGATATCAGCATAATTCTTGGAGAACACTTATGCTTAAGAGATAAAGGTAGCTCTTTATGAATAAGGGTTGAAGATTTTTTGATTAGTAAAAGAAAAAGTAAAGGAAAAACAGGAAGAGAAAATTGTGTAGAAGAAATCCTTCAAGCCCGGGCTACTTTAGGTAAGCTGTGTCTTACTGAAAAGGAAAGCAAATGAACTAGCTTTATTAATATGCAACATCATCTTTTTAATATTTTCTTGCCCAGTATTCAGTGTTCACACAGAAGAGCGCAGTGATTTGCATCCAATATACCCTGTTTTTGGTTTCCCTTATCTTCAGTTGGCTTTGAGAAAATGACATATTTCTTTTATAAATGCAATACAAAAATTTCGTCACCAAGGACTAACTGTTGCCTTTCAGTTCTAAAGAATTAAGCAAGCCCTTAATTTTTTTCTCATTTACTCTCCCTATAGATTATCACTGCGTAGATCACTACTGGTGTATTAATAATATTTAATGGTAATTATATTAGCAACATTAATAAAAGATTTTAATCCTTTTTGTAGTTAAATCAATTCCCTTCTGCAAGAAAGAAATTATTCGCAACTGCACATTGATTCACAAAATTTTCCAATTATTTCAACTCAGAATTTTCCTACTTTCACAGACGCACAATAAATAAATAAGGCCTCTGAATGCAGCAGCTCAAACTTTTCCATCTCAAGCTCTGCAGGCAGTATTCTTGTCTTGGTCATAGGAGAGGAAGGACAAACTCTTGGATGTTAAAAGGGACTGAGTTTGAATTTTCACTTGGAAGTTCAGCAAAAGGCATTTTCAGCAATGTTCAAGCAGGGTTTGGACTATACATTTTGCTGAGTTTCTTTTCTGGTATTGCGATAAATCCAGTTCAATGTCTTAGTTTTCCTCTGTCTTCCTACAGAGCACAGTCTTGGTATTTATTAGGATCCTGCAACAGTAAATAAAGCATCTGGTCTCCTTGGGTTGATAAAAGCACTGCTTATCACTCATTTATGACACAGTCCAATGGGAGTGTGTAACAATCCCAAGTGCCTTTCCTTTAAAATGTGATTTGAGGACCAGATTTATTTCTATCTTGCCACTCAGCAATCTCAGAATCCATTGCTTCCAGCCTCTTGGCTGGAAAAGAGAGAGCATACATGAAGGTGATTCTAGAAGAGTCATCTTAGAAGACTTCCTTAATGTGTCAAAGATCAGGAATGAGTCACATGTCCCCAAATAGACATAAGAGGGCAGAAAAAAAATCCCAGTGGAGCTCAGGACTGTGTAGATAGCAACATCTCAGCCACAGCTTAAGAAACATAGGAGCCATGTGTTTCTAGCAGGAAGAAACGGGAAAATCCAAAGTGTAGCAAAATAAAGCAAGAAACCAGAGTTTTTCCTAAAGACTGTGTAGGACTTTTGCATTGATTTATTCTAGATTCAATAATATCAACATTTCTGAAACAGCTAAAAATACCACTTTTAGAATGGTGAATACTTAGAATCTTTCAAAGTTTTTGACCAAGTGTTGTTATCCTCAAAAAAACTTGGTTGAACTAATGAACACATCAGTTCAACTAGAGCATCTAATGGTTTCCTTCACTGATAGCTGACAGGGACCCTAGTGACAATAATATTTTGTCTCAGATGGCTTTGCTATGTTCATGAAGATTGCTGGGCAGCAATTAACAGTGATACCCTCTTCCTTCTTAAGCTCTGCCTGGCCACCTGCTGTGTACAGGAAACTGACCTGGAAATGATATTTATGGGGAAGTAAAAGATACCCAGTTGTAACCTCTCCCTCCTTCTTGAAAACGACCTTCCCAGTTTGAGGTGAGGATAAATTCTAAGCCTTCTAACCCCCAACATGTTCGAAGTTTATTCTTTCCTTGTAGTTTCATTCAGTGCACGGGTTCCTAGCCAAGCAGTCTCTTTCTGTAGTCTATGTGACTATGGCTAAGAGTCTCAAGACCCCACTGCCTCCAGCACCTCAGTAACCACAGTTTATGCAACAGGGTCAGCTCTATGCAACTCAGCTGGAAAGGAAGTGGATCTGATATCTTGCTTGGGATATTTGTAGCCTAACTAAGCACTGTGGCCAGATCAAACTATAAGGAAGATGTAGATGTTTCCCGTGACATTCCACATGGTGTTTGTCACACTGATTAAATAGACTCAGTATTCAAATGTTAGCTAGGTATTCCTAGAAAACAAAAAATAACATGTCAAGAGGGACTTAAAATTTTTTATTTATTCTATAAATAGACATATGTTTTATTTATAAGCTGTTGATACTTTTATTCAGGCTGTCACCCACTGGGTAATGGGGGAAAAAGCTCAATTTTAGTTGGACAAAGTGGTGTGTTCATATAGAAGTCTTCCTCTATGATATCTGTGGGCTTTGATCTTCCAAAAGTTCATGATTGAGGGCTTTGTCTCCTGCATAGCAGTTGGGAGCTGATGGACTCTTGAAGAAAGAGGGAGACAGACTGTTAGGTGGGGGCACGTCTTCAGGAGGTACTTAGGTGCTTCTTGTGGCTAGCTCTCCTGGGAAGTCTTTTTCAGGAGTCCAGACTGGCATCGCATCTCTTCTTGCCCCTGGCCTCTCCTGCTTCCCCTAGCTCCTATTGGCTTTTGCCATGGTGTGACACAGATAAAACAGCTCTCCCTAGAATGAGCTCGGGCCAGCAGCATGCCCTTGAAACTATAAAACTCTGAGCTGAATAAATCTCTTTAAAAGTCGGTCTGCTTCAAGTGTTTCATTATAGCAATGAGAAGCTGATTAATACACCTTTCTAAATATGATGTGTTCATTAGCAATATTTGATTGTGTACTTGAAAATTTTAGGAAGGCAGGAAATCCTAAAACATTATACACTAAGGGTTTTAATTTAACATAAATATGTATTGCCTAATTCTTAACATAAATTCAGAAACATTCATTTGTAAATACGCACTCGATGAAGCATGACTTGTCTTTCCCACAAACTGTATCTACTATGTGCTTTTGACATCTTTTTCAGTTTCTTTTTTTCTTAAAGCAGCAAATTTCAAACACTGTATTTTAAAATTGTATCTCCCACATTTACCTTGACATATAATTTGACAGTTATTTATGAAAATTGTGTGATTCGATGGCTTTAATATATCCATGCTATTGTGCTATCATTACAGTTTAGGTTTAGAAATTCCACCACTCCCTCAAGAAACTGCACGTACGTGCAGCCACTGGCCGCTCCCTGCCCTGGCTCCTGCCAGCTATAAGTTCACTTTGATCTTGTGGATATGCCTGTTCTACAATCTTTTTTTTTCCTTCTTTATTACTTTTTTCATTTTTAAAAAATAAGTAATAATTTATGAGTACAAGCATCCTTTAAGTAAAACCAATTTGCAAGCAGTTGTGCCCAAACCAACACAGCCCAAGGGTTCCATCATCCAGCTGGGGGGGTTGTATGTACAATCAAGTTGATCAAATAAGTGTCCAGTCTATATTGTTGTAGTTTTGCCATTCACCCTAATCGCAGCCCTTACATTCTACCACGCCCCCTCTTCCGCAGATTGTTCCCTAGGCTTAGAAAAGGGACACAGGTGGAAGAGTCTGTATATCCCAAATCTAATCGGCTAGTAGCTCTCTCCTTGGAGGAATAACCCACGACTGATGCCACAAGCTTACATCCTCTAGTGGTTAGGAGATGTTCTACAATCTTTAACCTTAAATCTCTAACACTGAATGTTTATATGACGCAACATCCTCTAGTGGTTAGGAGATGTTCTAAAATCTTTTAACCTAAATCTCTAACACTGAATGTTTATATGACGCAATTGTACTCTGGTTCTTCCCTTTTGAGGGATTTTACAGGAGAGATTGGATTTTTTTTTTTTTTTGGTCTTTTTGAGACAGGGTCTCCCTGTAGCCCCAGCTGACCTGGAACTCACTCTGTAGACCAGGCTGGCCTTGAACTCACAAAGATCCACCTGCCTCTGCCTCCCGAGTGCTAGGATTAAAGGCATGCACCACCACACCTGGCTGAGATTGGATATTTTTAAGAGATATTGAATCTTTGAATGATTGGAATTTGTAAAGACCTTGAGACTTTTTGAAATCATATTGTGTTTAATATTATGATATTAATGTGGGACAAGGAATGGTATTGTTAACAATGATGTGTTTGTGTGTCCAGTTGACAAATGCTAGACTTTGGTGGCTAATCTTGGTTATCAACTTGACACACCAGGAAAGAGGAATCTCAGTTGAAGATTTTTTCCATTAGGCTGTACTGTGGCTCTCTCTGTAGGGGATTCTCTTGATAGCTATGTGATGCAGCAGGGCCCAGACCATGATGCTTGGTGCCATCGCTTGGCAGGTGAGCCTGGGCTGTATCAGACAGGTAGCTGAACAAGCCAGAGGATGAAAGCCAGTAAGCAGCGTTCCTCCACGGGTTCTGCTTCAGTTCCCACCTCCAGGCTTCTGCCTTGAGTTCCTGCCCTGACTTACCCCAGTGATGGATTGTGATTGGGGGCTTATAACATGAAATAAACCCCTTCCTCCCCCAATTTTTTTAATGGTGTTCATCACCAAAGAGAAAGCAAACTGGAACATGAGGTTTCTACATTCTTCACTGCTGCAAACAGCTCTTAGAAACATCTAACAACATGGTTCTTATATTTTGTTTGGTTATGTTGATTTTATTCTTGTCTCTTATAATCATTCATTCTGAACTAACAAATAAAACATCTACTGTTTACAACATGATGTTTTGAACTATGAATATATTTTGAAGTGGCTAAGCTGAATAGGTAATATATACCTTATCTTAAGCTAGCTTTCTGGGTAAGAACACTGAAAATCTTTTTTTCTAACAGATTTGAAAATTATAAGAGACCGCTCTAAACACTACCATTGTCACCTTATTGAGCAATAGTCTATCAAATCTATTCCTCTAAGTTCACAGGAATTTTGTATTCTTTATCATCTCCCCAACCTCTCAGCCCACCATTCTACTCTACCTCTACCAGTTCAACTTTTAAAAAATTCTAAATATGGAGCTGGAGAGATGGCCTAGCGGTTAAGAGCACCAACTGCTCTTGCAGAGGACCTGGGTTTGATCCCCAGCACCCACATGGTGGCTGAGAACCGTCTGTAACTCCAATTCCAGGAGAACTCCAGTTCCAGGGGAATCCAAGACCTTCTTCTGACCTGCGCGGCATTGCACGACACGGTGCACAAACCTACATGCAGACAGTACACTCATACACATACAAAAAAATAAATAAAATTAAAAAAATTCTAAATATGAGATCATTTATTTGTTTATCTGAACATTGCTTTTTTTCACTTAATAAAACATATAGCCTCATCCATGTTGTCACATATAATTTCATTCCCTTTTTGAAGACTGAATAACATTTTATTTTTATTTTTTTGAATAGTATTTTATTATGTAAATATACTGTGGTTAGGCTCCCCCTTTCTCTTTCTCTTTCTTGGGGGGTTTGACTCACTGCCAGGCATGGAGTCATGACTGCCTCACCAGCCCCCTCATGATGGGATGGGCACCGTCTTCTCATCCACTCCTGACAAGCACAGCCTGACTCCATATATTGGTTATTGAGAATAATGCTACAACAGACATGGCAGATATGGAATGACTTCTTTTCTCAAACATAAGTTCTTGTTTTGTTTTGTTCTGTTTTTTAGAAAGAGGTTTCCTGGGGCTGGAGAGATGGCTCAGTGGTTAAGAGCACTGACTGCTCTTGCAGAGGACCCAGGTTCAATTTCCAGCACCCACGTGTTGGCTAAGAACCATTTTTAAGCTGGGTGTGGTGGTGCATGCCTTTAATCCTAGCACATGGGAGGCAGAGGCAGGTGGATATCTGTGAGTTCAAGGCCAGTCTGTTCTACAGAGTGAGTTCCAGGCCAGCTGGGGCTATAGGGAGACCCTGTCTCAAGAAAAAGGGTTTTTTCTATAGCCACAGTTGACCTGGAACTCACTATGTAGACCAGGCTGGCCTCAGTCTTATAGAGATTCACCTGCTTTTGCCTCCCAGGTGCTGGGATTAAAGATGTGTACCACCATGCCCAGCTGAAGTTTAAACTTTCAGAATTTGTTTTTATTTCATTTATGTGTATTTATGTGTTTCTGTATGTATGCATCTATGTGAGTGTATCACATGTGTGGTGAATGCCCACAGGTCCCAGAAGAGGGTGGGGATTCTGTGGAGCTGGAGCATAGTCAGTTGTGAGATGCCCCTTGTGGATGCTGAGAATCAACTCTGCTCCTCACGACTGTGCAGCAAGCACCCTTAGAAACTGATCTATCCATCTCTGCAACCCCCTCTTTATTGAAATTGATGTTGATTATTTTGTTTCTTGTATAATTTTACTAGATGTGCATATATTTCAGAAAATACATACTTTATTTTGCTACCTTTTGCATTTTGTATAAATGTACTCATGCCAATTTACCTTCTTTGCCACAAATTATTCTTTTCAATTTATAATATCTAATATGATATAAATGCCATGTGGCTGCAGTATTGAGGAGTTAACTACAAGAAAAATGTGTGCTTGTGCTTTGCTTATAGTCCCCTCTGCCCCTCAACATTTCCCTTCTCCTCTCTTATCAAGTACATTTTTGTTGGCTAGTAATTTTCACTGCTGTATGTTATTCCACATTTTTACTACTGTTGGGAAGAGTGGGTTATTCCTAGTTTTGCTACTGTGAATATTCTTGTATATAGCTCCTTATGTGCATATGTACAAGTTATTTTGGCTATATCTAGGAGTGGTATTATAATACTGTGTCACAGTGATGGGCAAGTTCAAATTCACTATGCTGTGACAGGTTTTCAAAGGCTGCATCAGTTTACAATCCTACCGAGGAGACACGAGTGTTCTCAGCCTTTGTTTGGGAGTCTACCTCCCTGTAGACTAGACAGCAGAGATAGCTTTTTGACAGCTTCTAGATTTTTCTTTCCCTCTTTACATTGTGTCTTTCCATGAACAGGGATTTAGTTCTTTTCACATAATCAAAATAATTGCCTTTACTTTGCAAATGATCTTTCTTGTTTACCTGTGTAAAGATTAAGAAGGAAATTTTCCCACACACTATCAACAGCTTTATAGCTTTGCTCTCATGTCTAAATACTTAATTATCGGACATTGACTTTTTTGTGTCTGCTGTGGGTTGTGTGTCCACTTCACTTTTCCACCCCATGGATACTAGATGTCCCAGGCTTTACTTGCCATCTCATCAGGGCATCACCTGCAATGTCAGCTCTTGCACAGCTAAAATAAAATAGACAAAATAGGTTTATTTACAGACTGTCTTGTGTTCTACTGGGTTATTTGAGCCTGAGCCAATCCAAGACTATTAGTGGCTACATTTTATTATTATTTCGACACCCTGTAGGAAAACTTTATCAAATTTCAATGTATGGAAAACTGTCATTGGAAGGGGTGCAAGGGGGGGGGGATCTAAACATGATTAGGATGCATTGTATAAAATTACAAAAATTCAATAAAATATATTGAAAAAATAAAATAAATATTTAAAACTGTAGAAGTTAAATAATTTGTCTTTTAATATATTTGGCGGCAATGCCAGGAAAGCCAGCCAAAAAGTTCTGGCTTAGTTTCATTAATGGTTATGTGGGCATTCCTTCTTCCTGTGAGAACTTGGGTAAGTTGTAGTTCTCTAGCAACTTCCTCATCTCAGATTTCAGACTTTAATTTTTTGGCATGAAGCAGAACATAATTTTTGTCACTTAATCTTGGTCCATGTTTAGATATATTTTGCCTTATTATAAAGATTTATGTATTAGTATTTTGGATTATGTGTGTATGTGTATCTGTATAAGTCGTGTAAGTCAGGAGAGGCTGTTGGATCTCCTGGAACTAGAGTTACAGGCAGATGTGTGGCACCTGCATGGGCTCTGGAACCCAAACTCTCTGGAAGAGTAGTATGCTCTATCACAGAGCATCTCTCCAGCTACCGTTTGCCCTTCTTAAAATGACTCAGTTATAACTTAACTCTGGGGTATTTTGGTCACATCTATTTCATCTTGAAGAAGCAGATCTTCCTGAATGTGCATTTGATCTGTGCATGGTCTCTACAGCAGTTTCCTCCCTGCTCTGGTGGTTCTGTTATTTCTTTGATCCTGTTTTTTATATTTATTCTGCTGTTCTAAGTATGTTCATTAACTGTTCATTAACTTTCAGCTACTTTTGTTTTCTAATCTGGCGCTATACCCTTTTGTAACTGATACATTGGTTATATATCACAAGTTCTGCTCAGTGTGGCTACAATCCACTGATATTTTTTGGGGTGTGTCAAGAAGTGAAGCGGTTTTGAAGTAAGATTTTTAAATCACATACACTTAAAATTACCTAGGTTTTTTAAAAGTTAATTTTGAGGGCCGGAGAGGTGGCTTAAAAGCACTGGCTGCTCTTGCAGAGGGCCCACATTCAGCACCCACATGGTAGTTAACTGTTTCTAACTTCATTTCCGGGTTAGGGGAGGAACTGATGCCCTCTTCTGGCCTTCATGGGCATTGCACAACATAGGTGTACTTACATACATATAGGTGAAAAACATTTGTACACATAAAATAAAATTATTTAATTAAAAACTGATTTCTGACTAACACACATTAAGATCACAAAACCAGTGATGATTGCTAGTAATCCTTTGAAGTGTATTGAGACTTTCTTTATGGTATAGTGTATTATTAATTTTTAGAACTATCCCAGGTGTACTAGAACAGAAAGTTTATTTCAGAGTTTGGAGCTACAATATCCTAGTTAGCCATAATTGGTAATTGTGCAGTATCATTGATCTTTTCTCAGTTTTATCTGTTATTCTGTCAATTATTGAGAACCCCATTATGAAAGCCAACATCAGCTTTAGCTTAACAACAGACTTTCAGGTGTACATCTTAGTAAGCCAATGAACACGAGTGTGGAGATTAGAGGAAAGCTCAAACACAGAGCAGTGGATGCAGGATTCTGCACTGAGATAACCTCTCAGGCAAAGACTGAGATGACACAGTGTGAACATACTGAAGCCTGAGATCTGATCCATGGGACAGTCGGCAGGAGAAACTAAGAAGATGAGGAGGGCTAAAATCAATGGGAGGAGATCTCTGTGTACGTACGGTGCCAGGAAGTGGCTGTCATCAACATCCACAGTTCAGGGTGTTGGATATATGTATTTGCTGTCTAACAGCTAATCAGAAGTGGGGATAGAGCACTATACTCAAGCTTGGCTTTTCTGCTCACTTGGTTCTGTGCTAACCCTTCCCCCTCTCTTTCCTCTTCCCCTTCTCCTGATGCAGGTTCTCACAGAAGAGCCTATGAGGTACCACCTGCAGAAGCCTAGAAAAGGAGTGAAGCAAGATACCGGTGACCTATTAGCTCTGGTCCAGAATCCTGGCATTCTTCTCAGCAGCAGCCTTTCTCCCCTCTGCTGGGTTAATCCCACACCTCCTCCCCTCTGCTGGCTTAATCTCACAACCCCTCCCCTCTGCTGGGTTAATCCCACACCTCCTCACCTCTGCTGGCTTAATCTTACACCCCCTCCCCTCTGCTGGGTTAATCCCACACCTCCTCCCCTCTGCTGGCTTAATCCCACACCTCCTCCCCTTTGCTGGCTTAATCCCACACCTCCTCCCCTCTGCTGGGTTAATCCCACACCTCCTCCCCTCTGTTGGGTTAATTCCATACCTCCTACCCTCTGCTGGCTTAATCCCACACCTCCTCCCCTCTGATGGGTTAATCACACACCTCCTCCCCTCTGATGGGTTAATCCCACACCTCCTCCCCTCTGATGGGTTAATTCCATACCTCCTCCCCTCTGCTGGCTTAATCCCACACCTCCTCCCCTCTGATGGGTTAATCCCACACCTCCTCCCCTCTGATGGGCTAATCCCACACCTCCTCCCCTCTGGTGGGCTAATCCCACACCTCCTCCCCTCTGCTGGGTTAATCTCACCTCCTTCTCTGTCCTGGGTTAATCCTTCCTTCCCGTGGGCATCTGCCCACATCTCTTTGCAAATGGAAGTGACAGGATTGATTTTAAAAACTTCCCACACTGTACTATTTTACTCCTTTTCTATCCTCAAGATCAAAAAGACTCATTCTTGATGCCAGAAATGTAGCACATAAGGAAAGGCTTGGTTAGGGACATGTGAGGATCTGTCTCTGAATCCCAGCACCACAGTCATTCTTCTCTACTCTGGTACAGAAACACAAGCTAATGAAATTTGGGAAGAGTTTATTATTTGATAATTAACAATCCAGAATATTTAGCCTATAGGAGGACAAATTTCCTATTCTTCCCCTCCAAACATGCACCAACTAGCTCTTTGGTAGCCTTGGAGGTAGACCTTGTAGTGGAATTAAAATGCAACAGTTAACTGAGGTGCTATATTACTGGAAACATCTCTTAAAGATTTATTTTTACTTTTGTTTATGTGTATATGCCTATGTGAGTGTCTGTCACATATGTGTGGGTGCCTGATGACACTGCAGGAGGAAACTCTGGTGTTACAGGGGGTTGTTAGCCACCTGCCATGGCTACTGAGAACTGAACTAGGCTTCCCTGGAAGAGCAGCAAACTCTCTTGATCACTGAACCATCCCTCCAGCCTCAATACTGGAAACTTAAAGCATCTTTGGTTCTCACACCAGTGACATCATCAGGATGGGAAAGGACTCAGCTGTACCAGGTCAATGGGCAGACCTGGACAATCAATGCCCCTGCTCGAACTTGAACTTTGCCTCTTCTTTGTCCATGCTTCACTTTTCTGAGGTATTAGGGCCATAGGAAAAGGAACAGGCCACAAGCACCTGCACCTTCCTCTCCAACTCCAACTTCTCCACTACATTCTTGGAGCCCATGACCATGGCTCAGAGCTTGTTACATAAGATCCTGCAGAACTCTTTCATGATTCTGTCTCCACAAGTGTAGTCCATATCTCAAAAAGAACCTCCCTTGAGAGCCTAATGCTTCTCAGTAGGTTGGGCGCAATGGAGGGGCAAGTGTATAAGAAAATTCAGATGTTGGGGCTGGAGAGATGGCCTAGCGGTTAAGAGCACTGACTGCTCTAGCAGAGGACCCGGGTTCGATCCCCAGCATCCACGTGGCAGCTGAGAACTGTCTTTAACTCCAGTTCTAGGGGAATCCAACAACCTCTTCTGACCTCTGCAGCATTGCACAACAGGGGTGCACAAACCTACATGCAGACAGTACATTCATACACATAAAAAATAAATTTAAAAAATTAAAAAAAAGAAAATTCAGATGCTAAGAACCCAAGTCCAAAACTGGTATTGTCATCAGGTTGGAAGTTAGAATAGTTTTCATTTCACAGCTTTAGGTCGATTCACAAGCTGTAATCATTTAACCATGTTGCTTGGTATACTCTGGGTCTTGTAAATACTAGGGATATGGATGTAGGAGTTGGAGACAGATTCTAGTAAAGCTGGTGTGTGTAAAATAATGTCATAAGCAAATGCATGAGTGTGCTAATTCCAAGTCACTCACAGCCATGCATGCTGTATGGTGTCACTTCCATCATGCACAGTGTGCAGCTGGCATCTTCCTAGACACCTGAGCCCTCATGACTCCCTGCCAGCCTTCTCCCCCAGTGGAGTCCAGCTAACCAGGCTGGCAAGCCTCCACTTCCTTGTCCTCCACCTTGTCCGCCTGCTACCCACCTGGTCTCCCCACATATCTACCACTTATTCAGGAAGTAGGACTTACCTGAATTACCCTCATCCCACCACTGAGCCAGAGCTGAAATGTCCCATTTTGCCGGAAACCCTGCTGTCTTTCCAGCTCTAGCACAAAGCTCTATTGCTGGCCCTTTCTGAAGATGTGTCTGTGTCTCTCCTTCTCTGTCCTCACGCAGCATATCTGACTCACTTTTCCCAGGCTTCTCCCTAAACCCTGCACACTCACCAGTCATGATATGTCCTTAAGAAAAATGAATATCGTCCCCGATTCTCGTGGCATATGTGTCTGGCATGATGGTTTTAGTCCTGGATGATAGATTGAATAAAAGCAGGAGTACTGTTTCTCTTCTTTTATTCTGACTCACTAACCGATTTAAAATTCTACAAAAGTACTGGTGCTGTCTTTCCATAAATCTTTCAGAGTTACTATCCTAGTTGTGAGGTCACACTTGGTTCTCATTAGAACTTGCTAGCTTCATTAGAGAAAAGAAAGAGATGAAGAAAATGTTTTAAGATGAAAATGGAAACCACACTTTCTAAAACAATAATAAAGAATGCCTCATGTCTGTGGACTTGACAAAGGGAAGGCGGAGGAAACCTGAGGGAGACTGAAAAGTATCTCAAGATCCTGCAGGGAGAAGGCTGTCTTTGCTCCCAGTCCCTGTCTTTATTTTTAGGATTCAAAGTTAGCCTGGAGTATCTACTGTCACTCTACCCTTCCCTCAGTGCAGCTGCCACACTGCTTGACAGTTACATATTTCTATATTGCTTATGCAACTGGCAAATACCTCCCTTCACGGTCTTGGAAAATAACGCCAATTGTTTGGCTGCCTTGCCCCTACAATGATCGTAGACACATAAACCATCTCCCACTAATTTGTATCAGCCATTATGAACACAGCAGTAAATTAGTCTCAGTACAACCTTAAGGGTTTTTGTGTCCATATATGTATGTATACATGTTTTCCTGTGCGTGTTTTTAATCTCTTGTGTGTGCACATGTGTCCTATATATGCAGAAGCTGGGTACTGACTTTGAGTGTATCTCTATTTCTCTCTGCCTTATTTTCTGAACCTGCAGCTCACTGATTCTACACTGGCTGGCCTCCTGTCTTGGCTCCCAGCACTAGAACTACAGATATGTGCAACCATGTTCAGCTTTTTAAACATAGTACTAGAGATTGAATTCTAGTTCTCATGTTTGCATGGTAAGCACATTACTGGCTGAGCCATCTCCCCAGCCCCTGGGTTAAAAAAAACTGATCACAGATAATACAGTTCAGATAGCTAAGAAGAATCAGTGTCAAGCCTCCAACTCCACTGATTAGCCAACCTCTCAAGGTAACACCTCACAAGTCAAGTGAAAAAAAATGAGATGGATGCTAGGACAAGGAAATCACACCCTTTTCATAAGTGGTGAGGAGGAATGGTGCTAGGGTCTAAGGTGAGCCAGAAACAGATGTCAAGAAAACAGAACTGTTAACAAACACATGCAAAAGAAACTGTATGCAATTTTAAGTCAGGCAGAAGCAGGTAAGAATTCTTTCCAAGACCTTGAGCAACATAATGTTTGAATTTGATCTCTTAATGTTTCCTTAATTTATGATTTTTGAGATTGTGAAAGTAGAAGGAAAGGTCATATTAAAGACACTGCCAAAGAGACCTCCATGGATTGTGGAGAATGGTTTCTATCTTGATTGAAATTTAACAAGGAAATCTATAAAGTTCTATTCTTTTTTTCTTTATTTATTTTTTAAGGGATTCTACAACATAAGAGCACAGTTGTTTTCAGATCACATTGATGTTGCACAATTTGCCATACAATTGGATAATTGGTGCTAGCATCCACAGATGAAGGATACCATTCCTCATTTGTTTTTCTGGGACTGTGTTACTTCACTCAGCATGATGTCTTCTAGCTCCAACCATGTACCTGCAAAGTTCATGATGTCATCTTTCTTTACCACTGCATAGAACTCCAGTGTGTAAATGTACCACATTTTCTCTATCCGCTCATCAGCTGAGGGGCACTTGGGTTGGTTCCAGATCCTTGCTATTCTGAAGAAAGCTGAAATAAACATGGTTGTGCATGTATCTCTGTAGTAAGATGAGTCTTGTGGGTATATACCCAGGAGTGGTATGGCTGGGTCAGGTGGCAAGTTCATTCCAAGTCTTCCAAGGGTTCTCCACACTGCTTTCCAAACTCGTGGCTGCATGAGTTTACATTCCCACCAGCAGTGGATGAGTGTTCCCCTTTCCCCACAACCTCTCCAGAACTTAGTATCATTTGTTTTCTTGATCCTAGCCAGTCTTATTGGAGTAAGATGATATCTTAAAATGGTTTTCATTTGCATTTTCTTAATGATTAGTGATGTTGAACACTTCTTAAGGTGTTTCTCAGCCATCTCTAATTCCTCACTTGTGAAGTCTCTGTTTAGGTCTTTGCTCCACCTTTTGAGTGGGTCATTTGTTTTCTTTCTTCTTTGTTTTTTGAGTGGTTTCTATATTCTGGAAATCAATGGTTTGTCAGATGTTTCTGCTGTGAAGGTTTCCTCCCACTCTGTGGGATTTCTCTTCACTCCCTTGATTGTTTTTCTTAATATAAAGAAACTTTTGAGTTTAATGAGGTCCCATTTGTCAATTGTTGTCCTTAATTCTTCTGCAGCTGCTGTCTGATTTAGGAAGTCTTTTCCTACGCCTATGTCTTGTAGTCTACTGCCAACTTTTTCTTCTATCGCCTTCAGAGTTTGGGGTTTCACATTGAGGTCTTTAATCTATCTGGAGTTGACTTTTGTACAGGGCAAAAGGTAGGGGTTTAATTTCATTCTTCTACAAGTGGTGATCCAGTTTTGCCAACACCACTTGCTGAAGATGCTGTCTTTTCTCTATTGTGTCTTCTTGGCCCCCTTGTCAAATATGAGGTGGCTGAACTTTGTATGTGCTGCTAGGTTTGGATCTTTGTTTTTGTTCAATTGGGTCAACATGGTCTGTTTTTGTGCCAGTGACCAGGCTGCTTTTTATGACTATAGTCATGTAGTATAGTGTGAAGCTCCCTGATATAGAGATCCCCCCTGTGTGTGTCTTTTCACTTCAGGGTTGCTTTGGCTTTATTCGGGTCTTTTTGTTTTTCCATTGTAATTTTAAGGACTATTTTCCCAAGCCTGTGAATAAACCTGGGGAGTTTAATTGGGAATTGCCTTAAATCTATACAGAAAGAGTTTGGGTTAGAATAGGACTTGTTTTAACTGTTAATTTTCCCATCAATTAGAGCATGGGAGGTTTTCCATCTCCCGTATTTTCAATTCAATACTTTCTTCAAGGTTTAAATTTTTTGTTGTTGAGCGTCTTTGTGTTGGTGTTTGGTTAGGTCTGGTTCCTAGGTATATTGATTGCTTTTGAGGCTATTGTGAGTGGGATAGCGACCTCTTGTTAATTCCTTCTTCAGTTTGCTTGTTTGGTGTAATGAATGGCGTACTGATTGTTTTAGCGTTAATTTGTTAATCCTGCCATATTGCTGAAGCTGTTAACGTTTCTAGGATTTTTGTGGTGGAGGTTTTTTACCTCCTTTAAGTAAACAAGCATATCATCAGCAAATGGAATAGTGACTTCTTTTATTTCCCAACTAGTACTCCTTTATTTTCCTTTTTTTGTCTATTTGCTCTAGCAAGTGGTTTCAAGCACTATATGAAGAGGATAGTGACAGGGGGCACCATGTGCCGATTTCCTACCTTTAAAGGGAAAAAAAATACTCTGGGGCCTGGAGGAGGCCTAGCGGTGTTAAGAGCACTGATCCGCTCTTACAGTAGGAACCCAGGTTTTGAATCCCCAGCACCCCTGGTGGCGAGAATAACTGTCTTGAAACCTCCATTCCAGGAGTAACTCCAGTTCCACGGGAAGTTATCCCCGGAACACCCTCTCTGCCCTCTGTGGCATTGCTATGACACGTGTTGCACAGTACTTGGCATGCAATCTTAGTACATACATAACATACAGAAAATAAAAAAAATATAATCAAAAAATCACGGAGTACTTCTGTTGTTCCCCAGCTAGGATGATTGTTGCTGTGGTTTCTCTGTAATCAGCTTTTCGCTTATATTGAGGAGATGATCCTTCCCTTCAACTATCTTATTAATCATCAATTCCCTCCTAGGCTCTTTTAAGTCATGAAGGGATGCTGGATTTTGTCAAAGGCTTTTCAGCATCAATTGGATGATGTGTGTGGTTTTTGTCTTTCAGTCCTTACTTGATATGCTTGATGTATTTATTGATTTTCGTATGTTGAACCATCCCTACATCTCTGTATTGAATCCAACTTGGTCATGATGGATGATCTTCTTGATGTGGGTCTGTATGTGATTTGCCATATCCTGTTTTAGAATTTTGGCATTTGTGTTCATTAAGGATGGGTCTCTATAGTTCTCCTTTTTGGTGTATCTTTGCCTGGTTTGGTAATAGAGTGATGATGGCTTCATAGGAGAAATTTGGGAGGTTCCCTCTGTTTGTATCATTCTCAACAACCATGAGTAATATAGTTGTAAGTCTTTTTGCAATGTTTTATAGAATTGTGCCATGAAACCATTTAGGGCTGCTCTTTTTGTTGGGAGGTTTCTTTTTACCTCTTCAATTTCTTCATATATTATGGGTCTGTTTAAGCTGTCAATCTTTCTTGGTGTGATTTGGTGATGCCAGGATTTCAATATTTATCCATTTCTTCTAGGTTTTCAAACTGGTAGAGTAATGGTTTTTGAAGTATTCCAGTATGATTTGTCTGGATCTTTTCATTGTCTGTTGTGATATTTCCCCTTTCCATCACTGATTGTACTTGATTTGGAGTTGTTCCTTCTTTATTTTGGTAAACTGGGCTAGGGTCCTGTGCTATCTTGTTTATTTTTCAAGAACCACTTTTGGATTCATTGATTTTTTGTATTGATTTCTTTGTTTCTATTTCATTGATTTCTGCTCTGATTTTTGTTATTCTTCTGTCGCATTTGGGTTCACTGTTGTTCTCTCAAGTGTTATTAGCTATAGTGTTAGATCTTCACTTGTGCTCTTTCTGTTTTTCTCATGTAGGACCCAGGGCTATAAGACTTCCCTTTAGGACTGCTTTTAAGTAGCCACAGTTATAGGTTTTGTTTGTTGTTTGACTGATGTCTTCAGTTCCAGGAATGCTTTTATTTCTTTCTTATTTACTCCTCCTTGACCCATTCAATATTCGGTAGTGTGTTGTTTAGTCTCCATGTGTTCTTGTAGATAGTAGGTGTATTAGTCAGGGTTCTCTAAAGAAACAGAAGCAACAGGATGAATATACATATAGCTACATACAATTTATTGATTTGCTCATGTGACAGAGTTCAAGGAGTCCAACTGTAACTGCGCCACACTGGAGAGGCTGAGACTCCAGGGAACTGCTCAGTCCACAAGGCTGGGTGTCTCAGTAGTCCCAATCTGCTGCTGAAGGCCCTTTGGATTCCAGGAGATCTGCTGGTCTTAGTACATGCTGGGATCTGAAGGGTTGATCACAGCAGCAAGACAAACTCACCAGTGAGAGAGGCAAGCTGCAGGAAAAAAGGGGTCAGATCCCTCTGGCTGTGGCCATTTAATACTGCCTGCCGGAAGGTAATGCCCACATTGGGGTGGGCCATCTGGGTTGAGGTGGTCCAATCTGAAGATCCTTTTCTCTTATTTGTTCCTTTAGTCCAGTCAAGTTGACACCCAGAATTAACAATAAACATAGTCCACCCCTTTCAACTTGAACTACAATAAATAGTCTGTCTTATGTTATGCTTAAATGTCAATTGCAACAATGGCAAGGTCATAATTACACCTAACATGTTATAAGTGTCCCAGTGCAATGCAAAGCATTATTTAGAGTAGGTGTAATTTCCTTGAGGAAACACTTAGTCCTTCAGTATCTTGAAGACACAGTTACAGCACCAATTAGGTAGCAATACCCTGGAGGGATGGGGCAAGGTTCTCCAGCAGGCAGTATATGCTTTGAATCAGTGCCCACTATATGTACTGTTTCTCCTATAGCCAGAATTCATGGGTCCAGGAACCAAGGTGGAAGTGGGAGTGATTCCACTCACTATACCCGTAGTGACCCAGTAGGAAATTTTTGCTTCCTGTACCACATGGCCTTGGCTATTCTTGCTGGTCTAGATGTTTTGGCTCTTCACAGGGAGAGTAGGCTGGGGGGGGGGGTGGGGGGGGGGGGTGCGGGGGGGAGGCTTTTGCCAGCATACAGCAAACGTTCCATTGAAACTGGAAGATAAGACTTCCCCCTGGCCACTTTGGGCTTTTACTGCCCTTAAGCCACAGCTAAGGAAAGGAATAACAATATAGGAGGAGTGATTGGCCAGACTACACAGGGTGGAAATTGGACTTTTCTCCCAATGGGGAAGGAAGATTTTCTGGAGGCAGGAGATGTCTAGGGTGCCTTCTGGTGCTCATGTCCTATGATCAAGGTCAGGGAAACTCAACAACCAAACCAGCGACAATGACTGGCCCGACCCTCAGGATGAAGGTATGGGCACTCCTCAGCTGGACAGAGCCAGACCTGCAGAGTGCTTGCTGATGGTGGAGGAAATACAAAATGGGTAGTAGAAGAAGGTAGTCATAAATATCAGTGAGGCCATGGGACCAGTTGCAGAAATGTGGATTATAATAGATATTAACTTTTGTCCTATTTGGTTAAGAATGTGCTTCCAGTTAAACCTAGATCTCTACTCAGTGGGCTCATATCGATAAACTCAGTCTGACCAATTTTATATTCCTTCCACCATTATCCCACACCTTAAATCCATTCCCACATATTTCTAGGCTTCTGCGAATGAATGCAAACTCATAATTTCTTAGTGGTGTACGCACCTCCTTGTGTGACCACACTTTCTATCTCACCTTGAGGGGCTTGCTTAGACTTCAATCTGGTTATAGGTCAGAGAGGCAACAATTGTTGGGCCCTGAGGGACATTAGCTCCCATGGGAGGGGGGATTAGCTTCCTCAGGAAGGGTGTGGAGGAGGGATCTGTAGGTGTGGATTCTCTGCTGAGGTGGGGAGATTAATTCCTCAGATAAAGAAAATCCTCAGAATCCAAGGGTTCAAATCCTCATCATCGTGGTTCTCCACACATCTCCATCCCAAGTTTAGGGTTCCACCCTTTCCCACCAGTGCTCTCACTTTAACTGCTGACACTCTTCATGGCTGGGAATTAAATTTGCATTGTAAATCAGCCAAACGTATAATAAGGGCTCCAGCTGATTTTCTGCTGCTTTGCTCTTTGGCTTCTGGAGAGGAAGATGCTCTTCCAGAGCAACTTGGAAACCTTTAAACTGTGTTTAATCTGGAGCTGGTTAATTTTATACTGAGCTCCTTATTTTCCTCTAAAACTTTATCCAGACATGCTAGGAGCAACAAGGCAACATCATTATTTTCCTGATTTTTCTGCAATTTCTCGAACGTTTTATATATAGAGTCGCTAAATTCCTTGCTTCTCACAAGAGGTGAGTTAGGTGAGTCAAATGGATCTATCTTCATAATTACATCAAATAGTCTGCACCAAGGATTATCATTCCTCTTCATGCCACCAGGAGAGCCTTCAGTAACTCTAGGCTTCATTGGGTTGGAGAGCTGGCTCCAGAGACTACCAAGCCCACTAAAGAAATTCATCCTTTCAATTCTGTTTCTCTAGAACCACTTCTGGTACCAGAATTTGTATTAGTCAGGGTTCTCTAAAGAAACAGAAGCAACAGGATGAAAATATATATATATACAATTTATTGATTTGCTCACATGACAGAGTTCAAGGAGTCCAACAGTAGCCACACCACACTGGAGAGGCTGAGAATCCAGAGAACTGCTCAGTCCGCAAGACTGGATGTCTCAGTAGTCCCAATCTGGTGCTGAAGGCCCTATGGATTCCAGGAGATTTGCTGGTCTCAGTACATGCTGGGATCTGAAGGGTTGATCACAGCAGCAAGACAAACTCACCAGTGAGAGAGGCAAGCTGCAGGAAAAAAGGGACCAGCTCCCTCTGCCATGGCATTTAATACTGCCTGCCGGCAGAAGGTAATGCCCACATTTGGGGTGGGCCATCCGGGTGAGGTGGTCCAATCTGAAGATCCTTTTTCTCTTATTTGTTCCTTAGTCCAGTCAAGTTGACACCCAGGATTAACCATCACAGTAGGGCTTATCCTGGTATTGATAGTGAGCTTTATTGCATTGTGATCTGACAGAATGCATGAAATTATTTCAATCTTTTTGTATTTGTAGAGATTTCTTCTGTGTCTCAGTACATGGTCAATTTTGGAGTATGTTCAATGGGGTGCTGAATAGAAAGTGTATTCTCTGGTATTAGGGTGGAATATTTGGTAGATGTCTGTGAGGTCCATTTGGTGTATCATAACATTCAGTTCAGATGTCTCTCTGTTCATTCTTTGTCCTGTTGACCTGTCCAAAGCGTTCAGTGGGGTATTGAAGTCCCCTACTACGAGTGTACTGGGGTTAATCTGTGCCTTGTGGTCCTGGAGAATTGTCTTTATAAAGTTCGATACACCAGAGTTTGCTGTATATATATTCATAATTGTGAAATCTTCATGGTGAATTGTTCCTTTGATAAAAATGTAATGGCCTTCTTTGTCTCTTCTGATTTCTTTTACTTTGAAGTCTAATTTGTCTGATATTAAAACAGCAACACCTGCTTTCTTTTTGGTACCATTTGCTTGGAATAATTTTTTTCCATTCTTTCACTTTAAGGTGGTCCCTATCCTTGAAGGTAAGATGCACTTCTTGTAGACAGCATATTGATGGATTCTGTTTCCTAATCCAATCTCCCAGTCTATGTATTTTGATTGGGGAGTTTAGTCCATTAATATTTAAGGTTATAACTTATAGATGTGTTGCTTCCTTTCACCTTATTATTCATTTGCATTCTGGTATAGGTTTCTACTTCTGGAGTTATGATTTTATTAATTTCTCTTTCTAGGTGCGTGGGGATAGTTGCTCCTTTCCTCTGTCCTTTGAATTCCTTCAAGTATTCTCTGAAGGGTGGCTTTCCTGACATGTGTTCTTTCATCTTTTTTATGCCATGGAAGATTTTTCTCTCTCTTTCAACTGTAATGGACATTTTTGCTGGATATAGTAACCTGGGTTGGCATCTATAATCCTTTAACACTGGGAATGCTTTGCTCCACATTCTTCTTGCTTTCATAGTTTGCACTGAGAAGTCCGTTGTAATTCTGATAGGTTTCCCCTTATAGGTCACTTGTTGTTTTTCTCTTGTGGCTTTTAGAATTTTGTCTTTGTTTTGGGCATCTAGTATTTTAACTATGATGTGGCGTGGAGAATTTCTTTTCTGATCTTGTCTGTTTGGAGTTCTATGTGCTTCTTGTATTTGTATTGGTTTGTCTTTTTTAGTTTGGGGAAATTTTCATCTATTATTCTGTTGAAGATCTGATCAATACCATTCTCTTGGGATTCTTCTCCTTCCTCTATTCCTATGATGTGGAGGTTTGACCTTTTCATAGTGTGCAACAGTTCCTGGTTGTTCCATTTTTGTGTATTTTTAAATTTTTCATAATCTTTACTTGAGGTTTTTATTTGTTCTATGTTATCTTCCAGGTCTGATATTCTTTGTTCTGCTTCTTCCATTCTGCTTCTGAGGCTTTTTTCATTCCTTTTCTCTTGATTGGACGAGTGTTTGATATCATTTTTCATTTTGTCTTCTGATTTCTTTAGCATTTCCTCTTCCTTTTGGAGCTTCTCAATCTCTTCCTGTAGCTCTTTGCTTAGCTGATTGGTTTCCTTATCTTTTCAACATGGGATCTTTCAGTGTTTCTACTTCCTTCTGGAGTTTGTCATTCTCTCTCTCTAGGTCCTTCTTGACTTTTTCCTTCTTTCTCCTAAGTTCTCTGACTTGTTCTTTATTGTTTTTGATTTCTTTGAATATGTTCACAATTGTACTTCTAATATCTGTGTCCTGGGCCATCCCTAGGGGGATCCCAGTGTAGGAGTCTGCCACAGGGATGGTAGAGCTTGGTGTGGAATTATCCTGCACTTTTCCCATGTTATCTCTTCTTCATGTCCCTGCATGTGGGTTTCTCTTTGCCTGTATTCCAATGTGAATCCCAAATGCCTCTTCACTGTGTTGAAGGTTTGCTTTGCTTGACTCCTTCAGATACCTTCATTGTTTTATTTATTTATTTTTCTTCTTTTCTTACTGCTTATGGAGTGTTGACTTGTCTAAGTTTTAGGCTTTCTATTGAAAGTCTAGCTCACTCTTCCCTTTCTGTTTTGAAGGTTCTCCAAAGAATCCACTTGGACACTCGGCAATCCCAGTTGGCAGGAGGGGGGGACTTCCTGTTTAGCCTGTGCCCAGGTACCTATGCTTCAGGTGGTCTTGGGAAATCCCCGATCTCCAAGTTCTACTCTTATGATTGAGAAACATCATGCAAACATAGTAGTGACTATATATACACCTAGAAGGGAGCCAACAGAACTTTTCAAAGTAAAATTGCACCCAATTTTACATGACCCTACGCAGACTTTATAGAGGAAACGGCATGTGAATTAAGTCTTGGAGGAAAATGTGATTTCCAAGAAAATTCGTTTGGCATTTAAATTCACACATACTGCTTCCAAGGGCTGTTTGGGTAGAAATGTTAAAGACAATGTTTGGTCCATGGAAGACACAAGAAACTGACAGAGTAAGAATACATGGCCTGCACTTGAGACACACCAGCACTGAAGGCAGGATACTTGGCCCTTCCAGGAGAACTGTTTGGAGACAAATTACCTGCACTCAAGTCTTCCCCATCTGAGATGTGCTCTTTGTGCCTTGGTTTCCCCTCCTGTGAAACAGATACAGAGAGTGCCTATTTCAGGTGGCCACTATGAGGATGAGTCTTTACAAATGTGAAGGATATCAGTGCTATGCAGACTTTACACAATATTTGTGCATACTTTGGATATTACTCACTGCGGTACCTTTTATAGCCATTGCTGTAGAAGAAATGTGCATGTTTTGGTGAGTTTGGTTCGATAATCAACACAGGATCTCCTTCTGAGATCCAGTATCCTATGTTTCTACATTCCAATTATGAAAAGATTAAAATTTGCAGTGTAATACTGGATGAGCCATCGGGGGAAAAAAACCCTCAAACAATAGCAGATTCTCTAAAATAATTTTTCAGTTTTTTAAATGTTTATGTATATGAGTGTTTTGCCTGTGTATATGTAAATGCACCTGTGGGTATAATGCCTGAGAAGGCCAGAAGATGGTGGAAGATACCCTGGAATTGGAGTTAAGGATGGGTGTTAGCTATGCTGTGGGTGCCAGGAACCAAACCTAGGTCCTAATCAAGAGAAGCCTGAGCTCTTAACTATGGATTTGTCTCTGCAGACCCAGAAAGAAAATTTTGAACATCCTTTATGAATAGTAATAAATAACACATTACAACACAATCACTTGAACAATTAACCTATGAAGCCAAAACTCACGAAACTCAGCTTTTAAACATCTAGGAACACTAGGTGAAGAGATGAAAGATGAAAACCATTTTATTCCAGAAAATCAATGCATGAGATGACTTCAGATTATGGTGTTCAAAAAATGAAGGGTGCAAGGATAGCAAACACCTCTGTTGCGAATGCTGTGCTCCTCAGGGGTCAGGGTGGCAACCCTGAGGAGGTTTCCACAGTAGTTAGGTGAGGGTGTCTCCACAGTAGTTAGGTGAGGGTGTCTCCACAGTAGTTAGGTGAGGGTGTCTCCACAGTAGTTAGGTGAGGGTGTCTCTACAGTAGTTAGGTGAGGGTGTCTCTACAGTAGTTAGGTGAGGGTGTCTCTACAGTAGTTAGGTGAGGGTGTCTCTACAGTAGTTAGATGAGGGTATCTCTACAGTAGTTAGGTGAGGGTGTCTCCACAGTAATACATCTGCTATTCGTGGTTCTATAGGCTTTGTGGCTGTTCTTCTGTCATGGTCACCTCATCTCCAGCCCACTACTGCCTGTGTCCAAATATTCCAGGTGACTCATAGCCAGCATCTCTGGAGAGCTCTGCACCACATGTTCACAGATTGGGAGAAAATTCCTTCTCTATGAAGCCATCATTATCCAGGATGAAGCACCTTCACCTCATACCTATTTTCAGGTGAGACTGGCAGCTATACCTGGAAGCTGGTTAAAACTCTTCTCAGTTCTGAACCTGGGACTGAACATTAGAAACTGAGCCCAGCGGTTCCACCTGCCTTTGGCTGGCGGTCTTACAGATGGGGTGAAAGCTTCCTGTTCTCACTGCTGTGTGAGTGTCACGATGCTCAGTGCCAGCTCTTTAGCCTCCCTCCTTCTTAGCAGCAGGAACAAGAACAGCATTTAACAGTGCTCTGACTACGGCAAAGAACCCAAGATAATTTAGCCATTTTCCCCTAGCATTGTGTCTTCCAGCTTAACCAGAGATATAATTCACAGCTGAATTCCTGAAGCTGCAACTCCTGACAAATTAATTCCCAAACAGAAATCAATCATGGCACTTGTTGCTGGCTCATATAATATTTTGAGTTCCCTGTCTTGCACTTCTGAGATGAAGCCCTCTTTGACCTTGACTATAGTAAAGTATATGTGTATACATTGCCGAATGGTGATCAGACTTGTACTCTGTTTCCTGAGGAATTACCTAACGCAACTGAATTATTATTATTTTATAGCAGAAATAATGTGTCTTCTAGCCAAAAATAGTAGCTATAGCAACATCCGGAGGAGGCCTTGTGTTTTGACTTGTCACCTCCGGCAGTGTGCCTTGCCAGCTGATTTGCCTCTTGGCTTTTCCCTGAACAAGTATGAAAAAGCCCACACTGGAACTCCCAGTTTGACTGCAGAGAAAATGATCAACCCATTTCAACCCATTTAGAAAATGTCCTTGTTTACTCCTGTGGCCAGAGAGACTGAATGGGCAAGAAACACAGACAGACCATGGACCCTAGCATAGTGCCATGGAGGAGCACAGTGTGGAGGTTTGGTGGCATGGTTTGACAAAGGTGGATAGGTGGAGAGAAAGAAAACAACTTCTCTCATTTGTATAACTTAAAGGGTTGAAGATCTAGGTGGCATCTGGCAATTCAAGTCATGGTTGGAGCAGAAGAACCTTCAGGGAAAAGGTTAATGACTCTTCCATTGGATTGTTCAACAGTTTCTCAGAAGGTGAAGTCTCTTCTTTCAATGTTATCTGAGAGACAAGCTTTCTAGAAAAGGCAGCATAGAGTGTTTCTGGAAAGCATGGTTTTTAACTATAGGACCATCTGGCCCATTTCCCATTGGTTATTTCCAGATATGTGAGCCTTGGGTGGATTGCTGATATGGCCACCTTCTCCAGGAACTGATGCTGGTATTGATGTCTGTGCCTGATACCTAACCAGAAAAGATGATTTTAGTGAGTACTTCATGTAACAAAGATGCCTCAAGAACATACCTTGACATAGGTAGCCAAATGAGATGTCTCATTTTCTTTTCTTTTTTAAAAAATTTTATTTATTTTTGTATGTGTATGAATGTACTGTCTGCATGTAGGTTTGTGCACCCGTGTCGTGCAATGCCGCGGAGGTCAGAAGAGGGTCTTGGATTCCCCTGGAACTGGAGTTCTCCTGGAATTGGAGTTACAGATGGTTCTTAGCCACCATGTGGGTGCTGGAGATTGAACCCAGGTCCTCTGCAAGAGCAGTCGGTGCTTTTAACCGCTAGGCTATCTCTCCAGCCTGAGATGTCTCATTTTCAAAACCCTTAATTTACTATTTTATAAAATGATCTTATAGCAAAGAAAAGACCTAAGTAAACATATTATCTGACTGATATAATGAAGCACAAAGTGACAGCCAGGGAAAAAGCACCGAGAAACATCTGTCCCACTCCAGTGCTGAGAATTCCACAGCCACTGTAGCATCTGGAGATAGAGGTGTTAAAAATTGAAATAGAGGAATCTTCAAATAGCATGCCATAGAAACACCACCAGGGAATAAACTCCAGGTAACGTTTGTTCTTCAGACTTGTACATAGAGTTGACTGCTCTTGGAAATGTTAATGGCCTTTGGTACATGTTCTTGGTGCCAATGGTCTAATGAATACAGGGAATGATTTTAGAATTAAGTGTGGATTGTTTTTTTGGTGTTCAAAGCTTTCCTAAGTTCATACTAATAAACAGTTAAACTGCTGGGTAAGCCACTGGGAAATGTTTTTCCTCACTGTAAACTCTGTGCTTGCAAGAGGAGTGTTGCTTGTTGATACCATAGCCGACTCTGCATTTGCCTGAATGGACCGTGAGATATAGGATTCTTTCAGGTTAGTGGCATTCAATAGAGAACTCCATCCATAGCCTGTTCCTTTTGTACTAAGGTAAACCACTCATAAAATCACTCATGTATTATGAAAATGTGCCACAGAGAAACAGACCACCCAAGAATATGTAAGAACAGAAAAGCATATAACATAATAACTTATATTTAAGATTTTATTTTTCTTTCTACGTGTGTGTGTGTGTGTGTGTGTGTGTGTGTGTGCACATGTGTGTGCAGGAGACTGTGGAGGCCAGAAGAGGGTACTGGATCCCCCACAGCTGGAGTTGTGGTTGTGAGTGGCCTGATGTGGGTGCTGGCAATGAAACTGATTCTTTGCTAGAGTAGCAAGTGCACTTAACTGCTGAGCCATCTTTCCAGGTCCTAACACATAATTATTTCTATTGTGAAATTATTCTAAGTAAAACAAGTAAGCAAGAAAGAGAAATAAAAAATGATTTATAATCTCATGTTAGAGAGGGATGTCATACTGCTTACTGCATTATGGAGTTCTTAAGAAGTGCTTATTAAATACACATTTTCATTCATTTTTAGCAGCAGATGCAGAAATTGTTTGAATAAAGATTGTATCATATTGTAGCTGCTTTTCTGAGACTTGATTGTAGGAAACTTTAGCACTAGATTATAAACAGTTTCCCAAGTCATTCAATATTCTTGTTTAACAATTATCATTTTGGACACACGCAAATTAAAAATTCTACCACTTTAATAATATTTTCTCATTATTTCATCCACTCAATATTTCTTGAATAATTACTATGGGCTAAAGTCTGTTGTAGATATTTCTGCCCTAAAGGCATGGACAAAATTCCTTCCTTCGTGGAGCTTCAGTTGTAGTAGAGACAGATAACATGAAGTGTAATAAGATGTTTGAAGATGATGGCAGAGGGTGAGCATGGATAAAAGGGACTGAGCATAGTCAGAGTAAGAGACACAGCAGGGGTTTTCAAGAGGTGATAGTTGATTAAATTCCTGAAGAGAGGGGTGCAGCCACATAGATATTTTAGAAGCAGTATTTCTGGTAGCAGACTCACCTAAAGCAAAGATGCTGAAGTTAGAGTATCAAGCCAAGTTCAAGGACAAGAAAGGCAGCAGACCGTGCACAGTGTGGTAGGAAGAGGTCAGAGGAGTGAATCGGGAAGACCAAGGAGCGATTTAAGACTTTGGAAAGAGGGCTGGAGAGATGGCCTAGCTGTTAAGAGCACCGACCGCTCTTGCAGAGGACCCGGGTTCGATCCCCAGCACCCACATGGCGGCTGAGAACCGTCTGAAACTCCAAATCCAGGAGAACTCCAGTTCCAGGGGAATCTGACACCCTCTTCTGACCTCCGCGGCATTGCACGACACGGGTGCACAGACTTGCATGCAGACAGTACATTCATACACATATATAAAATAAAAATAAAAATTAAAAAGCCTTTGGAAAGAGAACTGACATCTTTGTCTGAAGACTGACAGGGATCTCTGAGATGAGGAATGACATCAGCCAACTGGCATTCTCACAAGATGTGTTTGCATCTGACGCCAAGAACACAGTCCAAGTGGAAAAGGTGGACACAGGGAGAGCTCAGGTAGAGGTTGACCAAAGTGAGACAAACATTAGTGATGGTGACTCCAGTCAAGGGAAGGCAGGGGAGGTGGGAAGATTTTCCACTGTAGGTGGATTTTGAATTCAGTTCAAGGACATGGGCTGGTGGAAAGGATGTGGGGTGTTAAAGAAGAGTGAAGGGTACCTTGGGATGTTTAGGCTGAGCACGTGAAGGCGGAGAGTGGCTGGGCTAAATGGGACTATGGCTGTGGTTTCAGGAAGTGAACAACTGAACTGAGTTCATAGTATATGCTAACGTCTCTGGCAAACATCCAAGTGGAGCTTCTCAAGGTAGTCCCAAGGATTATGTTGTGGGGGTTGAATTGGATTCAAGAGCCTGTTAGAAAGGGTCTGGATTGGAGATGGACTTTTGGGAGTGGTGGATGTGAAGGTAACTTAAGAGTAAAGAGATTGCATGAGATCATATCAATCTAAGTGTGACTATGTGAGACAGGAGAGTAAAAAAGTCTATCATTCCGGGCTGGAGAGATGGCCTAGCGGTTAAGAGCGCCGACCGCTCTTACAGAGGACCCGGGTTCGATCCCCAGCACCCACATGGCGGCCGAGAACCGTCTGAAACTCCAATTCCAGGAGAACTCCAGTTCCAGGGGAATCCGACACCCTCTTCTGACCTCTGTGGCATTGCACGACACAGGTGCACAGACTTGCATGCAGATAGTACATTCATACACATACAAAAAAAAAAAGTCTATCATTCCTACTTCATCATTTCCAACAGAAGACAGGAACCAATGAAAAGCCATGAGAGGGGCCAACAGTGAGTTGGGAGGAAACAGAAAAGGATGGGTTCCTTGAAGCCAGATAAAGACCATGTACTCAGGCGGAAGGAATGGTAAACTAGCTCAGCAGCAGCTGGTGCTAAGAGAGCAATTACTGCAAGTCCAGTGAGTGCTTTGTGCAGAGTAGAAAAGCATCCTCTTGCAGGACATGAGCTCCTTCCCACCTGCAATTCACAAGTGCATTGTGGCCGGATGCCCTCTCCCAGGTCCCTCTTTCCAGTATACATAACTCTATATAGCAAGCTGGTCACTGAGAAGGATATGGACCCTAAACTGATCATTGACTTTATCAATGTGAATGCCAGGAATGACCTCCCAGGAAGCATGCGAGAGGAGTGATGGTGACACAAATGTCAAGAGTCTAAGACTTGAGAGCAAAATTGAGACCATGAATATAGAAAAGTGTTTGGAAGAGATTTGCCTCAAATAAGAGGAAAGAAGTAAGACAGTAGATGGTAGAGGACATGGAGGCAAGGGACATGGAAGATTGGGGAACTATTTATGTGATAATCGGAGCAATTCACACTATCCTACCTTGGCTGGACCACACAGTGGCTCTGTCTCTTGTTTCCTTACCTTAATCCTTGTTTCCTTTCCTCCAAATGTTTCTGAGTTTAACTCTCCTAAAGTATAATTCAAATGTAGCCATGGTCTCATCCCATAATGTGGGGCCTGCCATTCCATGACGGCTGAGCAGTAAGTGAGCTGGCTTGGCCCCGATAATGTGCAAAGGCCGGAAGGAGCTGGAGCCAGCCCCTCCCTGCCTGGTGGATGTTCAGGTGCTGCCCCATCTCCTGGGAGTATGGGGAGTATAATGTAGGGTGTAATATTCCTGAGCCTGTCACTTCTAAAGCACACCTTGGTCTGTGGAACCAAATGGCACCTCCTCCAGATAAAAGCCTAATCTCGGGGAAACAAATAGTATTGTAAAAAGTGCATGCAGACTTCCTTTGCTGTCTTGTCCCCACCAAAGCTACTATATAAGACCCTAAACTCCTACAATAAAGGAGTTATTTGGCCCTTTGAAGCTGACTCCCAGGTCTTTCTTTGATCTGCAGGGCTCACCTGCTTCTCTGAATCTGACCCCACTTCTTCCCTACCTCAGCCTGTGGCAAGCAGAGAGGCCGCTGATCTAGAAGACATGGAAGACGGCCACACCATAATGCTTAGAATAGGATCCAAGGTCCTCAGTGTGACTTGTAGGATTCCCTCCTGGAGAACTCACCAGACTTCCTACCCTCAGTCCTTACAAGGCACAGCTACAGCCTTGCAGGCGTCCAGTTCTTCCTCCAGCACAGCAAGCACGCTCCCAGCTCAGGGCCTCTGCACTTGACATTCCCTCTCCCCAGGACCATCTCCTCCACACCTCCTTACAGGTTATTTCCTGGAATCACTCTGTTTCTGCCTGGACACTTAGAATCTCTATGTCACTATGTCACTGGAATGCTTCTTTTCTTTATTAAACTATTATCTGACTTAATGCATTTGAGTTGTTGTCTTCCTCTGAAAATATACTTCTTTCATCAAAGGCTTTGTCTGAGTCCTCATGTTTACCTGTAGGTCTATGCATTCATGCCTGGCATACAGAATAACTCAATACCTATAGTTCAAATCAATACATATATGAATAATTGAAAGAATACTACCATTAGTGCAGTGAATCCTTAAATGCTGTTTAGTAGAATGTCAATCACTGATGATGGATTTGGGCATGGCCTCTAGAAATGTGTAGTGTAGATGGATCTCTGGAAAAAAAAAACTGATCTTGGACATCAAATGCTTTCCCATGTTTAGGAGCACCTACCTGCCTGGCCAGGATTACTAACTTAACTGTTGGCCTTCTGAGGAAAAAGGAGGCTCCGGAGGAGTCAGCTACCCCTCCCAAGCAGCCGGTAGGCCTTGGCAGTTTAAGGGGGAGAAAAGCCTTTGGGAAGGATCTCTCCCACCCTCTGCCATCTCAGGCAGAGGATGCAGGGTCTATGCTAGGAAGGGAAACTTCCCATATGGCCTTGAGGGAGGGAAGCACCAACATTCCTGTAAGTCCTTCATCCATTTGTTCTGAAAGGAAACCCAGTTAAACTCGCTAGAATCCTCCACATTGACCTGTGAGATCTTCATGGCTTTGCCTTTGGAATCAGTGGAGGGGAGGTGGGAAAACTCATGCTCATCTACCTCCTGGAAGCCACGTTTTCAATGTACCTCTGTGTGCTAAAGATGTTCTTTCAGAAGGAAAGGGACATTTGGGTCAATCTATCCACACTTTAGAGTTTCTAATTCAATGACAGAATATTGGTAAAAAAAAAAAAAAAATCAGACCTATCTTCTCTCGCAATCATAAGGACACTGGATATACATTCAAAGCCATGGGCCAAAGCTGTTTTATTACTTTCTAGCGCAATGTGACTTTCTGACAGTCCCTGTATCTTTCTGTGCCTTAGTTTACTAGTTTTCAATTTATAAGGAAGATCGTCTCACATATTTTCATCACCATATTATGTGAGGGCCAACTCAGATATTTCAGACAATGCAAAATAAATGCACATAAATATTTTTGGATAAAAGGGAAGTAAGACAAACTCATGGATAAAGACAGAGAGAACAGCTCTGCCATACCACATGTGGCATCTGGGTCTTTAAAATGTGCCCCATGGCAAGAAAACTGAGATTGTTGTTGAGACTGCTGTAAGAATCACTTCAAAAGTTGTATTTTCCACCTCAAATATATCTGTGATCAAACATAACTTTCTAGGGCAAAGGCCACCACTTTCCACCAGCTGACCTGGAGGCCCATGCCATCTATTTAATGCCTAGAGGGTGCAGGCATAAGCAGTTTTTGACTGCAAAGAACAGAAAATAAAATCATGCAGTGTGGGAGACTGACTCCCCCATCTGGATGGCCACTGAGACACATGCCTCTAAAAGATCTCCTGGATGCACCACTGAACAACTGGCAGCCTGTTCTGGGTGACCAGAGATGGTGATTTAAATGCAGCATATGCCTGTCTGGACAGCAGAAGTGTAGGGATAGCTCAAGGATGCCTGCTACTTTCTGTACTCCCTGGGCATCATCTCTTTCTGCCTCTTCCTGCTCCAAGCCTCTCTTTCCACCATCACCTGCCTCTGTTTACTCAACTTTCTGCCCATTACTTTAGTCTAGGCAAAAGAGCAGGCACATCTTTTCAAGAAGGAAGGAAATTGGGCATTCTGAGACAGGATGTTACAGTGGGTGTTACTATAAATGGGTATAGCCTAGGTGAAGCATGGATGCATTAAATCATACATCTAGGTCACACCACTGGGATGTGATGAACCCTCCACTGGCAGCAAACAGTTACTGAATGAAAGAAGCTAGGGTTCACACCCGACTGCCCATTCCAAGGCAACATCATTTCTGTTTGGACTGTCTGCTTCAGTCTTTCATTAATGATCACTGAAAACAAAAGCTTTCCTAGACTAATATTTTCCCTCAGGAAGAGGAGTGTCCCATACAATGTGAACAGTCTCCTCAGAGCAATCCTGGTAGGAAAATGGTGCTTTAGTCCTCTGCCACCTTCCTGCCCTGAAAAGCAGCATGCCAAAATTTGCCCAGTGTTTCTTTTGTGTTTGTCAATGGAATACTGAATGAGTCTAAAATTAGTTTCAATGACAACTGGAAGAAAAAAAATCCCACTTGAGACAACTGTGTTGCCAAGAGGATGATGAACAGACTGAAAATCTCCATGGCTGATGAGAGCACAGTGATCAGATGTGGACCCACTCAGACCTGAGGTGCATCAAGCAGGGCAATTTAGGACAGCTTCATGTTTTAAAGGCTGGTTTAAAATGCCCACTGTGGAATATCACTGCAGTACAGCTTGCCAGGGCTGGGAATTGAATGCCAAGTTCGATATTATCCTAGGGACCATCTAACTTTTATAGCATAAAAGACCTGGATCTATGCTGGTGAGGCAGGAGAGGCATGCAGGAGGCCAGCAGTCTGTTTAGCATTTATCAGGGGAAAATTATTTAATCATGTATCATATAGACTCGAAGTCTTCAAAATTCTCTCTCTTCGTTTTTTATTTGTGTGTGTGGGTGTATGTGCATGCATGTGCACATGCATAGGGAGCAAAAGGAGTGTCAAGTGTACTGCTCAGTCACTCTCCGCCTTTGTCCCTTATGACAGAGTCTCTCACAGAACTCAGAGCTAGCTAGCCTGTGGCCAGCAAGCCTGGTAATCTTCCTGGAGCACTGGGGTTATAATTTTCCCTGCAGCACTGGGCTTATAAGCCTGTGCCTGGTCACACCTAGCTTTTCACATGGGTGCTGGAGAATCAAACTCGGGTCCTTATGCGTAGGCAGCAAGTGTTCTTACCCATTCGGCCAACTCCCCAGCCCCTCTCTGCCTCTTTGTTACCCCCTCCTCTTTTACCACTCTCTCATCATTTTCCCTTTTCTCTTCAGTGTTACCAGTCAAATGGTAAATTCCAGCAAATTCTTATCCATCGTAACTGCATGAGTGAAGCTCTCTTAGTGGAGCTGGGTGTGAAAAAGGAGTCGTAGGAGATATGATGGGACACATCTGTAATCCTGCTCATGGAAGGCTGAAGAAGACTGTCGTGAATTTAATTCCTGACTGAGCCACCTAGTGATCCCGTTGTACCCAGTCTAAACTGGCGTCTCCTCTCTCATCATCTTATGAAACAGAGTACATTTTTTATTATTTTCTTCGGGAATGAAATGCTTTGCAGTGTACCTGGTAAATGTTCTTCGGTATTTCATGTCTTGCCCACTACGAATGCTGAGCCCTGAAGGTGGAAACCTCAGCAGAGAAACCATGGCAGAGCAGCAGCAAACAGGTCAGAGTCAAGGCTAAACTCCGGCTCTGCTCACCAGGCATAGTGAACTACTGCTAAGCTATGCAGGTACACAGGAGAGCTGTTCACCCTTGAATGTGGAGTACAAGGCCAGCTCCCCATTGTTCCACAGGCTTACCACCCCCCAGTCAACAACAGTCAGATGGCACCCCGGAACCAGTGATATCCCTCATACAGCAGACCTGAGTCTGTGAAAGGACTTGGCACAGAAAAGCTGATCTGGCCTCCACTGGACTGGGGAGATTTTCGGCTTCTTCAGGCCTCTCTATCTATGTCAGCGTGCTTTCCATTTCCATCCAAATATGACCATCAACTTAATAAGAAAGAAAATATTGTATTTAGTATTTGTCAAGGGCTGATGATTTAGTAAAATCTACTTTGGCTCACAGTTTCAGTCCACACTCCATTGGTCCATTGCTTTTGAGACTGTGACATGGAATTATATCATAACAGGAGCACATGCAGAGAACTTTGCTTACTCCATGGTGGCCTGGAAATGAAAGACTGAAAGAAGGAAGAGGCCAGAATCCCATGATGCTCTTCAAGGGCATGTTCCCAAACCTCACAGACACACACACTAGGTTCTGTCTCTTTTTTTTTTTTTAATTAATTTTATTTCTTTACGTGTATGAATGTACTGTCTGCATGCAAGTGTGTGCACCCGTGTCGTGCAATGCCGCGGAGGTCAGAAGAGGGTCTCGGATTCCCCTGGAACTGGAGTTCTCCTGGAATTGAAGTTTCAGACGGTTCTCGGCCGCCATGTGGGTGCTGGGGATCGAACCCGGGTCCTCTGTAAGAGCGGTCGGCGCTCTTAACCGCTAGGCCATCTCTCCAGCCCCAGGTTCTGTCTCTTAAAGAGCCTACCATCCTCTAGTAGTTCCAAGCTGAGGCCCAAGCCTTTAACACATAAGCCTTATAGAACACTCTCGATTCAAGTACATCATCTCTTCTTCTAACTTGAGAGATCGATCTAAAATGAAGCATGCTCCCCCAAGAGCTTTCCAACTCTCCATGTATTGAGACTGAAGTATGCTGCTAGTTACTGGATGCACCTGGCACCCATCACCTCGCTCATCAGATCCAATTCTCCCTTGGATCTTAAACTCCTCTCCCCCAGATAAGCTCTAGCAATTTAAAATGAAACAGAGTTGTCACAAATCATGTTTGAATGGTGATTCCATCATACAAAAACACTCAGCTCTGAAACCTACTTAACCTTGAGATTCTTGAATCACAGAATCTGTGGCATGGACCAGCGTTGGCATGTATAATGATCAAGCCACTCTGTCAGGGAGAGATTCATCTGAGGGCTGTTATGCTCTCTTGGTATTAAAATTTTTTAAAAATATGGGGGTGGATTAGCAAAAGAAGCTCTGTATTTTGATATGAGAAAGTTTGAAAGACATTTTCTAAGGCAAAGACTTTTTCCAAGTTCCTTTTGTTTAAATAAATTGTCTTCCTCCTACACTTTTGAAGGCTATTTTGGTTGCTGATGGTAAGCTCAGGAAAGTTTTTACTGACATGTTTTCTTCTTGAGGAGACCGACTTTGACAACCATGTTTCACAGAGATGTTCCCCAGATGCACGGCTCATATGTTTGGTGAACATGGTGCTATACCATAACTCCTAAACACTGTTATGAAGAACTGCAAGGAATTAAAGACCACTTTTTACTCATGATTTCCATCTACCAAATTTGATGAATGTTCACAGTGTGTGTGTGTGTGTGTGTGTGTGTGTGTGTGTGTGTGTGTGTACATGCACGCACGTGGAGGCTGGAAGACAGACTCAGGAGTCATCCTCAGGAATGCCATTCACACCCTTTTTGAGACGAGGTCTCTAATTGGTCTGGAGCTCATCAATTAGGCTAGGTTGCTGGTCGTGAGCCCCAGGTCTCCCTCTGTCTCTGCCCTTCCAGCTCTAGAATTATTTTATGTGGATTCTGGAGAATGAAATCAAGTGCTTTACCAACTTAACTATCCCTCAACCCTCCATTTACTAAATCTTATTCTGTTGGTGGATAAACATATATTTATATATAATATATAAATTTACCTTTTTCTTTGTCTTTTTCAGACAGGGTCTCCCTTTAGTCCCAGCTGGCCTGGAGCTCACTTTGTAGACCAGATGGGCCTTGAACTCACAGAGATCCACCTGCCTCTGCTTCCCAAGTGTTCGGATTAAAGGAGTGTGCCACCACGCCCGGCTTAACCACTGAAGCACACAGTACAATCCAGCAGCATTAATTATGTTCAAATCAAAGTATAAACATCAACTCTATCCATTTCCAAAAAATTTGAACACCATAAAAAGGATCACTGTAACTATTAAGCAATATCACCAACTTCCTCCATTCTCAGTCCTTAGTAATGTCTCATCTGTCTTCTGTCATCTGAATTCGCCTATTCTGGATATTTCATATGATCAGGATTATATATTATTTGTCCATTATATGTGGTTTAATCTACTGTGATGTCTTAAGGCTCATCTACACTGTAACATTTATAGTAACTTTGTTTTTTATAAGTAAATAGCATCCCTTTGTGTCTATAGACCAATTTGCTTACAGAAAGTGATAGGCCAGGTTGTTTACCTTTTGGCACTTGTGAACATGATGAAGCTATTTCATTTTTTAAAAGCTATAGGAGACATTTCCTGAAAAACAGTTAATTCTTCATGGGTCTTTTTAAATGTGTGTGTGTGTGTGTGTGTGTGTGTGTGTGTGTGTGTATGTATGTGTGTGTGCATGTGTGTATGCATAGGTGTGGGGAGAGTTTCCAGACTCTGCTTAGTGCAGTGGGAACCAACCACAGTCATGCTTTGAAGTTAAGCCAGCAGAATTTGATTTATTCTCCTACCTCCACCAAGCTGATCTGGTGAGTACCCCATAGCATTAGGGAACCTGGATGGTAAAGAGTGCTGAGATTCAATCCCAAGAGTAGAAAAGAAGGAAGAGGCTGAGTGGAACGAGTGGCTGCATGAGCCAGTCATGGCCCACTCAGGGTACAGAACCAACAAGAGAAAGTTCAAATAAGGTCAGATTGCCTTCAAAACTGTTAGAAGCGGGGCTGGAGAGATGGCCTAGTGGTTAAGAGCGCCAACTGCTCTTACAGAGGACCCAGGTTCGATCCCCAGCACCCACATGGTGGCCGAGAACCGTCTGAAACTCCAATTCCAGGAGAACTCCAGTTCCAGGGGAATCCCACACCCTCTTCTGACCTCCGCCGCATTGCACAACACGGGTGCACAAACTTGCATGCAGACAGTACGTTCATACACATAAATAAAAAAAAAATTAAAAAAAAACTGTTAGAAGCACAAACAGGTCAGGTTAGAGGGACTCTCACTGCATTTTTCATCACCCCCCAACCCCCTCTCCAGGAGAGCTGCTACCTCTGGAGACTTCCTTGGAGCTAGGAATCCATGAACAATGTTGGGCTCCGTGAGGCACACCTGCAATCCCGCACTTGGTATTGGGGACACAGGAGGATCAGGATTTCAAGGTCACCCAGGCTATATGATGAGTTTGAGGCCAGCTTGTTTTACATAAGACCCCATCTTAAGAATAAACACACACACACACACACACACACACACACACATACACATAAACAGAAAGAGACAAATGAAAGAATTCAGTAGCATTCTTTTGGAACCTAGAATCATCATACTAAGCTTAATGTCCCCGTACTTTTTTACTTTTGCTAAAGGGGATCTGTTCAAAGAGAAATAAAAATGTTTACAGGTCACATTAAAAACCACTTCAAATAAGAACACAGTGCCTTGTGCTAAAGCAGGTTTGGTATTTTCCTTTCATCACCAAAAATTCTTTGTGTAACTCACATCTAATTGCAGCTAGCATCTGTGAGTTCATTTAGAAACAGATCGGGTGGAAGGGGGAAGAGCCTGGGGAAGGAGGGAAGGTGGTGAATGAGCATCCAGGCTCAGTCACAGAATAGGGACACAAAGGCAGGCGCTCCATGTGGGGATTCTTGGCTACAGGGAAGGCAGGAAGTGGAGCTCACACTAAGTAGAGGGTGGATCTAAGCAAGCTGTAAAGCTTGAGACACAGCCAGAAACAGAAGAGGAAGTGCAAAATTGTATGCAAATGATTTTCTTTTCTTCCCTGATGTAAAATAGCAATCTTGCTGTTGTAGTTCTGGAAAAAGTAGGTGTGTGTGTGTGCGTGTGTGTGTGTGTGTGTGTGTGTGAGTGTGTGTGTGCATCAATGTGGTTTGTGTGTGTGTGTGTATACATCGATGTGGGGGGTGTGTGTGTATGCATCGATGTGGTGTGTGTGTGTGTGTGTATGCATCTATGTGGTGTGTGTGTGTGTGTGTGTGTGTGCATCAATGTGGTTTGTGCGTGTGTGTGTATACATCGATGTGGGGTGTGTGTGTGTGTGTGTATGCATCGATGTGGTGTGTGTGTGTGTATGCCTCTATGTGGTGTGTGTGTGTGTGTGTGTGTGTGTATCTGACAGTGTCTTCCTTAGCAATCACCATTTATCTTTCATTAGTGGATGAGCATGGAGAAGGATCATGGGAGATGTGACTGAGTGCTTCTTCTCTCTTCTGGTGAGCAGGCTGCTGCAGGAATGGCGTGGCCTTCCCAGGTAGTTTCCCAGGGGCGGTGGAGGGATAAGAGCCTTCTTAGCATTCGGGACAAGCCATGATTCTTAGGGCCTCCAGTTGCTGAATTTTCCTTTCTCTCTGGGAATTTCATTAGGGAAGATGTTCTAAACTAAAAGAGGTTGTGTCTTGTAATGGGGATACCTTCGTTGTGTCTTGTTACCAGGTCAAATAATAGTAATGTGGAAATCTAAATCAGGCATTGTAACGGAACAGGATTTAACTGAACATGATTTTCCAGCCTTTTGTACAATGACCTGGTGATTTCTGGTCCTTCACAGTTCTGAGGCATCTCATCGACTTCTGTAAAGGGCAATGTCCACCCTTAAAAAGCAGTCACACTCTGACTCCTCTTCAGATTAGAAATGTCTGAGAGAACCCCACATTTCTTTGGGAAGGAATCTCAGAAAATTGAGGCATTTGGCGGCATTGTATTCATATGATTCAGCCCCTCCTCTCCTTAGGGTCTTTGGAGACAGTTGTTGACAAAGTGCTTTTCAAGTCACTTCCCCTTCAAGGGGAAGCCAAAGGCTGCTCAACCCTTCAGTGACTGTCCTTGGCCAGGTCAGCTGAAATCAGCTCCAAGCTTCGCCAGGCTCATTCGGACAGTAGTCCCCAGACACTGCTCTCATCAGTAGTCACTGTCTCAGTGGGGACTATCTTTGATTCTGAACTTGGGAAGAGGAGCAGTGTTAAGGATTAGCTCTCTCAAAGCACTGCAAGAGCAAGGGATTCTCTCATTCCATTGCTTATGTTCTGTCATGTGGTGTACAGATGAGGTCCCTCGATGGATGCCACCCCACCTGTGGTGAAGCCTGCGGTGCGGCCATCTTCCCCATCCATGCTGACATCATCATCATCATCATCATCATCATCATCATCATCATCATCATCTTTCAAAGCGCTTTGGTGCCTCAGCTTTTCAATGGCCTGTTGGACTTCATTATCTCGAGCAGCATTCAGACGAACTCTGGCATTCCACCACAGTGCTCCATGTAAAGAAACAAAATGACTAACATGTGTTCTAGTTTCAGCTTCTACTTGCACTGTCTAAAGGATCCAAGTTAAAGCACAGATATTTATTCAAAAACTCTCCCTAGTCTCCATTTTTTCCCACAGGTTTGGTTGCTTGCTAGGCTTCCTCCCAGTGTGGCCAGTCCCCTTGCCACTCAGCAATGGTATTTTTGCTGTCTCTCATGCCCCGCTCTTATTTATTCATTCATGTGTTTCATTTTCCCCTATTCTAGCTACTTATAAGAGTCTTCAGAATACATGAGAGCTTCCTATCAACATGTACTAAGATGCGACGGTAGCCTTTGAGCCTCAAACAACCTGGTTTTATTCCGTTACCTGGGTTTTAAATTAGTTTATTTGTAGCAATCATAACTTTCAAAACCCAGTACTGTTCAAGTCTTTTGAATTATGTACTTAGTAAGTTGTAGCGTAACTGCTGATTAACATGAGCTAACCAATTAAAGCTGCTGTGACTATTATCAGCTGACCACTCCATACTGTCCCCTTAGTTACTGGTTTTCAAAAATTCATGAGCAATCATCAGTCCTGTATCTTTTCCTTGACCATGGGTGTACTGTTGGCTTTTGTCAGCAGTAGGCGCTGTAGAGACACAGCGGCAGGTTCTCTCAGACCTGCGTCTTCTCCTGGAAAGTTCTAGAAACATAGCTGCCTGTATGAGTGTCTGCTGCAAGTCTAGAGCTCTTTGTGCACGTGACTTTTCCACATCCACCATCCTCGGCCCCCACCCCACCCATTCCACACCTACACCCACACTGCCTCTCACACTCCCCACACTGCCCACCCCCATCCCCCGCCCCCACCCCCCACCTTCCCACAGCCACTACACCCTCATACCCACCCACATCCCCCAGTTAGCCACTTACCCGGCACCTTTAGGAGGTTTGGTAGAAGCTTGCTTCTGGCAAGGTGCTTACAGAAATCGAGGGCCTCTTGCAGATAGATTTATAGAAAGCTCCAGAGAGCAGATTTTCAGAATGTTCTACCAACAGAGCACCAAGCTTACTTCTGCACCAACCGCTCCAGCAAGATCTGTTTCTCAGGGCTGAGTAGTTGGAGCCTTTCCTGTGGGCTAAATCTCACCTGCCTCTGCAATTCCTGTATCCTCACGGTTTTCTTCATTCTACACAATTTCTTATTACTAAAATTATTTTGTAGATGATAACTTATTTTGTTAAACTGGTGAAATTTCTGTGAAATCGCCTCCTGGACTGAATGGTGGCTGACCGTGCTTTTTTGATCTTCATTTCCTCACAGTGATTGTAGCTCAGGTTTCAAAAAGTAGACTCTTTACAGACCTAATTCATTAAACATGCTCAGTTTTTTAGACTAGACATGTACACGTAATGCATTTAATTTTCTTTTTTACGCACTTAAAATGCCTGACAGAGAAAACTTAAACGACCTAATAAGTAAAATACCCAATACTTCAGCAGTCCTTGTAAGTCTATTAAGCTAAATTGATAATTAAGGAAACTTCGGGTTCACATGAGCATTCCTGTTTGTTTGCAAATTTAGTCTGACTCTTACATTGTCCAGCCCAAGTCTAAAAATCAAGTGCTGATTTTAATTTGGTACCTGAAAGCCATTTTTTTCAGATTCTTCAATATGTCAAGATAATCTTAAACAGTTTAAATAAAGATGTATGGATTATCTAGAATTTAACTTAATAGTATTCACACAATAATTTTGGACTACTTATGAATTAAAAAATTATTTTCAGTGTCCTGGATAGAAAGGACACTCATCTTGTCATGGGTGTTGTTTTCTTTTATTTGTCAAGAACATTTCACAGTTCTGCTAGCTTCCACTCAGGACAGGCTCAGGTGATGGAGCACCTGATCAAGCAAGAGTCTGAGACTACCAGGTACAGATGAGCCACCTTCATCTATGACATTCCTTATGAAGCTGATGTAAGTGCCTTTAGTAGTTTTTAATAAGTATGCCCAGCAAGGTGGTACACACTTTAATCCTAGCACTTGGGAGACAGAGCCAGGCAGTTCTCTTTGATTTCAAGGCCAGCCTTGTTCACATAGTGAGATCCAGGCCAGCCCAGCCAGAGCTACATAGTGAGACCCTGTCTCAGAAAGAAACCCCTCCCCCCAAAAAACCATAAATACATAGCTAACTATATACATAAATAAGTTGCAATTTACTGATACTTATTCACTTAATTTCCTGTCATTCAAATTACTTCTGGGGTAGAGAGATGGTTCTGTTTAAGAATATGTTCTGGTCTTCCGCAGGAGCTGAGTTCAGTTCCCATCACCCATACAGTAGCTAATGCTCATCCTTAACTTCATTTCTTAGGGGATCAAATGCCCTCTTCTGGCCTCCTGGGGCACCAGGCACATGTTTGTGTACCTACATAAATGCAGATGAAACACTCAGACATATAAATATTTATTTAAACAGTCCTTGGGCCACTGAAATGGCTCAGTGAAGAAGGGTACTTACTACCAAGCCCGACACCCTGACTCAGGATACTTAGCACCAAGCCTGACACTCTGACTCAGGGTACTTAGCGCCAAGCCCGACACCCTGACTCAGGGTACTTAGCGCCAAGCCCGACACCCTGACTCAGGATTACTTACCGCCAAGCCCAACACCCTGACTCAGGGTACTTAGCGCCAAGCCTGACAGCCTGACTCAGGGTACTTACCGCCAAGCCTGACACCCTAACTCCCCAGTGCCCACCTACCTAGTGGAAGGACACAACTGACTCTTGAAAACTGTCCTCCAAACTCCACACATCCTCCCCAAATACAGTAAAGTTTAAAATAATATGTAACTAAACAAAATAAAAATAGTGCTCGCGTCAACAGGAGAACCAGAACACCTGCCTTCCCAGTGTTTTCAGGTGACTATGGGAAACCTGGATCTTCACTTGGATCTCAGTTGCCTTGGTATGGGAAGCGATCTTACCCATGTGATCGTTTGGCTTCTCTGGGCTGCATAAGGACAGCTGTGGGTCTGGAACAAGACTGTATTGCTACCAAGAGCTTTATTGTCTTCCAGGGTCTGCTAAGCTTGGCCCTTGTGGGGGACCTCCTTCCTGTGTCAAACACAGGGTATGTATACCTTTGACTGACTCAACCATATGTGTCATATGGTATCTGGATCATGTTGGTACTTCACCTGTTATTTCTTTCTCCTGTAGGGAGAGGAAGGTCCTTCCACTGCAGCACGGGATGGGTGCATCTGGCCAGTCTCCCTGTGCCTGTTGGCCATGGGGGAGTGACACTCACAGAAGCTGTTATTGTTCTCTCTCTTCTCTGTGTAAACAAGACATTCCTCCATTCACAGCTTGACTCATCTTTTAGCATTTTGTTTTGCAGGGTGTGGTGGCACACACCTTTAATCACAGCACTCAGAAGAGAGAGTTAGGCAGATCTCTGAGTTCAAGGCCAGCCTGGTCTACAAAGTGAGTTCCAGGCCAGTCGAGGCTACAGGGAGACCCTGTCTCAAAAATACCCCCCAAAATTTGTTTTGATCTATTTATTTTTATTTCATGTGTATGAGTGTTTTTCCTGTATGTATTTAAGTGCACTCATGCATGCAATGCCCATAGAAGTCCAAAAAGAGTGTCAGATGTCCTGGAACTGGAGTTGTGTAAGTAGTTAGCTACCAGGTGGGTGCTGGAAACTGAACCCGGGTCCTCTGCTGGAGCAACCAGTGCTTTTAAGAGTGACTTTTTGGTTGCAAGGTTTTGGAAAACCCTTTCAGTCCAGATTATGTCCATGTTGTAAAAGTCATTCCCACAGTTCCGCCTTATTTGTTTTATGAATAAAGAAGCATGGCCATATTTTAAAAGAAATAGAAAATCTGTTTTCACAGTTCCTTTATTTTGAGAAGAAGCATGTCCATGAGGTGGTCACGGGTGGTGGGCTGGGTGGGGTGTAGCATGCTGGGGAAGTGGCATAGATCAGCAGGATGTCACCTTGGGTAATTCCTGGAAAAGGTGGTACAGGCAGGGTAGCAGTTCAAAGAGAAGGCAGATGAACAGGAAGGCTATCCAAGAGATTCAAGTTCAGCAGAGGGTCTCTCTTCTATTGCCAGGTTGTCTTCTGGTTCGATGTTACCAGTGAAACTGATCCAGAGAGACATGTAGGAGAAAGCACAGATGTGAAGCCTCAGCTCCAATTAATGAAGGAATGGGATGTAGCTATTGGTTAACCCTTAAGGGAGCTTATATAAAACCATGGGTTTGGGTAAAATTTCTTGTTACTTAAGATACTTTTCCATCAGGTGTTGGGGGGAACTTCTCTCCCTTCAGGAGACAGAAATAACAGGTGAAGTACCAACATGGTCCAGGTACCATATGACACAGATGGTTGAGTCAGACAAAGGGGTATATACACTGTGTTTGACACAGGGAGAGAGGTCCCCACACAAGTGCCAAGCTTAGCATAGGCCGGAGGTCAATAAAGCTCTTGGTAAAAAAGTGTTCAAGACCCAAAGCTATCCTCATTGAGAGGAAAATTTTTTTAATTAAAATATTAGTTATTTATTTTTTGGTTTTTTTTGTTTAGTAATTCACAATTTTCCTTTAATTTCATATTACTCTAATATATGAATACAAACACTCCACACCTATACCGCAGTTACAAAGTCTGAAAATAAGTAGTAAGTTAATTCTTTTTTTTATTTATTGATGCTTTGTGTATTTCATACATCATTTTCCAATTCAGTTCAGGCATATTTCCCCTTCCCTTCCCCCATCCCACCCCACCCCATCCCAGATCATGTATTCTGCCATAACTGTCCTGCATCATTCCCTCAGTTTTTTTCCCATTTTTTAGCAATAGGTGATAATTTATGAGTACAAGCATCCTTCATGTAAAACCAATTTGCAAGCAGTTGTGCCCAAGCCCACACAGCCCCTTGGTCCCACCATCCAGCAGGGGGGGCTTGTATGTTCAATCAGGTTGATCAAATGAGTGTCCAGGCTATATTGCTGTAGGTTCACCATTCACCCCAATCGAAGCCCTTACATTCTACCACGCCCCCTCTTCCACAGATTTTTTTCCCTAGGCTTAGACAAGGGGCACAGGTGGATGAGAAGCAAAACAGTCTACTTTCTCTGGAGCTGTTGTCTTGGACTCTGGTCACTTCTGGCTGTTTTCTTTCATGGGCTGACAGTTTGTCCAGGAATAATCTTTCGATCCTACTAATGAAGCACAAGCAATTAGATATATAGGTATTTAAACAGTACTAATTGTTATCATAGGTTACTTTGGTATAGACACAGATGTTTGGATGGTATGTTAATCCATGAATTACATTTTCTTCTGTTAAATATGACAGGGTCTTCGTGTGGTTTATAACATCTCCTAACCATTAGAGGATGTAAGCTTGTGGCATCAGCCGTGGGTTATTCCTCCAAGGAGAGAGCTAATAGCCAATTAGATTTGGGATATACAGACATATGGCTGCCACTGCTGCACAGTATTTCCAGGCAGATGAGGTGTAGCTGGTGCTGACGGAGGAGTCTTGCTTGACTCAAGGAGACCTATATTTGCTTTATTGGTTTAGTGGCCTTTGGTAACACTCTCTGGCATTCCAGAGACCATCTGTATACTTGCAAGTGCGGTCTCCATACATCTTTCCCATGTTTATATCAGGTCTTCAACAGCAGGGCCTTATCGCCTCTCTTCCTGCAGATATCCCAGTTTGGAGGCAAGGAGCCTTTACCTTTTGTGGGGGCTTGGATCCCCTGGCCAACATCTCCTTGGTAGAATAATCCATTGCTGATGTCAGAGCTCCTGCATTAATATATTTTGCTTAAGTGCATAGCTTAAGGAGACTTTCGTATTATCTTTGGTTCTGAATAGAGAATAATCCTTTTCACAGTTCCTATGTCTATTAGTCAATTCAAGAAGGCAGTTTTACTGGTTTTCTAAGAGATTACCTCTATAAAAGTTGTCTCTAATTTACAGTTGGAGAACGACATCATCACATTTCTCCTTGTTCTATGGGGGGGGGGTAAGAAAGTCTCTCGTATTAAAACCTTTGCGGCTCCTAGAAGGTAAGTTTCTTTAGGACTCATTATACATAGTTGTTACAAGTAGGATCCACAGAGGGGTTTGATGTTTGTAGCAATCTGAGACTTTTCTTCCTTTCAATGTTTGGATGGGCCAACCTTTCTGTTGGCACTTTCTGGTACATCCTACTCGATGCAAAGCTGTATCTTTTCTTTCTCAGACATTAAGTTGGTGACATTTTGACCTGTTGGAACATACAAATCTTTTCCTGTAGTTAGTTTTAAGATTTGAATTGCAAGGTTTTTGACAGAAAGTTTTCATTTCAATATTAGTTATTTTTAAATGAGTTAAAGTATAATTTGCTTTAGTTAGTAATGCCTGAGTAGTTAATCCTGGAGTCCTCCTTTTTTTGTTTATGCATTTAATTCTTTAAATAATAAATGGATTGGTTTAATTATGACTTATCTTTGATTTTCATATAGGGAAATTCATTAAGTATATGAAATTCCAGAAATTGGCAAAAAGAGATTTAAAAGTTTATATATGTAAGAAAGACAACTTTTGATTTATTTTGGGACTCTCTTTACAGAGAAAGCAGTTAAATATATTTAAACAATTTTCTTTTTTTTTTTTTTGAGATGAACATCTTTTTTAAAATTTTTATTTATTTATTTTTCTAAGGGATTCACGATGTAAGAGCACAGTTGTTTTCAGATCACATTAATGTTGCTCAGTTTACCATACAATTAGGTAATTGGTGCTGGCATCCACAGATGAGGGAAACCATTTGTCGTTTGTTTTTCCGGGACTGTGCTACTTCACTCAGCATATCTTCTAGCTCCATCCATTTACCTGCAAAGTTCATGATGTCATCTTTCTTCACTGCTGCATCGATAGAACTCTATTGTGTAGATGTACCACTCCTCAATTGAGGGGCACTTGGGTTGGTTCCAGCTCTTTGCTATTGTGAACAGAGCTGAAATAAACATGGCTGTGCATGTATCTCTGCAGTAAGATGAGTCTTGTGGGTACATACCCAGGAGTGGTATGGCTGGGTCAGGTGGCAAGTTCATTCCAAGTCTTCCAAGGGTTCTCCACACTGCTTTCCATAGTGGCTGTACGAGTTTACATTCCCAGCAGCAGTATATGAGTATTCCCCTTTCCCCACAACCTTTCCAGCACTTGGTATCATTTGTTTTCTTGATCCTAGCCAGTCTTATTGGAGTGAGACAATATCTTAAAGTGGTTTTAAATTTCATTTCCTTAATTATCAGTGACGTTGAACACTTTTTAAGATGTTTCTCAGCCATCTCTAATTCCTCACTTGTGAAGTCTCTGTTCAGCTCTTTGCTCCATCTTTTGAGTGGGTCATTTGTTTTCTTTCTACTTTGTTTTTTGAGTAGTTTATATATTCTGGAAATCAATGCTCTGTCAGATGTTTCTGTGGTGACGGTTTCCTCCCACTCTGTGGGTTTTTTCTTCACTTCCTTGATTGTTTCCTTTGATGTACAGAAGCTTTGGGGTTTAATGATGTCCCATTTGTCAATTGTTGACCTTAATTCTAGTGCAGCTGCTGTCTGATTTAGGAAGTCTTTTCTTATGCCTATGTCTTGTAGTCTGCTGCCAACTTTTTCTTCTATCGCCTCCAGAGTTTTGGGTTTCACATTGAGGGTTTTGATCCATCTAGAGTTGACTTTTGTACAGGGTGAGAGGTAGGGGTTTAATTTCATTCTTCTACAAGTGGTGATCCAGTTTTGCCAACACCACTTGTTGAAGATGCTGCCTTTCCTCCATTGTGTCTTCTTGGCCCCCTTGTCAAATATGAGGTGGCTGAAATTGTATGTGCTCAAGTTTGGATCTTCAGTTTTGTTCCAATGGTCAACAGGTCTGTTTTTGTGCCAGTACCAAGCTGTTTTTATGACTATAGCCCTTAGTATAGTTTGAAGTCTGGTATAGAGATCCCCCCCTGTAATTGCTCTTTTTCTCTAAGGTTGCTTTGGCTATTCAGGGTCTTTTGTTTTTCCAAATGAAATTAAGGACCTTTTTCCCCAAGCCTGTGAAGAAACTCTTGGGGATATTAATTGGGATTGCATTAAATCTGTACAAGAATTTGGGTAGAATGGACATTTTTACTAAATTAATTTTCCCAATCCATGAGCACGGGAGGTCTTTCCATCTTCTTATATCATCTTCAATTTCTTTCTTCAGGGGTTTAAAATTTTTGTTGGAGAGATCTTTGGTGTCTTTGGTTAGGTTTTTTCCTAGGTATTTTATTGTTTTTGAGGCTATTGTGAGTGGGAAGGTCTCCTTGTATTCCTTCTTCACTTGCTTGTTGTTGGTGTAAAGAATGGCTACTGAATTTTCTAGGTTAATTTTTTATCCTGCTACTTTACTGAAACTCTTAATCATTTCTAGGAGTTTTCTGGTGGAGTTTTTAGCATCCTTTAAGTAAACAATCCTATCATCAGCAAAAAGGGATAGGTTGACTTCCTCTTTTCCAAATAGTACTCCTTTAATTTCCTTTTCTTGCCTTATTGCCCTAGCAAGTGTTTCAAGCATTATATTGAACAGGAGTGGTGACGGGGCCAGCCTTGCCGAGTTCCTATCTTTAAGGGGAATGCTTCTAACTTTTCTCCATTTAGGATGATGTTGGCTGTGGGTTTCTTGTATATGGCTTTGATTATGTTGAGGAATGATCCCTCCAATCCAATTCCTTTTAGGACTTCAAGCATGAAGGAGTGTTGGATTTTGTTGAAGGCCTTCTCTGCATCAATTGAGATGATCATGTGATTTTTGTCTTTCAGTCTATTTATATGTTTTATGATATTTCTTGATTTTCGTATGTTGAATCATCCCTGCATCTCTGACATGAATCTAACTTGATCATGATGGATGATCTTCTTGATGTGGGTCTGTATTAGGTTTGCAAGTATTTGGTTGAAAATTTTTACATCTGTGTTCATTAATGAGATGGGTCTATAGTTCTCCTTTTTGGTTGTATCTTTGCCTGGTTTTGGTATTAGAGTGATGCTGACTTCATAGAAGGAATTTGGGAGAATTCCTCTTCAGGACAATTTTAATAATAATGATTTAAGTCTTTTTGAAATATTTTATAGAATTCTGCTGTGAAACCATCTGGATCTGGGCTTTTTTTAGTTGGGAGGTTTCTCATTACATCTTCAATTTCTTCATATGAGTCTTTCTTCATATATTATGAGTCTGTTTTAGCTGTCGATCTCGTCTTGGTTGAGCTTTCATGAGTCCCATGATTTCAGATATTCATCCATTTCTCCTAGGTTTTCAAACTTAGTAGAATATAGGTTTTTGAAGTATTCCCATATGATTGTCTGGATCTTTTCATTGTCTGTTGTGATATTTTCCCTTTCATCATGAATTCTATTGATTTGGAGTTGTTCCTTCTTTCTTTTGGTTAACTGGGCTAGAGGTCTATCTAACTTGTTTATTCTCTCAAAGAACCAACTTTTGGATTCATTGATTTTTTTGTATTGTTATCTTGGTTTCTATTTCATTTATTTCTCCTTTGATTTTTGTTATTTCTTCCTGTCTGTTGCGTTTAGGGTTCATCTGTTTTGGTCTCTCAAGTGTTTTTAGTTGCAGTGTCAGATCGTTCACTTGTGTTCTTTCTGTTTTTCTAATGTAGGCACCCAGGGTGTATTAGTCAGGGCTCTCTAAAGAAACAGAAGTAACAGGACGAATATATAGCTATATACAATTTATTGATTTGCTCACGTGACAGAGTTCAAGGAGTCCAACAGTAGCTGCACCACACTGGAAAGGCCGAGAGAATCCAGGGAACTGCTCAGTCTGCAAGGCTGGATGTCTCAGTAGTCCCAATCTAGTGCTGAAGGCCCGAATGGATTCCAGGAGATCTGCCGGTCTCAGTACACGCTGGGATCCGAAAGGTTGATCACAGCAGCAAGACAAACTCACCAGATGAGAGAGGCAAGCTGCAGGAGAAAAAGGGACCAGCTCCTTCTGCCGTGGCCTTTTATACTGCCTGCCGGCAGAAGGTAATGCCCACACAGGGCTATAAACTCCCCTCTTAGGACTGCTTTTAAAGTATCCCATAAGTTTTTTTGTGTTGTATTATCACTGTTATTTAGTCCCAGGAATGCTTTTCTTTCTTTATTTCTTCCTTGACCCATTCATTATTCAGCAGTATGTTGTTTAGTCTCCATGTGTTCTTTTAGCTAGTAGGGCTTAACCTGGTGTTGATATTGAGCTTTATTGCACTGTGTTCTGATAGAATGCATGAAATTATTTAATCTTTTTGTATTTGAGTAGGTTTGTTCTGTGTCCCAGTATGTGGTCAATTTTGGAGAATGTTCCATGGGGTGCTGAGCAGAAAGTGTATTCTCTGGCATTTGGGTGGAATATTCAGTAGATGTCTGTGAGATCCATTTGGTGTATCATATCGTTCAGTTCAGATGTCTCTGTGTTTATTCTTTGTCCTGTTAACCTGTCCATAGGGCTCAGTGGGGTATTGAAGTCCCCTACTATTAGTGTGCTGGGGTTAATCTGTGCCTTGTGGTCCTAGAGAATTGTCTTTATAAAGTTTGGTGCACCAGAGTTTGGTGCATGTATATTCATGACTGTGACATCTTCATGGTCAATTGTTCCTTTGATAAAAATGTAATGACCTTCTTTGTCTCTTCTGATTTCTTTTACTTTGAAGTCTATTTTGTCTGATATTAAAACAGCAACACCTGCTTTCTTTTTGGTACCATTGCCTTGGAATATTTTTTTCCATCCTTTCACTTTAAGGTGGTGCCTGTCCTTGAAGGTAAGATGCATTTCTTGTAGACAGCATATATGGATTCTGTTTCCTTATCCAATCTTCTTTTGACTGGGGAGTTTAGTCCATTAATATTTAAGGTTATAACTGAAAGATGTGTGTCGCTTCCTTTCACCTTATTATCCATTTGCATTTTTGGTCTAGGTTTCTACTTATGTTTTTATTAATTTCTCATTCTAGGTGCCTGGGGATAGTTGCTCCTTTCTTCTGTCCTTTGAATTGCTTCAAGCATTCTCTGAAGGGTTGGTTTTCTGGACATGTATTCTATCATCTTATTTATGTCATGGAAGCTTTTTCTCTCTCCTTCAACTTTAATCAACATTTTTGCTGGGTATAGTAACCTGGGTTGGCATCTATAGTCCTTTCACACTGGGAATGCTTTGTTCCGTGTTCTTCTTGCTTTCATAGTTTGCACTGAGAAGTCAGTTGTAATTCTTATGGGTTTCCCCTTATATGTAACTTGTTTTTCTCTTGTGGCTTTAAGATTTTTGTCTTTCTTTTGGGTGTCTAGCATTTTAACTATGATATGGCATGGAGAGTTTCTTTTCTGATCTTGTTTGTTTGGAGTTCTATGTGCTTCTTGTATTTGTATTGGTTTGTCTTTTCTTAGTTTGGCGAAAATTTTCATCTATTTTTCCATTGAAGATCTGATCAATGACATTCTCTTGGGATTCTTTTCCTTCTTCTATCCCTATGATGCAGAGGGTTGATCTTTTCATAGTGTCCCACAATTCTTGCTTGTTCCACTTTTGTTTATTTTTAAATTTTTCATAATCTTTTCTTGAGGATTTTAGTTGTTTTGTGTTGTCTTCCAGTTCTGATATTCTTTGTTCTGCTTCCTCTATTCTACTTCTGAGGCTTTTTCTGTTCCTTTCCTCTTGATTGGATGAGTATTTGATTTCCTTTTTCATTTCCTCTTCTGATTTCTTTAGTATTTCCACTTCCTTTTGGAGCTTCTCAATCTCTTCCTGTAGCTCTTTGATTCGCTGGTCGTTTTCCTTTTTTATTTCAACATGGGATCTTTTCAATGTTTCCAGTTTCCACTTCCTTCCAGAGTTTGTAATTTTCTCCTTCTAGTTCTTTCTGGTGTTTTTCAATCTCTCTCTCTAGTTCCTTCTTGAGTTTTTTCATTCTCTATCTTTAGTTCCCTGACTTGTTCTTTATATTCATTGATTTCTTTGAATATGTCTGAAATTGTTCCTCTAAGATCTGTGTCCTGGGCCATCCCCAGGGGGATCCCATTGTGTGAATCTCCTTGGTAGAGCTTGGTGTAGGATTATCCTGCACCTTTCCCATGTTGTCCCTTCATCATGTCCCTGGCATGTGGGTTTCTCTTTGCCTGTATTTCAATGTGAATCCCAAATACCTCTTCACTGTGTTGAAGGCTTGCTTTGGTTGCCTTCTTCAGATGCCTTCATTGTTTGTTTGTTTGATTGATTTGTTTTTCTCCTTGTTTATGGAGTGTTGATTTGTCTAAGTTTTAGGCTTTCTATTGGAAATCTAACTCACTCTTCCCTTTCTGTTCTGAGGGTTCTTAAAAAATCCACTTGGACACTCCCTCAGCAATTCCAGTTGGTGTGTGCGGGGTGCCTGTTTAGCCCATGCCCTGGTATTCTGTGCTTCAGGTGGTCCTGGGAAATCCCCTATCTAAGCTCTGTGCATTCAAGTCTCACAGTGGCAACAGGCCCACCTTTTATAGCAGCCAGCAGGATGACTCTGCCCCCACAGCCACACAAGACAATGATTCAATCCAACCAATGAATCAACTATCCAACAACCCAGAGATAGAATGATCCAACAGGAAAAGTCAGGATAATTTACTGTGTGTCTGTGGTGATTGAAAAGACATAACTGAGTAGCTAGCAGGACAGTTTCCTTCTGTGAAGAGCAGGGGGAATTCTGTATAGGATCAAATGAAATAAAAAGAGGGTGATTTCATCTATGAGGGAGGCTTTAAATAAAGGCAAATACTGATAACAACAAGGAATCTGAGGAATGAGCCAGGTTGGCTTGAAACAAGAGTAGAAAGGCTGGAGTGTAGATTGAGAGTAGGGTAGTAAATTTAAGAGTTAATTAGGTTCCGGGCACGGTAGGGCACGCCTTTAATCCCAGCACTCGGGAGGCAGAGATAGGTGGATCTCTGTGGGTTCAAGGCTGGCCTGGTCTGGTCTACAGAGCAAGCTCCAGGACACCTGGTACTAAAAGGGAGACCCTGTCTCAAAAATACCAAAAAAAAAAAAAAGTGTAAAACCAAAAAAACCAAAAAGAGTTAATTAGGGAATTGTTAAAAAGCAGAAAGGGGAGCTTGAAGTTGCCTGCTGGGTGGTGATTGCTTTGGCAGTTACAAGAGAGATCCATATTCCATCATCATCACATCCCATAATGGTTCCTTTTGTCTGATTTATTGACTCCATCTGGAAAAGAAATGTTAGCACATTAGGAATGGGATGTATACTTATGGTAGAAAAAAATGTGGAAGTACAGGAATCCCACATGTAAGGAAGTGAAAGTAAGCTTGTCCTAAACACTGTAAAAGTCATCTGCCATTCTTCTGAGGGCTGAAAAAGGAGTTATTTTGAGATACAGAATGATAAATAATATCAAAATCTTGTCCAGTATGTTGGATAGTTCTGACTCATCCCTGTTGAATAAGAGTAATTCATTTTTTAATTTGGGTTAAAATTTTTATTTAGGTATATTTGATAGAAATAGCTACTCTAAAGTTATATAAGGGAAAGGGGAGTTTTTAAAGCATGCAAATGGATAAATGTAAGACTACACAAGAAAGTTGTCTTTGTTCTAAATGTGGATTCTAGATGTATTGCTATAATGCAAGAGGAGTTGGAGGGGTTCCACAATGTCGTGAGGCAAATTAAAATCAGTATCTTTTATTTTTCTTGTCTTTTTGAGACAGGGTCCTCCTGTAGCCCCAGCTGTCCTGGAACTCACTATGTAGACCAGGCTGGACTTGAACTCACAGAGATCCACCTGCCTCTGCCTCTTGAGTTCTGGGATTAAAGGCGTGCACGACCATGCCTGGCTTAGTATCTTTTTTAAGAAAAGCAAAAAATGTGAGGAAAAAGCCATATTAAGAATTCCAAAGGAAGGTTGAGGCCAGTTGATATTTCCTAAAAGCTGTTGAAGAGAATTTAATGTTATCACTTGAGGAATACACAATTGTAGTCTATAAGGTTTAATGAAAGTAGATTAGTTGTATAAAATATTTAGCCAAATTTTGTCTGGAACTAGCTGAAAATAAAGGATTTCTGATGAATATTTTGAGTCTTTAAAAAAGTTAGATTTATATCTTTAGTAAAATTGCCTAATAAAACATTATTCATATAATTCAATATACAAGTATTTCATTAATATAATAATTTCTTAATAATATAAGTATTAGGAAAAATTTTCTTTTCTTTTTTTAATTAATTAAAACCTTTTTTAATTTTTATTTATTATTTTTTATGTGTATGAATGTACTGTCTGCATGTAGGTTGGTGCACCCGTGTCATGCAATGCCGTCAAGGCCAGAAGAGGGCATCAGATTTCACTGGAACTGGAGTTAAAGATGGTTCTTAGCTGCCATGTAGGTGCTGGGAATCGAACCCAGGTCCTCTGCAAGAGCAGTCAGTGCTCTCAACCACTGGGCCATTTCTCCAGCCCCAGGAAATTTTTCTAATGAAGTATATTACCTTATTTAACCAGTTTGGACACAAGATGGGACATCATGATTTGAGGTAAATTTTTCCATTTAAAAATAAGACATGGGTGAGTAATTATTGAAAGCAAGCATAGAAATGGCAAATCTTTTAAAAATTCAGTGTTTTAAGTCAGTAACAATATCATAGTAAGTTATAGGAGAAGAGTAATCTCCAGGTATGGTTATTGACTACACAGGTCAGTTACATCAGTCCATCACTTTTAGTTCTGTGTAATATTTAGCAAAAACTAAATATTACTAATTTAACCTTGATTAGACATATATTCATTTATTTATTAAGCCAATCTTTGTAATAGCTAGCAATATCTGATTAATAACTCCAAAGATTTAAGTAGGAGTTTAATACTTGAACAAAAATTTGAATATTATGTATCATTTTTAAGTCTCATCTTTTACATACCTAGAATACCTTATTCCAACCTTCATAATGTACAAAAGCCTTTTTTTAGTTCTCCTTTCCATTTTAGAAGCATCCAGTCATCTTAATCTTCATATAGTAATCCTTCCTTAACTAAAAATATTTCCATTCTTACATCCTTCTAAGATTTCAGTTACTGGTTATCTTAAAACCATGAGAGATCGGGGACTGGAGAGATGGCCTAGCGGTTAAGAGCGCCGACCGCTCTTACAGAGGACCCGGGTTCAATACCCAGCACCCACATGGCGGCCGAGAACCGTCTGAAACTCCAATTCCAGGAGAACTCCAGTTCCAGGGGAATCCGAGACCCTCTTCTGACCTCCGCGGCATTGCACGACACGGGTGCACAAACTTGCATGCAGACAGTACATTCATACACATACGGAAATAAATAAAATTAATAAAAAAAAACCATGAGAGATAAGTAACATTGACAAATAAATGTACTGTTTGAGGACTTTATTCCTGAAGTACCAAGTCATGTTTATCCCTTCACAAGTTTCTAAGGACAAACCTATCTTAGATGCCTTCAAAGTGAAGAACAAATCAATTGTGCCAATTAAAGCTGAAATTTTGTGGAGTACCTGAGAATAAACTATAAGAATTTGACCAACATAATGTGAATCAGTAACATCTGCACAAACAAAACTATTTTTACACTCTAATTTGGATTATGTAATATTAAACCAAAAATATTTTAAAGGTTCCCATATGTTCATGGAGATTTAAATTTTTTTTACTAGTACATAAAATATGATAAGTAAAATTTCTGTTGTCCTAGGGCTAAAGAGAACTGGGTGCCCCTTATATCCTTTCTTCTGTAGCCTGAGGAACTAAAACTTGAGTGGGAGGTTCCTACCTAGTTACATTGTTAGTGGGAAAACTGAACATGTTACAAACTACTTTCACTGTAAACATCATTATATCATGAAATAAGGAATAGTAACCTCTATTGAGAACATTTTGTCCCTTAGTTGTTCTAAAGGGCATGTCTTTGTTACAGTGCTGATTTACTGTCCTCTTGGTCAATGAGTTAGGAGGCCAGCCTATCTCAGGAGTTTTTTGAGGACATTTTGAGATGAACACACTTAGTTCTGACCTGGGAGAACCAAATCCCATCTCCAGAGCCAGCGTCTCAGTAAGTTCAAATGGCATGTGACAATTTTCCAATATGCAGAAAAATAATTTTTTTCTATGTTAAACTGAACCTAGTAGTTTTAATTGGACAGATCTGTTGTTAGGTCCATTGACAGACACCTGGACCCAAAGCTCCACTCCTCCTTATAGCCTATAGAGATCTTTCCAAATGTGTTGCCTATCTGTTGGGTCTTCCATTGGGAATGACAAAGCTCAGAAAAATTGATTTTGAACAGTCATTCTCTGACATCTTTATATTTTGTAAGATCATAAATATGTGGCAGTTAACACTCATAATCAAAGAGACTAAATCAAACAAAACTATTAACTTTTGGGCCTGGATAGATGGCTCAGTTGTTAAGAGCACTGACTTCTCTTAAACAAGACCTGGGTTTGATTCCAGCACTCACATGGCAACTGACAACCATCCATAACTCCAGTTACAGGGATTTAATGCCGTTTTCTGACCTCTATGGCATTGTACGACACAGGTGCACTTACATTCATGCAGGCAATACACTCATACACATAAAATAAAGATAATAAGAAATTTTCAAAAACGATTTGCTTTTACTATTGCTTGACTTGAGTTTTTCACTGGCTATATTTGGGGTGACCAGATGCTTAAAAGCGTATGACCACAATACAGAGCTTCTCCATAAATGGAAGCTAACAATCTGAACAACTATTATCCTCTCTCCTATGTTAATATTTCCTATTAGAGGCTATTTTTATTCTCCAGTTTAACTTTAGGCCAGGTTTGAATGGAGAAAACTATGAACCATTTTTCCTTTTTTTTTTTTTCTTCTTTTTCCTTTGAAGTGTAAGTCAGATGATACAAACTAGGGATGTATTGTTACCCCTCTGTCCAATTTTCTCTTGCTTTGCTTCTAGAGTGTCTTTGTTTTCCTCTGGCTGTGAGTGACCAAAAAGGAAAGAGCCATTGTCTGATTTAGCCACTTTTCTCACTGACGAGTCTCAAGTTTTCCTGAATCTCATCTTTTTTCTATTAGTGACCATAGAGAAGGTAGACACTATTTGGATTTCTCTAATTAATATGCCTCCTCTGCTAATACCCTAGGAGGACCTTAATAATTTTTAAATTTTAATTTTATTCTTTTTTTGACCTGCTTAATCTGATTCTGTCTGTGCAGGATCCAAGATTTGTAAAACTTTAGGAGTAATATTGGCTATCTATCTATCTATCTATCTATCTATCTATCTATCTATCTATCTGAGAATTCAGCCAACTTCTAATGATTATAAGTTAAGGAAGGTCTTGGTTCTCCTGTGGGTTAAATTTTCAATATATATCCCCTTAATCATTCCCTTTTACAGTCTTTTCTTTTTTAATTCATGGTTTTTAGGCAAGCATGAATTTTTTTTAAAAGAAAGCTAGAAGTCTGGCTGTCTCTGTTAGAAAAACCAAATTATAGTTTAGCACATGTAATCTTGGATTAGGTATTCATAATTTAGAGAACTTGGAACACAGAAAATAGTAATGCCTAAAAGAACTTGGGGAAAAGACAATTATCAGAATTTTCATTCTCTTTCACCTATCCATGCTATTTTACCTGGAAATTTAATTTAAAAGCATCATGATGATGAAACAATAAGATACACAAGAACCAGACACCAAATTGAGTTTCAATGAAGAAAAGGATATCCTATCTCAGAGAAAACAGGCTTAGAGAGGCAGAGCAGAAAAAGGAGGCATTATTAGTGTCTGCAACCTATGTGCTGGGATTAAAGGTGTGCGCCACCACAACCAGCATCCGTTACACTGTTAAGTTACAACTTACAAAGTATTGTGTTTTCCAGCTCTGCAATAATTAATTTTTTCTTGCTTAATTCTCATGTAAATAGAATGACTTGGGTATTTTCCACCACATTATAAAATTACAGTTGCTTATTCATTTAGCATGTATATATTTGTGGTGCCTGTGTGGAAGGTCAGAGGACAACCGGCAGGGTTCAATTCTTTCCTTCCACCATGTGGGTCCTGAGAATTGAACATTGCATGTGTCTTTACCTTGCTGAGCCACCCTGCTGGCCCATTCACTGTGTTTTTGCCAATGGAGATACTGAGAAAATCCCTCCCCCAACAGAACATCATATTAGGTACATACTGTTGGATGTCAGGGACAGAATGGTAAGCAAAACAGGAGTGTCTGTGCTCTTCGCGTTTATAGTCAAGTGTGTAGCAGGGAGGAAAAGCAATATCACATAAGTGGTTGCATAATGATGTATCATGATTTGTGCAGAACCTAACCCAAGGCAAAGGTGGGGGACATCTCTTAGTGAATGGCATTTTAGCTGCACACTGAATGCTTGTGTCTCCCTCAAATTCAAAGTTTCAATTACCAGTTCCCAATGCGATGCTATTAGGAGGTGAGATCATTGGAAAGTGGTTAGGTCATGGGGGTGGAACCCTCATGAGTAGGATTATGGTGCTTATAAAAGAGAACTCATTTACCTCTTCACACTTGATCTTGGGTTCAAGAGCCTCCAGAACTCTGAGAAATAAGTTTCTGTAATTTATAAGCCACTGGATCTATGGTATTCTGTTGCAACAACCAGAATGGATAAAGCTCCTGCTGCGTTTGAATGTAAGACCCTCAGGCCTAGAGAGTTGGATCAGTGGTTAAGAGCATTGAGTGCTCATGCAGAGGAACCCAGCTTGATTCCCAGCACCTACATGGTTGCTAGCAACTGTCCATAACTCCAGTAAGATCCTCTAAAGACTCTATTGAACACTGTTAAAAGTGTATGGATGGGGGCTGGAGAGATTGCTCAGTGGTTAAGAGCACTGACTGCTCTTACAGAAGAGCCAGGTTCATGTCCCAGAATCCATATAATGGCTAACAACCATTGTAACTCCGGTTTCAGGGAATCCAATATCCTCTTCTGATTTCCATGGTCGTTGAATGACACAGGTGCATTTACACACATGCAGGCAATATACTCATACACATAAAATAAAAATAATAAAATATAATATTTTTAAAAACAAATTGATGTTAAATTCCAACAGACTTAGATTCAAATCCTACATTCCAATACTATATTTTAATTCATTCTCTATGGATTTCATATATACATAAAAATGTATTTTGATCATATTCATCCCTTACTGCTCCCCTAACACTATCCAGATTGACCCTCAGTCCATCCTCCTTTTATATCCTCTTCTCTCATTTTTTTAAAAACATACCAAGTCCAATTTGTATTATCTACACACTCATGACTTTGGGGTCATCCACTGGAGCATGGGGCCCACCTACCAGGGACCATGTCCTTACAGAAACTGACACTGGGAGTCTGCTCAAATCCCAGCTTTAATTTTTACTATCTGTGTTAATTTGAAAGTTGGTTTGCTCATTTGTAAAGTGGAAGTGATGATGGTGGTGGTGATGGTGATGATGATGACGATGGTGGTGGTGATGGTGATGATAATGATAATGGTGGTGGTGATGGTGGTGGCAGGAACTCACAGGTAAGGGTTAAATTAGCCGATATATTACAAGCCTTTAACACAGCATTAATCAGCTTTATTTTACTTTCTTTTACTTTCCTCTTGCTCTTATTTACTCATTCTCCATCTTTCTTGGGCATTCTTAATTTTTATTTTTTAATTATATTTATTTATTTATTTATTTTATTATGTGTGTATATGTGAGGGTGTGGGCATGACATAGCAGATGAGTGGAAGTCAGAGGACAACATGCAGGAATCACTTCTCTCATTCCACCATATGAGGCCTAGGGATCGAACTCAGGTCCCAATTCTTGGCAGCAAGCACCTTTACCCACTGAGCCATCTTATGGGCCCTTCTGATTTTGAAGAGCTTGACCATGCATCTCAAAGCCTCTTTCCTTTGGAAAGACCATGGAACATTCATGAAAAGAGAATTCATACAAGCATGTTCTCATGCCCAGCACCATTCATAGATATGAAGATGATATATGTCCATCTCATAAGCAAAAGACCCTATGGAAAAGAGCCCGTTACAGGAACCAAAAATTAAAAGACAAGCACAAAGGTTTACCCTTGGTCAAACTGTTACCTGTTTTGCTCAACAATCAGTTCTTGGGGTTTATCTTTTGAGGGGCAAGTCAGAGACCTTTGCTTGGTGCCACTAATTATGCAGCTATCCCTGCTTGCTTCCAGGGTCATGGGGCTTTGCTGAGACTGTCAGGCCAGGAGGAATTACCACCAATTGCACTGGGATAGTTTGTGAGAGAGAATGGCCTGTTACAGAACACACGGAGGGAAGCAAAACACTGATTATGTAATTTGCATTGTTTCTCCATGAATCTAAGAAACTCTTTTCTGAAAGGAATGTGGAGCCAAAATGATTAAGATAAAATGGCTAGAATAGAATGAAATAAACGTACTTGTAAGAATAAGAGAGAAAAAACTCGTGGAAACGGCAGCAGTCATAAAAAACAATGTTATTTAAATAATACTATATTTCTCTTGCCTTATCATTCTGATTACACTCAACTAATCTGCAAAATTGAAAGGTAATGAGCAGTATTTCCTTAAAGCACATTAAATAATAGTGTCAAAATGCAAATTTATTCATTAAGTATAGATGAGTATGTTAAATATTCATGAGTTGTTGCTTACAGTATATAATTAATGCCATGGTCTTTGAGACCAGAGCATTGAGAGGATGCAGGTTGTGTCTTCACTGTTGTGACTACACCAGCCCCACACACTGGGGACAAAGGTTAGGCAGGTAACAGACCCCAAATGAGCTGCATTTTGATAATATTTTGTATTGCATGTTCATGTGAGCACAGCTATGGAATGTATCAAGATTTATTTTTCTGACTCCTGCTGTCTGATAGTCTAGGTGAAAAATAAATATTTCAGGCTTGAAGAAACTCTTGCTTGGTCCAAATATCCTGGACCTGAAATTCCCTTTTGTTTGGTTTTGACCTTGGGCAAATGGAAGCATTTGATAAAAGTCTCTCTCTTAAGCAGAAAATAGTGGTTTTTATCTCATTTTCTCCTCTGCCCCACCAGCTTTCTCTTAAGCTTAGTCATTTCACTTGGGGTAGAAGCCTTTGGGTTTAAAATCTTTTGAAAGCACAGTCCATTGCTCCATCTTGTCTCCACTGCTCATCTTGTCTAAGGCCACATGGAGTCTGACAATCATTTCTTTTCCAAATGGCTAATATGTGTTTGTAGGTTCTGGGAAGCTAAAGGCATCCAATTATAATGTTCCTTATGTACTTCCTAGTTACTTGTTCCAGTGTTCTTTTGGACTCACAGTTATTGAAGAACCCCAAACAAACCTGCAAGTGCAAAGTGGCAAATAAAATTTCAGACTTCCACTAAAAACCAAAGAACTTGTAATTTATACATATATATATATATATATATATATCTTCATATTTTTCTAAAATTTTAAAGAAATTTTCTAGTGGTTTGAAGTTGTAAAGATAGACAATAGATTCTTCCAATTCTATACATTATTAAGAATTAGATATGGGGCTGGTGAGATGGCTCAGTGTTTGACACCAAGCCTGAAGACCTGAGTTTGATTCCTGGAACACACATGTTAGAGAAAGAAAACTGAGACCTTCAAGTTGTCCTCTGACCTCTACATGTGCTCCATGGCACACACATCCTGGCACACCAGTTACACACAATAAATAAGTATTTATGATGCCTTTCATATATAATATATAATTATGTGTTTTGGGGGGCAGTAGTTGGGATTCTTGCTCTCAACTCTTTTTCCTTTCTGTATATGATAATCTTAGAGCCATGCCTCACATCTCTTTATTTTCCTCAAGAGTGGCCAGTGTCTGTGTCTCTGCCCCATTGATGGGGACTGACTTGTTTTAGCCAATGAAATGTTGACTGAAGTGAGTGCAGTTAAGCTCAAACGTCAGCTGCTATAAAGCCCCAAGTCCTTGCACTCATTCTCTTAGGCCCCTGGAATTCACTGTGGAAAGAGCTGTCCCAAGGGCACTGTTGGTCCATGGAGTATGAAAGAGTCCCAGTGCTGAGGTTGGAGCCATGCTCAGTAGATGAGCTGAGGCTGGGACCATGCCCAGTGTAGATGAGCTGAGGCTGGGACCACGCCCAGTGTAGATGAGGTGAGGCTGGGGCCACACCCAGTGTAGATGAGCTGAGGCTGGGGCTATGCCCAGTGTAGATGAGCTGAGTCTGGGGCTATGCCCAGTGTAGATGAGCTGAATCGGGGCTATGCCCAGTGTAGATGAGCTGAGGCTGGGGCCACGCCCAGTGTAGATGAGCTGAGGCTGGGGCTATGCCCAGTGTAGATGAGCTGAGGCTGGGACCACGCCCAGTGTAGATGAGCTGAGGCTGGGACCATGCCCAGTGTAGATGAGGTGAGGCTGGGGCCACGCCCAGTGTACATGAGCTAGGGCTGGGGCTATGCCCAGTGTACATGAGCTGAGGCTGAAGCCACGCCCAGTGTACATGAGCTGAGGCTGGGGCTATGCCCAGTGTAGATAAGCTGAGGCTGGGGCTATGCCCAGTGTAGATGAGCTGAGGCTGGGGCTATGCCCAGTGTAGATGAGCTGAGGCTGGAGCCACGCCCAATGTAGATGAGCTGAGGCTGGGGCTATGCCCAGTGTAAATGAGCTGAGGCTGGGGCTATGCCCAGTGTAAATGAGCTGAGGCTGGGGCTATGCCCAGTGTAGATGAGCTGAGGCTGGGGCTATGTCCAGTGTATATGACCTGAGCCTCAGACAAACCCAACCCACCAGCAGACCTGTGAGGGTGCACTCAAGTGTTGTTAGGTCACCGGGTTATGGATTGAGCATGTGTGCACACGTGTGTATATTTATTAGGGGTAAATATATGCAACACAAAAATTAACAGTGTTCTCACCTCCAGTATGCAATACTGTGGTCCTTCAGTATGCTGAACTTGTCGATCGACAATCCATCCATCCTTTCTATTTTCTGTAGCTGAAATTCTGCACTCATTAAATGTGACCTCACTATTTCTTTTTTCCTCCAATTTTTTATTTTTATTTTTTTAACAATAAGTAAAGTTATGAGTGCAAGCATCCTTCATGTAAAACCAATTTGCAAGCAGCTATGCCCAAACCCACACAGTCCAAGGCTCCCACCATCCAGCTGGAGGGGCTTATATGCACAATCAAGTTGATCGAATATGTGTCCAGACTATGTAGCTGTAGTGAAACTACAATCGCAGCCCTTACATTCTACCATGACCCCTCTTGCACAGATTGTTCCCTAGGCTTAGAAAAGGGGCACATGTGGACGAGAAGCAAAACAGTCTACTTTCTCTGGAGATGTCATTTTGGACTCTGATCAGGTCTGTCTGATTCCTTTTGTGGGTTGACAGTTTGTCCAGGAATAACCTTTCAATCCTACTAATGAAGCACAACAATTAGATATATAAGTATTTAAACAGTACAAATTGTTATGGTAGGTTACTTTGGTATAGACACAGATGTTTGGATGGCATGCTAATCCACATGACCTCACTATTTCTACTTCCTCTTCAGCTCCTGTCAACCACCTTTCTACTTTCTTTTTGTTGTTTTTGTTTAAAGATCTATTTTGGTATTTTTTAGGGAAAAATTTAATAGGCATGGTATGTCAGTATTAAAACATAATTGAAATAATTTTTTAAAACCCTGAAGAATATGTCATTCTCTTACTCCAGAAGTGCTCAAGTCATTTTCCCTTCACATATTCTTTCCTAGTCTTGTCAATAGGTAAGCAGTTGCACTTTCAGATCATCTTTTTTTAATTTAAAAACTTTTCATTGAAATTTTGTGTATTTCATACATAACTTCTCAGTCAGTCTCAATCAGCTTTCTACTCCCTTCTCCGTTAGCTTCCTCCCACAGCACCTCCTGGAGTTCATACATTCGGTCATTTGTGTTAGGGACTGTTGTGCCAAATTACTCTCCCCAGCCAGTCCTCAGTGCTAGTTCATCTCCCAAGCTCAAGCCAGCCTATCCACAGTCCCTCTCTTAAAGAAGGCCAGTTTTTCCTCATCCAACTATAATCAACTGCCAATATTTCCTCAGCTAAGATTGGGTTCTGCCACCCACATCTGCAGTTCCATGCTGTGTTTTTGTCTGGTTGCGCTTGCATGGGTCTTGTGCATGCTGACACCAATGCTATAGATTTGGTATCCTTATACTTATAAACAAATATCCAAGACACCACTCAATAAAGAAGCTTCTACTTTATTTTTATGAATTTGATAACTCTGGGAACCTCACATAAAAAGAATTATAATATTCACCCCTTTATGGTTGGGTTAGGTCACATATTGCAATGTCTTCAAGGTTCAACTGTGCAGTAGCACGCAGCAGCATTTCCTTCTTTTCAAGATTATTTAATAGTCGTGTGTGTGTGTGTGTGTGTGTGTGTGTGTGTGTGTTCTGTTGAACTTTGCTCTTCCATTCATCTTTTAAAGGACGCTTGAATTTAGTTCACCTTCTGATTCTGTGAACATTGCTGTTACGATGGTACAAAACTGTTTTGTTTTGAGACCCTGCATTCACTTTACCAAGTATACACCAGGAAAAGAATTCTTGGAACATATGGTAATTTTATGCTTAATTTTTTTTTAAATTTTATTTATTTATTTTCTACATGTATGAATGTACTGCCTGCATGAAGGTTTGTGCACCCGTGTCATGCAATGCCTCGCAGGTCAGAAGAGGGTGTCCGATTCCTCTGGAGCTGGAGTTCTCCTGGAATTGGAGTTACAGACGGTTCTCAGCCGCCATGTGGGTGCTGGGGATCGAACCCGGGTCCTCTGCAAGAGCAGTCGATGCTCTTAACCGCTAGGCTATCTCTCCAGCCCCCTATGCTTAATTTTTAAAGGCATTATCATACTGTTTTCCACCATGGCAACTTTACATTCTCATCAGTAATGCACGAGGGTTCCAATTTCTCTGCATCCTACTCAATACTTGGCACTTTCTGGTTTCTTTTCATTTCTTTACAAAAATATTAGTCGTTAGTCTAGAGAGTTGCCTGAGAAGCTAAGAGCCTATACTTCTCTTGCAAAGGACCTGAGTTCAGTTCCCAGCACTGACATAGAGCTGCTCACAATTGCTTGTACCTCCAGCTGGGAGATTCAATAGCTCTAGGTTCTACAGGTAGATGCACTCACGTGCTCATACCAACACACAGACATGCACGCAGACACATAATTAAAATAAATGTTTTCAATATATATTTAAAAATAAGTCATCTTTGTGGAGGTGAAGTGAGCTCTGACTGTTTCATTTCATATGTGCCTAATGATACTAATTCATTTCATATGTGCCTAATGACACGTTTTCATGTGCTTATTTCCCGTTTGTGAGCCTGCTTTAAGGAAATGTCTGTTCCAGTCATTTTATTTTTAAATAGGCTGTCATGGATCAGTACTACATTTCTGTTTTAGGGTCTTTTTTGAGACAGGGTCTCCCTGTAGCCCCAGCTGGCCTGGAACTCACTATGTAGACAAGGCTGGAATCAATATCGAAATCATAGATATCCACCTGCCTCTGCCTCTTGAGTACTGGCATTGAAGGCATGTGTCACCATGCCTGGCTCTTGAATACTTTTATAATTACAAATCATTTATGTAAAATTGGGGAAGTAATTAACCACCTGTATCAGAGGGGATGGTAGGTGCTCCAAGTCAACATTTGAGATGAGAAGTTGTTTTGGATGGCTTGCTTGGAAATTTTTAAAATTACATTTACTTATTACTTATTTAGTTATGGGTAGTATCGCTGGTGCCACAGTCCCTCTGTGGAGGTCAAAGGACAACTTTTGGGAGTCAGCTCTCTCCTTCCACCATGTGGACCCTGGGGATCACTCAGGTGGTCAGGTTGGGTGATGGGCGCCTTTGCCCACAGGGCCGTCTTGACAGGCCCCCAGAAAACTTTCGGTAAAGAAATTTAAACATAAAATTATGTTGAATGATAAAAATTATGAAGCCCAGGCAACTGAAGGCTTAGCATCATCGTGTTAATGTAAAGTCTGGTTGAGTCAGGTTGAGTCAGGTTGCTGACCCTCCTGTCCTCCTGCCCAAGTTTCCTATGACTCCACTTGAGTCTGTGCCTTTAACTTCCTTTTCTCCCTTTTATCATTGACCTTTATGCTTGGTTTTGTTTGAGTGTGTGTAGTGCGGGGAGCTTTAGGGGTGCACTGATGCAGGTGCCTGTGAATGAAATGGTTGTCGGGTGTCTTCCTGTGTTGAGTGTGTGTGGTACATGGGTCCTTTGGGCATGCACTGATGTAGGTGCGGGTGAATGAAGAATGAAGTGGATGTCGGGTGTCTTCCTGTATTGCTTTCCACCTTACTTTTTGAGACAGGGTCTCACCCTAAACTTGCTTTTCAGCTAGCCTGGCTGACCAGTGAGTTCCAGGGGTCCTCCTAGGTCCATCCTCTGGCATAGGCATTACAAGCATGTGCTACCATGTCTGGCTTTTTTGTTGGGTCCTGTGAATTAGGTCATCATGCTTACATGCAGGACGCTCTGCTCGTGGAACCATTTCCTCAGCCCCAGATCACATTCCCTTCTGGTCTCTGGTAATACTCTGTCAATATCTTAACTACTCAAATAATCTCTGCTTTCTTACTTACAAAATTAGTCTAATTTTTTTACAGAGTTGGTGTAAAAGTCACAATTGTCATATATTATTATATAATCACTGTATATTCAATTGTGATTATACTGTATCTATACATATACATGTACATGTCTATGTCTGTATATGTATGTATATGTATGTGGTAGTTGCCTCTAGACACATTGCTCCAGCATTGTTCTGGACATTCCTCCTTAGGAAGTCCATAAGCCTGTATCCCTGACTTCTTCAGGCTTCAGCTCTGACCACTATTTTATTCGTTATTTCTTTGTTTTTTCCTCTGAGTGGCTTCAATGGCTCTATCACTACCATCATCCTTCCAGTACAAGTGTAATCTACTGGTAATTCTATCCAGTGTATTTTTAATCTCAAACACTGTAGTTTTAATCTCTCTATATATAGGTCTTTTGAAATATATATTTCATGTCATTTTTTAGCTTTTTAAAAAAAGTTTTATTTTTTTATTTTTTTTATACAAGATTACATTACAAATCAAATTTAGACCTGTGTCACCCTCCCTACCTCCGCACCCCACCAGAGCTCATGCATTCTGCCAAACATGTTTTTCATCTTTTTCTCAGTCTTTCAAAATTCTCGATGCAAAAATTGACTGTTTAGAGCAGAAGTTCACCATTTCAGTCAGTTCGCTTTTTAAATGTATGGAAAAATACAACTTTTAAAGAGTATTTTATTTATTATTTTTATTTTATGTGTAATCTGTATATTATCTGCATCCCATGTCATGCAATACCTGCAGAGGTCAGAAGAGGGCATCAGATTCCCCTGGAACTGGAGTTATAGATGGTTGTTAGCTGCCATGTGGATGCTGGGAATTGAACTACAGTCATCTGCAAGAACAGCCAGTGCTTTTAACCACTGAGCCATCTCTCTATCCTTGGAAAATGTGACTGTTGTTTCCATGTCCTTGTCTGCTAGTTCTAACAACCGCATCACTTATAGGTCTCCTGAATGTTTTTTTTTAATCCGTATTTTATTTCTTGCAATGTATTTATTGAACACCAGACATTGTGGCATCTACATTTGGGGGTACTAGTATCCTTTTCACATTGTAAATATTATTGAGCTTTACGTGGAGATGCAGTTAAATTACTTGGAAGCAGCTAAATCCTTCTGGGGTCTGCCCTTAAAGTTTGCTAGATAGAGCAAGGGCATTGATAGAGCCAGGGCCAATTATTCTGCATGACTCTGTCAAGAACTTTCTGAGCAATGCATTCAATGCCCTGTAAGCTCTGAAGCCTCGCAGTTTTGATGGTGTGAATGGACATTATTGCTCATCCTGTGTGTGATCCTTTTGGAAGACTAATCCTCTGGACTCTGACCTGTGTGCTGAGGATCATGGAACTCTGCTGTCCTTCTGCAGCTCACTGTCCTGTGTACCTCTTCTGTCTGCCGTCTTCTTTTCATCTTTCCCCATCCCATCGTTACCCTGTCCATCATCCTGACTGGCCTTTATTTCCCTGGAATCTTATCCTGGTCTCTGTCTCTGCTCAGAGTGTCCACGGACTCTGCCTGGGGTCCCTTCCCTGACACGGGGTCTACAAGCCCTGGAGGTAATTAAGCTGGAGCAATTGTGAGGCTCGTCTTGTTTGTTTCTAGTTCTGAGCGATCACTGTCCTTTATTTCCTGGCCCCCTGGAGCTGGTATAGCAACATTTTATGTGTTTTGGTTGTTACAGACAGAAAAGCAAATCCAACCTTTCTTGCCTTGGAGAGCAGAGGAAGATTTTAGTGAGTCTTTGTCTTTAATATTTTTTGAAAATTTGTCTTATGCAAATATAACAATAAATACCAGAAGAAAAACATCAGTTTTTAACTGGACTCTCCAAGAAGCAGGACCACAGACAGGTGAGTGTAATTCTGGGATATCTTTTATCATTGTAGGTAAAAATATTAAAGAGACAAAAGTATAAATCGGGTCAGCAGCTGGGTGTGGTGGCATACGCCTTTAATCCTAGCACTTGAGAGGGAGAGGCAGGCGGATCTTTGTGAGTTCAAGGCTAGCCTGGTCTACAGAGTGAGTTCCAGGACAGCTGGGACTACAGGGAGACCCTGTCTCGAAAAGACCAAANTTTTAATCTCTCTATATATAGGTCTTTTGAAATATATATTTCATGTCATTTTTTCGCTTTTTAAAAAAGTTTTATTTTTTATTTTTTTATACAAGATTACATTACAAAATCAAAATTTAGACCTGTGTCCACCCTCCCTACTCCGCACCCCCACCAGCAGCTCATGCATTCTGCCAAACATGTTTTTTCATCTTTTTCTCAGTCTTTCCAAAATTCTCGATGCAAAAATTGACTGTTTAGAAGCGAAGTTCACCATTTCAGTCAGTTGTTTTTTTTTTTTTATTTTAAAACTTTTAAAAGTTTTATTTATTATTTTATTTTATGTGTAATCTGTATATTATCTGCATCCCATGTCATGCAATACCTGCAGAGGGTAGGCAGAAGGAGGGCATCAGATTCCCCTGGAACTGGAGTTATAGATGGTTGTTAGCTGCCATGTGGATGCTGGGAATTGAACTACAGTCATCTGCAAGAACAGCCAGGCTTTTAACCACTGAGCCATCTCTCTATCCTTGGAAAATGTGACTGTTGTTTCCATGTCCTTGTCTGCTAGTTCTAACAACCGCATCACTTATAGGTCTCCTGAATGTTTTTTTTTAATCCGTATTTTATTTCTTGCAATGTATTTATTGAACACCAGACATTGTGGCATCTACATTTGGGGGTACTAGTATCCTTTTCACATTGTAAATATTATTGAGCTTTACGTGGAGATGCAGTTAAATTACTTGGAAGCAGCTAAATCCTTCTGGGGTCTGCCCTTAAAGTTTGCTAGATAGAGCAAGGGCATTGATAGAGCCAGGGCCAATTATTCTGCATGACTCTGTCAAGAACTTTCTGAGCAATGCATTCAATGCCCTGTAAGCTCTGAAGCCTCGCAGTTTTGATGGTGTGAATGGACATTATTGCTCATCCTGTGTGTGATCCTTTTGGAAGACTAATCCTCTGGACTCTGACCTGTGTGCTGAGGATCATGGAACTCTGCTGTCCTTCTGCAGCTCACTGTCCTGTGTACCTCTTCTGTCTGCCGTCTTCTTTTCATCTTTCCCCATCCCATCGTTACCCTGTCCATCATCCTGACTGGCCTTTATTTCCCTGGAATCTTATCCTGGTCTCTGTCTCTGCTCAGAGTGTCCACGGACTCTGCCTGGGGTCCCTTCCCTGACACGGGGTCTACAAGCCCTGGAGGTAATTAAGCTGGAGCAATTGTGAGGCTCGTCTTGTTTGTTTCTAGTTCTGAGCGATCACTGTCCTTTATTTCCTGGCCCCCTGGAGCTGGTATAGCAACATTTTATGTGTTTTGGTTGTTACAGACAGAAAAGCAAATCCAACCTTTCTTGCCTTGGAGAGCAGAGGAAGATTTTAGTGAGTCTTTGTCTTTAATATTTTTTGAAAATTTGTGTTATGCAAATATACAATAAATACCAGAAGAAAAACATCAGTTTTTAACTGGACTCTCCAAGAAGCAGGACCACAGACAGGTGAGTGTAATTCTGGGATATCTTTTATCATTGTAGGTAAAAATATTAAAGAGACAAAAGTATAAATCGGGTCAGCAGCTGGGTGTGGTGGCATACGCCTTTTACTCTAGCACTTGAGAGGGAGAGGCAGGGGGGATCTTTGTGAGTTCAAGGCTAGCCTGGTCTAACGAGTGTAGTCAGGACAGGGGAACTACAGGGAGCCCTGGTCTCGAAAAAAAAAAGGACCAACAAAAAAAAAAAAAAAAAAAAAAATGAGAACGTCACTGTGAAGGATTTCTCTTTGCGCTGTCATGTTGTCCTGAAAATGAGCCATGACACATTGATTCTTCTGGAGCTGTGACAGCAGAGCACATCTTTTTGTTGTATGGTCCTCAGAGGGAAAGAAGAACAGGAGTTACTTGATGGAACACAGGTAACCAGTCCTTGACATGACCTTGACATGACCTTAAGAAACAGCAAAAACATTTGACTATGTTTTAAGTAAGTTTATAGTTCTGTGTTGGGCAATGTTCATAGCTCTCCCGGGGTACATGGGCCCAGGGGCAGCTTTGTGACATGCCTGATGGACAGTGTGTTGGGCTGAGGGTGTGCACTTGGAATCTCATAGACAGATGTGGAAGGGGCAGAGAAGCAGCAGATAGGAGCATCTATCTGACTAATTGCCACTTGGAAATCTAAGGATGTTCAAGGTGACCCAAACTATTTGTTCATGTTTTACTTGACACCTGTTTTGATATTTTACCTTCTGCTTTTATATTACAAATTGAAATGAATATTGTTAATTATCACTAAAATAGATATTTAAAATGGTCAACTTTGTTTCACTCCTTGACTCTAACTGAGCATTTAACATTTTCAGTTTCTTCCTACTGTTTATAAATAATTCACATGTGGATGTGTGGAAGGCACTGATAACTGTATTGGCAGACAGAGCTTATTGGGCTCAGGAAGAGCCGAGTTTTTGCATTGATCATCCTACTTAATCATGTCAATAGCTACAGAAATGAGATGGCGGAGCCTTTGTAGATGGGCTAGAGAGATGGAGATTCATCGTTCAAAGTCATGCTTGTGATGAGCATCGAATCTGAAAACCTCCGATCCTTGGTGGAAGTGGATTCCTTTTGATGATTAGTGATAAATAAGAAAATGGGTGAAAAGTTCAGTTACAGTGCAGAGCCTGGAGTAAACACCCAACATGTGATAAATAAGCACTGACATCATTACTTATTACTTATCAGTGCTTTGCTGAGATTACACTGTGAATTGGAGTCAGGATTTAACAAACATGTCTTCCAATTCATTTTTTTTTTAATTTCTGTATGTGTATGAATGTACTGTCTGCATGCAAGTCTGTGCGCCCATGTCGTGCAATGCCGCGGAGGTCAGAAGAGGGTGTCGGATTCCCCCTGGAACTGGAGTTCTCCTGGAATTGGAGTTTCAGACGGTTCTCGGCCGCCATGTGGGTGCTGGGGATCGAACCCAGGTCCTCTGTAAGAGCGGTTGCTGGGGATCGAACCCAGGTCCTCTGTAAGAGTGGTCGGCGCTCTTAACTGCTAGGCCATCTCTCCAGCCCCCAATTCATTTTTAACCACTGGATTCCTGCTTATAATTTTAAGAGATTTAAATGTGTTCTCAATTTCATAGAATTTAAAGTGTGATATATTTCATAGAAGTTTCGATGTGACTGGAGCCACAGTTTCAACTTCTGGAAGGAATACTTGACAAACATAAAGTTCAGAACAAAATCATGGGAAAGGAGATTCGTGGTTTCCACATGAACAAGGATCTTCATGAATAGTTCACAAGAAGCTTTTTCTGTCTACCTCAAACCCAAGACAAGACAGTGTGCTGAGAACAGAACTTTGATGGCCTGACAGGCACAGATGGAATAGGATACCATCAGAAACAGCGTAGATATTGGTTGAGTTGGAAAACATGCAGTGCTCAGGATGTGGCCAGTTTTATTCTATGACTATTAACTGAGCAATTCAGGACATAGATGAAGAGAGCAAGAATGCAGATCTGACCCGAAGCTCCTGGTTTTGCCACGTGTCAGTGGGATTTCTGAAAGCTTCCTGGGGGCTTTGAGAACCACAGGATAAAAAAATAGAGACAGCTGGGGTTACAGGGAGACCCTGTCTCGAAAAGACAAATAATAAATAAATAAATAAATAAATAAATAAATAAATAAATAAAATAGACTAAAGGAACCTTGAGCCTGAAAATAACAAAGCACCAAAGAGATCAGTTAGAAAATGCAGGGCTGGAGAGATGGCCTAGCGGTTAAGAGCGCCGACCGCTCTTACAGAGGACCCGGGTTCGATCCCCAGCACCCACATGGCGGCCGAGAACCGTCTGAAACTCCAATTCCAGGAGAACTCCAGTTCCAGGGGAATCTGAGACCCTCTTCTGACCTCCGCGGCATTGCACGACACGGGTGCACAGACTTGCATGCAGACAGTACATTCATACACATTACAGAAATAAATAATAAAAAAAAATTAAAAAAAAAGAAAGAAAATGCGCAGGAATGACTGGAACAGGCAGTCGGAATTAACTGTGGGTCTAACCTGCTTCCTTAATCAGAACCAGAGCTCCCAGGTGCATGCCAAAGCTCATGATGGCTGCTGCTTCCAGAACCACCCCAGCCCCTCCCATGTGTCTGCTTGACTTATGCCTTGATCCTTTCTCTTCCTCCTCTCCTTTCTCCTCTGCCTTCCTTTCCTCCTCCTCCTTCTCTGGTTCCTTCTTTTTCTTATTTTCCTTCCTCTTTCCCTTTCCTTCCTCTTCCACTTTCCTTCTTTTTCTACTTTCTTATCTTTATGCTTTAGAGTGGTTTTAGCTTCATAGCAAAAACGAGCTACAGTTATGCAGATTTCTGTATGCCACATTTCCCTGTCTCATTCCACATGCACAGCCTCCTTCATTAGCAGCATCTCCCACCAAATGGAGCACAGATTACAACATTATTGCCAAGTCCATGGTTAGCATTGAGGCTCTCTCTCTCAGTGCCATATCCTCGCATTTGGACCAAGGCTCTCTCTCTCTCAGTGCCATGTCCTCACGTTTGGACCAATGTATAATGATATACATTTGAATTACAGTATCTACAATACAGAATCATTTTACAGGCCTGAAAATCCTCTGATAGTTCTGCTTTCTCCACAGTGTTGCCATTTCCAAGATGTCTCACACCCTTTTCAGATGGGCCTATTTCACCTATTAATATGCATTAAAGATTTGTTCTTGTCCCATCTTGCCTTGCCAGCTCGTTTCCTTTTATATTAAGATGCTACTAAATGGACTATGCCCACTACTGTTTATTTACCTACTACTCTATTGAACATTAATGTCAGTGCTTGCAAGTTTTGGCAATTACAAATAACTATATGCTACAAATATCCATGTACATGTTTCCAGGTGTTCATAGTTTTCAACTGCTTTGGGAGAATATCAAGAATTGTTATTGCTGGATCATATGATAAAAGTAGTTACACCAAAAATGAAGGAGAATCCTCCCTGACACCCTTCCCAGTATTTGATGTGTTGGATTATGGACATTTAAAATGTTCAATTTATGTATGCTTATTTTATGTGTATGTGTTTGGGTGCATGTATGTAAGTTTGTCATATGCATGTAGTACCCATGGGGGCCAGAAGAGGGCATGACATCGGATGGCCTGGAGCTGGAGTTACAGGTGGTTGTTAGGGCTCATGCAGATGCTGGGAACTGAATCCAGGACCTCTGCACAAGCAGTCAGTGCAGTCCTGATTCTTTCCATTTTTATGTAGTACCTCACTGTCATTTTAATTTGTATATCTTTGATGGCATCAGGTGTTGCATATCTTTTTATATCTTTATTTGCCATCCGTTTATCTTTTTTTTTCTTTTTAGTTTTACCCCCCCCCTTTTTTTTTTTTGGTATTTTTGAGACAGGGTCTCCCTTTTCATACCAGCTGTCCTGGAGCTCGCTCTGTAGACCAGGCTGGCCTTGAACCCACAGAGATCCACCTACTTCTGCCTCCCGAGTGCTGGGATTAAAGGTGTGTGCCACCATGCATGGCAACCATCTGTATATCTTTTTAAATGAGATGCTTGTGAAGGTGTATGTGATCCATTTTTCAAGCTGGTTATTATTTTATTATTGTTAGTTTCTATGCGTGTCAGTTACTTTTCTGTGGCTGTGACTACATAGCCTGACTGAAAGCAGCTTATAGAAGAAAGAATTTAGTTTGGATCACAATTCCAGAGAGAAAGTCTACAATGTTGGGTGAATCATGGCAGCAGGTGGTGGGTGTAGGTAGCTGAGAGATCACATTCCACTGTAACCACAAAATAAATGGAGCAAAATGCAAGTGGGGTGAGGCTATAAACTCTCAAAGTCCACCCCAGTGATGTACATTCTCCAGCAAGCCTCTACCTTGTAAAGGTTCTGTAACCTCCCCAAGCAGCTCTCACCACAGAATTAAGTGCTTACACACATGAGCCTGCCAGGAACATGTCTCCTTCAAACCACCACACCAAGTTCTTTGTATTTTTAGATAGTGGTTCTTTATCACATGTATCTTTTGCAAGTATTTTTCTCCTAGGCTGTGGTATGTCTTTTCAATCCCCTAAAGATATCTTTCACAGTAGCTGGAGAGAGGGATCACGAGTTAAGAGTGCTTACTGCTCAGTTTTGGTTTTATTTAAGATCAGCTTGTCAATTCTTTCATGGCTTGTGCCTTTGAGGTTATATCTAGAGAGTCTGATAAATCTGAGGTTATCTCCATGTTTCTTCTCTGTGTTCTAGAAATTTTATGCTTTTCATCTAACTTTTAGATCTGTGATTTTATTGAGTTAGTTTTGGGGACGATAGTGAAGCTTTCCTTCAGATTCATTTTTTTAATAATGGAATAGAGACTTTCTTTGCTTTGTTATCCTGGCTTTGATCCTCTCTTGCAGTGATGCTGAACGTGGTTTTGTAGTAAGTCTTGAAGCTGGGTAGTAACAGTCTTATGACTGTTCTTTCCTTTCAAAAGTGATGCTTCCTTTCCTGAGTCTCTTAGCCACTCATCAACTTGTCACTTTGTTAAGTAAATGATATTTGTTTTTATTAAAAATGCATTAAATCTATAGGAAACATTAGCAAAACAGAATGGAGATTTGAAAAACTATCTTCCTGTCCGTGGGTGTGAAATATGTCTCAGTTTACTTAGATGTCTTTGGATTTATACCCAATATTGTTTTTGATTTGGTCCCTCGTTGCCTCTTGGTTATTTAGTTGAACTTGGATTTCGCAGAAGTCTTTCTCAGTCTGTTTTGGCTTTCCTGCTACATATCCTTCTCAGGCTAATTGCCACTTCCAATCAATCCCCTTTCCCACCTCACCCAGCTCTTACCTATGACAAGTTCTTTTGTGATCTTGTGTGATACAGGGGGAGTGAGGAAAACTGACAAACTCAGGATGCAGTTGAATTTGAGAAAGGCCAAACCTTGATTCGGTGCCCAACTTAACCTTGATCACCATGACCTTACCATCCTTGTGACTGTGTCCTCCTCAGCTACGAAGAAAAATAACCCTTTCCTTCCTTTAACTGCATTTGTCAGGTGTATTGTCACAGGAGCAAGAAAAGGAACTAATGTAGTTGTTTGCTTCAAATTTATCTTTCTTGGAGCTTAGAATATTTTTGAAACTATGGCTTGATGTCTTTATTTTTTGTTTTTTGGTCTCTTGAGACAGGGTCTAGGTATGTGGTCATGGTTGACCTGGTGTACTGTGTAGCCAAGCTGAGCTAGAGCTGAGCAAGCCTCCAGCCTCAGCCTCCCATAGTATTATGGTACCACACTCTACTCAGATGTATTTCCTATTTTAGAAAACTTTTGCTGTGCATCTTCTAGTGTTTGTTCTCTTTCCTATTTAAGATTTCAATTATATGCATTCTAATCTCCTGCTACATTCAGCCAAGGTGTTTCCTGCTGACCTGGCTTCTAGGTCATCAATTTTCTTTTGAATTATGTATAGTCTGCTGTGAAACCCATCTAGTAAGTTCTTGGATTTAGCTTCTGAAGTTTTCTACTGTAGAATTTCCATCTGATTTTTAGTTATCTGCTGAAATATTTGTCTTCTTGTAATTTTCTTGACTAAGCACACTTTCCTTTGGTGTTGATAACTCTCGTGTTTATATTCTTCTTAGGTTTATTTCTATTGTCTGCTGTTTCTCTTTTTGGTACCTCCTACTGGTTTATTTGGTAAAGGTTTAGCTAAAATTTCTTTTTGAATTTTTCATGTGAAAATATATAGAAATAATTTGCCTCTAAGTTGTATGCTTTTCCATCAGAGAAGAGATACTTTTTTCTCAGTCACTTGAATTAAATCTAGAGATGACTACAGTTTTGTCTACTGGAGGCTGGCCTCTCCTTGTTAGACTTTCTTCTAGTGGATTGTCATTCACAGGAGCCTTTCTCTTGTCATGGTGTGAGCTTAAGGTTTGTACTTCCAAGTTCGGAATCTGCTGAAATTCTCCCTTAGCTCCCAGCATACAGATCAGGAAATAAAATAAAAAGGGTGTCACATCTCCCTCTGCATTCTCTCTCAAGAATCTTCTTCCTTGATAGCTCCTTGGTGTTTCCAGAGATTTTTTCCAAGATTTTTTATCCTATTTTACTTTCTCTACAAGTTTTTCTTAGTAGTTAAAATTAGCTTTGTATGTGTTAATATACCATCACCAAATCTCTTCTGCTCTTTGACTTATAACTATTTAAATATTGTGTGTGTGATATGTGTATGTAGGTGCATGTTTGCATGTTCTGTGTGTGAATGCAGGTGTATACATGCCACAGTATGCAGATGGAGGTCAGAGTACAAACATGGGCATTTCAGTCCTCACCTTGCCTTCCAACTTGTTCAGACCAGACAGGGTCTCATTTATTGCTTCGTTGCTGTTGTATACCTCAGGATAGCTGGCCTGTGATCTTTGGGAATCTTCCTATTTCTCTTTCACATATCTGCATAGACATGCTGGAATTGCAGATGTGACTACCATGTCTGGCTTCACATTGGTTCTGGGGATTCGAACTAATGTCCACACACTTGCATGGCAAGCACTTTACCCACTGAGCCAGCTCCCTAGTCCTCCAATGATAATTTATGATGTAGTTTAACTTTACTACTGTGTTGTAAATTCTTGGCAGGCAGGTCTACTTCTTAGGAATAACACCTTGCCCTAAATACCTTATATATATTATAATATACATATCTATATATATATTCATGGTTACTGACAGTACTAATGATTTTTTATTGGGAGTCTCCTAATAAAAAAATGAACACTAAACTCATTTTATTCAGGAGTTAAAATTTCACATAAAAATCCTATTGAAGAGTCATTGTGATAAATGAATATAGACTCAGGAAAGTGAGCCAGCTAAACAGCATGGAAGTTTTTAAATGATGTCAGAGGAGCCAGACACAGACATGCCGAAGACCTTTAACTGCCTAGGATGAATTCATCCTGCGTGAAGTGGGTGTTCTCCTGGTGACACTTTGATGCGACCTTCTGTGCTGTCAGTGCAGAAACCCAAAGGCCTCAAAGTGCTGCTCTGATTTTGATCCCAAACCATAATGAGGTTTTGATCCATTTCAAGAGAGAAGCCTTGTCTCTAAAATTAGCAGCAGCCACGGAAGCAGCGGAAGCCTGCGCATGGACTTCAGGCCTGTGGGGCCGGACCACTGAGAGCAGTACTAATGAACGTTTTCCCACTTCTGCCTCCTGCCTCTGTGTGGACATCGCCTGCCAGGACAATATTTATTTCATCTTAATTCTTCATAAAGTCTGTGTTTGAGTAGGATTATAATTCTTCTCTCATCACTCATTTAAGAGATATTTTCAGTGTTTTTCATGGGAAACTCAAGAAAATGCTAGGAGAGAGGTCAGCAGTTTAAAACACTTGCTGTGCAGTCCTGAGACCTGGACCTTATATCACAGCAATCATGTGACTGGGGGTCCTGTGGGTGGGAAGACACAGGAGAAACATTGGAGTTTGCTGGCTTCTGGCCTCACCAAGATAAAGAAAATATGTATCCATAATCCAAGGAAAGACGCTGTCTCCAAAGATCCAAAGAATAGGTAGAGTGTGAGAGCAGAGGACACTCAGTGCCCTGTGTCAGCACAAACTTTAATGAAAAAATGGAGCTTTATGAAGAGAAAGGTATATAAAGGATTAAATAGAACCTTTGGTCGTGTGTGTGTGTGTGTGTTTGTATATGTGTGTGTATGTGTGAGTGTGTGCTCTGTGTGTGTGTTTGTGTGTCTATGTGTCTGTGTATTTGTGTGTAGGTGTGAGTGTGTGTGTGCATGTGTGTGTGTGTGTGTGTGTGTGATGGTACAAAGAATGAGAGGAAATAGCCTAGACAGCAAAACCAGACCCAGTTTCCAAATTCCACATTGAGGCCTGAGTTAAATGTGTGAATTGTTTTCAGCTGAAATCACATGAAGCCAATCCATTAAGTTTACGGAATTTCACAAATTAAGATCACCTGTGTTTTATGCCTATTTTTATCAATGCACAGAAATGAAGAAGTTACAATAGACACCAACAGACATGAAGGTTTAAGAACTCAGTTACAGTTACTTCAATACAAATTTTTATCTAAATTGGACATTCCAAGAAAACATGAAAAGACTGCCATTTTCTCTCCGGGAAGACAAAGTTGTCAGTTTCAGAAAAGAGAGTTCTTCATGCCAGCCCACAACTGACCAGTAAGTCCTGGAAACCTAAGCCTGGGAAGAGACTTCTTGCCTTGGTTGGAAAGGTTTCAAACAAGCTGAGTACATTATGATGTGTCAGGTCCTCAGGTCCAGTGCCTCATTTACCCAGCATGGGTTCAACCAAAGCCTTCTTTCTGTTTAAGCAGGAACGATGGTGGTAAACACTTCTCTTTCAACTTACTGCAGAAATTTTTCTAACAGAATTTTACAGCTGACTAAGCTGAGGAATAAAACGTTTGAATACTTAGGAGAACGTGTCATTAAATGTCTTTATCCTGCAATTGTTTGTTGAACACATACAAGGTAACTGCCTTTATTATGAGATTTTTGGAGAATCTGAAATAAAAAGATGTTGACTAATAGTTTTGATGCATAGTAGTAGAGAATCACCAAATAATAACCATTAAAGAGATTGTATGTTCTGATTTCTAGGTAATTTTCATCATTTGTAGTTTTATGGTACAAGCTAGTATTCGCAAATAGAGGACATAATAGAAGGAACAAACGATGGGTGGCAGTTATCAGTTTTAACTTTTAGTTATTTTTTATTACAGTTATAATAAAGTTCATTTTTCTGTACAGTTTTGAATTTCAATATATATAGACGATAGATAGCTATGTATAATCCCCTAAGACCTAGAAGAAACCAATAATCCCCTGATGTTCCTTCTTCCTGACTTTTGTTATCATGACCCAACTCAACCCTGGACACTCACCTCTCCTCTTTCCTCATAGTTTTAACTATGAGAATTCCATAAAAATGGAATCATGGAATATGAGGTTTTGTTTTAGTGTTAACTTATTTCCCATAAAAGAATGCAGCTGAATTTCATGCCGAGGGACTGATAGTTCATTTCTTTTTATTGATGAGCATTGTTCCTTGTGGAGAGGAACCATCAGTCATCCATTCGCCTGTTAAAGGACATTTTGGATATTTCTTATTTGTTGTGATTATGAATAATGTTGATATAAATGTTCATGTACAGGTTTTTGTTCTGAACATAAATTATTTCCTTAATGCATAGGTGCGGTATTGTGCTCTAGAATATATTAATTATACCTTAAAATTACAAGAAATGTCAAAGCGGTTTCCAACATAACTGTACTATTTTGTGCTCTGTTCTTCCCTGTATAAGGGGGGTTAATCCATATTCTCACTAGCAGTCAAAATTGTGATATTTTGTTGAATTTTTGTTTATTGATTAGATTTTCTTAGCTTTTCTAATGCATATGTCTATATTGGTGTTTTATGGTGGTTATAGCTTACATTTCCCTAATGTCTAATGGTTATGATTGCCTTGTCCTAGTTTACTTTTCTGTGGCTGTACTAAAACTCTACAACCAAGACAACTTTTAGAAGGAAGAGTTTATTTGTCTTAAGGTTCCAGAGGGACAAGAGTCCATCATGGCAGGGGAGGCAGCTGGCATAGAAAGCGGAGTCCTCACATCTTCAAGTATGCCCAAGAAGCAGAGAAAGAAATTTGAAGTAGGGCAAAGGTATGAACTCTCAAAGTCTACCCCTGGTGACATACTTCCTCTAGTGAGGCCTCACCTCCTAAGCTTCTGCAAACAGTATCGCCAACTGGGGTCAAGTGTTCAAATACTTGGAGGGTGTAGAGAAAATTCGCATTCAAACTACCACATTCTACTCCCTGGCCCCCACAGGCTCATGTCCATAGCATAATGGTAAATGCATTGAATCCAACTTCAAAAATCTCCATAGTATTTAACAGACAACAATATTCAAAAGTGCAACTTCTAAAGTCTCTTCTAAGACTCAAAACAATCTCTTACTGTCCCTATGCAAAATCAAAAAGAAAATTTCATACTTCCAACATACCAAGGCAGAGAATACAGATTCCTATCTCAAAGGGGAGGAATGGGGGACTAGTAAGGTAATACCAGAGCACAAGAAGACTGAAAAACAGCAGGGCAAACCCCAAACCCTGTAGCTCCATGTCCAGTGTTTGGCTTAGTAGTCCTCCCCCTCCAGCTTTGCTGGCTACTACATATATTTCTCTGATGGGCTGGTTCTAATCCATGTATACAGTCTCCTGGACAGATGTCTCATAGGCCTAGAATCTCCAACGTCTTGGGGTCTCCACTGCAACCCAGGTTTCACTTTCACAGCTTCATGAAATGCCCCCTCAAGGTTTCTAAATCTCCCAAAGCTTGCTTTTTGCAGGGACTCCCTTGCCATACACTGCCTGACTTCAGTGACTCTCTGGGACTGTGAAGGAAGAATCGATGACCTTCCTACTCTTCCATCTTTCATGCCTTTAAGGAAAGTACCACGTGAATGACAGTGCCAAGTTTGGCTGCCACTTTGGGATGAAGCCAGACCCTCTTTACGTTACCAGCAGCTTTTGTATGTTGTGACTTTCTAGGAGCAGAAAACTCCTTAGGCTTTCTCCTTTCTCAAGTTTGAAGCTTAGCTAGGTGGGATCTTGCCCCCAGGACACACTTCCCATTTTTCAATAGAGCAGGAGGTCACTTCTTTATTTTTTTATAAACAGAAATTTTATTGAACATACTCAGCATTTGGTGTGGAATAGAGAGGAAACATGCTGGTATATTAGTATATGAATGAGTTTTGTTCACTAAAGAGTAGGTGGTCTTAAAAATTATAGATCATAGCTAGTCTTACAAGAGTAAGAGGAAATCTTAAGGTGGTTTTAATTTGTATTTCCTTAATCGTTAGTGATAATGAAGACCTTTTATGTTTTTCAGCCATCTTTACTTCTTCATTTGTGAAGTCTCAGCTCTTTACTCCATTTTTTGAGTGGGTCATTTGTTTTCTTCTTCCTTTGTTTTTTGAGTAGTTTATATACTGTGGATGTTAATGCTCTATCAGATGTATCACTGGTGAAAGTTTCCTCCCTCTATGTGGGTTTTTCTCTTCGCTTCATCAGTTGTTTCTTTTGCTGTACAGAAGCTCTTGCATTTAATAAGGTCTCATTTGGCAATTGTCGACCTTATTTTTGTGTAGCTGCTGTCTGATTTACGAAGTTTTCCGGGGCTGGAGAGATGGCTTAGTGGTTAAGAGCACCGACTGCTCTTGCAGAGGACCAGGGTTCAATCCCCAGCACCCGCATGGTGGCTGAGAACTGTCTTTAACTCCAGTTCCAGGGGAATCTGATGCCCTCTTCTGACCTCCACGGCATTGCATGACATGGGTGCACAAACCTACATGCAGACAGAACATTCATACACATAACAAAATAAATAAAAAATTTAAAAATTAAAAAAAAGAAAGTCTTTTCCTACCTCTATGCCTTGCAGGTTACTACCAATGTTTTCTTCTATCGTTTTCAGAGTTTTGGGTTTCGGTCTTTGATCCATTTGGAGTTGATTTTTGTACATGGTGAGAGGTAGGGGGTTAGTTTTATTTTTCTACAAGTGGTGATCCAGTTATGCCAACACCATTTGCTGAAGATGCTATCTTACCTCCATTAAGTCTTCTTGGCCCCTTTCTCAAATATGAGGCAGCTGAAATTGGATGTGCTCAGGTTCAGAACTTCAATTTTGTTCCATTGATCTATGGGTCTGTTTTTTGTCTTACTCCAGTAAGACTATCTGTGGTCAAGAAAATAAAGGATACCAAATGCTGGAGAGGTTGTGGGAAAAGGGGAACACTCATCCACTGCTGGTGGGAATGCAAACTTGTTCAATCCCTATGGAAAACGGTGTGGAGAAGTCTTAAGCAACTGAAAATGAGCCTACCACCTGATCCAGTCACACCACTCCTAGGTATATACCCACAAGTCTTGGCCTATTGCAGATATACATGCATATGTGTGTTTATTGCAGCAATCTTCACAATAGCAAAGACCTGGAAACAACCCAAATGTCTCTCAACTGACAATTGGATAAAGAAAATGTGATACATCTACAGGAAAGGATGGGAAAAAGCTTCAGAAGTAGAATGGAGGAAGCAGAAAAAAAAAAGAATAATAGACTCAGAAGATAACACAGAACAACTAAAAAGCTCAAGTAAAGATTATGAAAAATTTAAAAATACACAAGAGTGCAACAACCAGGAACTGTGGGACACTATGAAAAGATCAAAACTCTGCATCATAGGGATAGAGGAAGGAGAAGAATCCCGAGAATGGTATTGATCAGATCTTCAACAGAATAATAGATGAAAATTTCCCCAAACTAAAAAAAAGACAAACCCATACAAATACAAGAAGCACATAGAACACCAAATAGACTAGACCAGAAAAGAAATTCCCCCCACCATATCATAGTTAAAACGTTAGACACCCAAAACAAAGACAAAATTCTGAAGCCACAAGAGAAAAACAACAAGTTACATATAAGGAGAAACCAACCAGAATTACAGCTGACTTTTCACTGCAAACTGTGAAACCCAGAAGAATGTAAACCAAAGTATTCCCAGTGCTAAAAAACTATAGATGCCAACCCAGGTTACTATACCTAGCAAAAATGTCGATTATAGTTGAAGGAGAAAGAAAAATCTTCCATGACATAAACAAGATGGTAGAATACATGTCTGAAAAACCAACCCTTCAGATAATACTTGAAGCAATTGAAAGGACAGAGGAGGAAAGCAACTACCCCTAGAACTGCAGAAGTAGAAACCTAGACCAAAAATCCAAATGGATAATAAGGTGAAAGGAAGCAACACACGTCTTTCAATTATAACCTTAAATATTAATGGACTAAACTCCCCAGTCAAAAGACAGACTGGGAGAATGGATTAGGAAACAGAACCCATCTACAAGAAACCCATGTCACTCTCAAGGATAGGCACCAACTTAAGGTGAAAGGATGGGAAAAATATTCCAAGCAAATGGTACCAAAATGCAGGCAGGAGTTGCTATTTTAATATCAGACAAAATAGACTTCAAAGTAAAAGTAATCAGAAGAGACAAAGAGGGCCATTATATCTTTATCAAAGGAACAATTCACCACGAAGATTTCACAGTCATGAATATGTGTGCACCAAATGCGGGTGCACCAAACTTTCTAAACACAATTCTCCAGGAAATCAAGGCACAGATTAACCCCAGCACACTCATAGTCAGGGACTTTAATACCCCACTGAGCCCTTTGGACAGGTCAACCAGACTAGAGAGACATCTGAACTGAACAATATGATACACCAAATGAACCTCATAGACATATACTGAATATTCCACCCAAATACCAGAGAATACACTTTCTACTCAGCACCCCATGGAACATTCTCCAAAATTGACCACATACTGGGCCACAGAGAAAACCTCAACAAATACAAAAAAGATTGAAATAATTTCATCCATTCTATGAGACCACAGCACAATAAAGCTCAATATCAACACCAGGATAAGCCCTACTATCTACAAGAACACATGGAGACTACTAAACAACACACTCCTGGATAATGAATGGGTCAAGGAAGAAATAAGAAAGAAATAAAAGCATTCCTGGAACTAAACCACAATGACAATACAACATAACAAAACCTCTGGGATACTTTAAAAGCAGTCCTAAGAGGGAAGTTTATAGCCCTGGGTGCCTACCTTAAAAAACAGAAAGAGCACAAGTAAATGATCTAACACTGCAGCTAAAAACACTTGAGAAACAAAAACAAATGAACCCTAAACCCAACAGAGAGGAAGAAATAACAAAAATCAGAGCAGAAATCAATGAAATAGAAACAAAGGAAACAATACAAAAAAATCAATGAATCCAAAACCTAGTTCTTTGAAATAATAAACAAGATAGACAGACCTTCAGCTCAGTTAATGCAAGGAAAGAAAGAGCAACTCCAAATCAATAGAATTCATGTTGAAAGGGGGGGGGGATATCACAACAGACAACCATAAGATCCAGACAATCATACAGAAATACTTCAAAAACCTATACTCTACAAGTTTGAAAACCTAAGAGAAATGGATGAATATCAGAAATCCTGGGAATCACCAAAGCTTAACCAAGAAGAGATTGACAACTTAAACAGACCCATAGTATCTGAAGAAATTGAAAATGTAATAAGAAACCCCCCCAACTAAAAAAAGCTCAGGCCCAGATGGTTTCACAACAAAATTCTATAAAACATTTAAAGAAGACTTACAATCATTATTACTCAAGCTGTTCAGAAGGATACAAGCATAAGGAAATCTCCCAAATTCCTTCTATGAAGCCAATATAACTCTAATACCAAAACCAGGAAAGGACACAACCAAAAAAGAGAATTATGGACCCATCTCATTAATGAACACAGATGCAAAAATTCTTAACAAAATACTCACAAACTGCATACAGCCCCACATCAAAAAGATCATTCATCATGACAAAGTTGGATTCATACCAGACAGAGATGCAGAGATCATTCAACATATGAAAATCAATAAATATTTGGGGCTGGAAAGATAGCCTAGCAGTTAAGAGCACTGACTGCTCTTGCAGAGGACCCAGGTTCGATCCCCAGCACCCACATGGCAGCTAAGAACCGTCTGTAACTCCAATTCCAGGAGAACTCCAGTTCCAGGGGAATCCGAGACCCTCTTTTGACCTCTGTGGCATTGCACAACATGGGTACACAAACCTACATGCAGACAGTACATTCATACACATAAAAAATAAATAAAATAAATAAAGAAAACCAATAAATATCATAAAACACATACATGAACTGAAAGACAAAAACCACACAATCATGTCAATTGATAAAATAAAAGACTTTGACAAAATCCAGCTTCCTTTCATGCTCAAAGTCCTAGAGGGAATTGGATTGGAGGCATCCGTCCTCAGTGTAATCAAAGCCATGTACAGGAAACTCACAGCCAGCATCATCCTAAATGGAGAAAAGTCAGAAGCATTCCCCTTAAAAGTAGGAACTCGCCAAGGCTGCCCCCTGCTGCCACTCCTGTTCAATATAGTGCTTGAAACACTGGCTAGGGCAATAAAGAAAGAAAAGGAAATTAAAGGAGTACTATTTGGAAAAGAGGAAGTCAAGCTATCCCTTTTTGCAGAAGATATGATAGTTTACTTAAGGGATCAAAAAAAAAAAAAAAAACTCCACCAGAAAATTCCTAGAGATGATTAAGGGTTTCAGTAAAGTGGGAGGATACAAAATTAACCTAGAAAAATCAGCAGCCTTTCTTTACACCAAGAAGGAGCAACTAAAAAAGGTATACAGGGGGTTGGAGAGATGGCCTAGCAGTTAAGAGTGCTGACTGCTCTTGCAGAGGACCCAGATTCAATCCCCAGCACCCACATGGTGGCTGAGAATTGTCTGTAACTCCAGCTCCAGGGAAATCTGACACCCTCTTCTGACCTCTGTGGCATTGCATGACATGGGTGCACAAACCTGCATGTAGACAGTACATTCATACACATACAAAAATAAATTAAAAATTTTTTAAAAATTTAAAAAAAGGTGTACAAGGAGACCTTCCCACTCACATAGCCTCAAAAACAATAAAATACCTAGGAACAAACCTAACCAAAGACACCAAAGATGTCTACAACAAAAATTTTAAGCCCTGGAAGAAGGAAATTGAAGAAGACATCAGAAGATGGAAAAAACTTCCCATGCTCATGGATTAGAAAAATTAATATAGTAAAAATGTCCATTCTTCCCAAATTAATAAACAGATTCAATGTGATCCCAATTAAAATCCCCAAGAGTTTCTTCACAGGCTTGGGAAAAAAATCCTTAATTTCATATGGAAAAATGAAAGACCCCTCATAGCTAAAGCAAACCTGAGCAAAAAGAACAATACAGGGGGGAATCTCTATACCAGACTTCAAAATATATTTCAGAGCTATAGTCATAAAAACAGCTTGGTACTGGCACAAAAACAGACCTATAGACCAATGGAACAAAACTGAAGATCCAAACGTGAGCACATACAATTTCAGCCACCTTATATTTGACAAGGGGGCCAAGAAGATACAATGGAGGACAGACAGCGTCTTCAGCAAGTGGTGTTGGCAAAACTGGATCACCACTTGTGATCCAGTTTTAATTTTATTCTTCTTGTAGAAGAATAAAATTAAACCCCTACCTCTCACCCTGTACAAAAATCAACTCCAAATGGATCAAAGACCTCAACGTGAACCCCCAAACTCTGAAGGTGATAGATGAAAAATGTGACTGCAACCTACAAGACATAGGCTTAGGAAAAGACTTTCTAAGTCAGACAGCAGCTGTGAAGGAAATAAGGTCACCAGTCGACAAATGGGACCTCATCAAACTCAAAAGCTTCTGTACAGTGAAAGAAACAATCAAGGAAGTGAAGAGAAATCCCACAGAGTGTGAGGAAATATTCACCAGTGATGCATCTGACAGAGCATTAATGTCAAGAATATATAAACTACTCAAAAAACAAATGACCTACTCAAAGATGGAGTAAAGAGCTGAACAGAGACTTTACCAGTGAGGAAGGAAAGATGGCTGAGAAACATCTTAAATAACATCCTTAATAATTAAGGAAATACAAATTAAAACCACTCTCAGGTATCATCTCCCTCCGATAAGACTGGCTAAGATCGAGAAAACAAAAGACATCAAATGCTGAAGAGGTTGTGCAGAAAGGGGAAACACTCATCCACTGCTGGTGGGAACGTAAACTTGTACAGCCACTATGGAAATCAGTGTGAAGAACCCTTGGAAGACTCAAAATGAGCTTGCCACCTGACCTAGTCATACCACTCCTGGGTATATATCCACAAGACTCATATTACCACTGAGATACATGCACAGCCATGTTTATTGCAGCTCCCTTCACAGTAGCAAAGAGCTGGAACCAACCCAAGTGCTCCTCAACTGATGAGAGGATAGAGAAAATGTGGTACATCTACACAAAATGTGGAGTTCTATGCAGCAGTAAGGAAAGATGACATCATAAACTTTGCAGGTAAATGGATGGAGCTCATGGCCATTATGCTGAGTGAAGTAACACATTCCCAGAAAAACAAAAGACAAATAGTTTCCCTCATTTGTGGATGCTAACACCAAATCCCCAGTTGAAAGGTAAGCTGAACAACATTATTGTTATATTTCTTTTTATCTGAAAGCAATTATGTTATGATAATATAAATGTCTTAACAGGCTCTAGAATTGACCCATGACTTATTTTCAGACTCTGTAATTACCATATATGGGTGGAAGGTATGTATTCATATTTTAGAGTAATATAAAATTAAAGGAGGGAAATGTGAATTCCTAAACATAAAAAAGATGGAGAAAAAGATGCAGGACATTTATGGAAGAATGCATGATCTGGGGTAGGGTGGGGGGAAGGGAAGGGGGTATGTGTCTAAAATGACCTAAAAATGATGTCTGAAATACACAAAACATAAAAAAAAAGAAAAAAAGGTTCAAAATGAACTTGCCACCTGACCCAGCCATACCACTCCTGGGCATGTACCCACAAGACTCATCCTACTGCACTGATACATGCACAGACATGTTTATTGCAGCTCTCTTCACAATAGCAAAGAGCTGGAACAAACCCAAGTACCCCTGGAATGAGGAGTGGATAGAGAAAATGTGGTACATCTACACAATGGAGTTCTATGCAGTGGTACAGAAAGATAACATCATGAACTTTGCAGGTAAATGGATGGAACTAGAAGATATTATGCTAAGTGAAGTAACACAGTCCTAGAAAAACAAACAACAAATGGTATCCCTCATCTGTGGATGCTAGCACCAAGTACCTAGTTGTAAGCAAACTTAAGCTAAGATTGGGTTCTGCTGCCCATTTCCCCAGTTAGTTACATGCTGAGGTTTTATGTGCTTGAGTTTACATGGGTCTTATGCATGTTGACACCATTGCTGTATGAGCAGGGTCCCAGGAGTTTGTAGGATTCTATTTCCATATGGTCATCACCTCCTCCCTGGCCCTTACAATCTTTCTGCCCTTTCTTCCTCAATGGTTCCCGAGCCCTGGGTGAGGGAAACATAGGAGTCCTGTCTAAGGACCCACACTCTGCATTTTCCTAATCTCCATGCTTTGGCCATTTGTGACCTTTTATGTTCCTAGCTCTCTGTTGCATGAGGGATATTCATTAATGAGAATTGAGAGATTCATTTGTGTCCTCTTCACCCCTTGTTCTATGTTGCATGAGCCTCAGGTGTAGAGGATGCATTGTAGATGTATTTCTTAGGCTTGGGCAATTCACAGACAGTGTGTATGTGTGACCAGTTATGGTACTCTTGTAATAGTCTCCATTTGGTGCAAAAGAAGCTTCTTTGATGAGTAGTGACTGGGATATCTGACTATAAATATAAGGATACATATTTTGCACTTAGTAAGAAGTTACATTAGTCTAGGGATGTGACAGCCTTGGGGATTTCTTTAAGATCAATGACTTTTCCCATGTATATCTGGCTATGCTTTCAGTACCACACATAAGTTCCCTCCCATTGAATGGGCCTTAAGTCCAATAAGCCACCTGTTGATTGCCCCCAAGAAACCAGTGCCATTACAGCAGCATTGTCATATGCTGTGCTGGTCATTGTTGTGATTATTTTGTCTTAAGCCAGTGTTGGACCATCGACTAATGTTCTCCCTTAGCGGCTTGTGCAGTGCTTTCCAAAGCTATGAGCATAGTCTTCAAGAGAAGTGAGGAAGCCTGTTCTTAATGGTTCTTATCTCCATATCAGAGAAAGCCTGTCTTCCACAACATGTCTTGGCTAAAACATTAAACTTACTTGTGCTGTTTCTGTCTCCAAACTACATTTAGGACCTCTTTCTACCTCACTTTCTCTTTTTCATTGTATACCTGCATAAAATTTATCAGTAATAGCCAAGGTACAGATTCAATGTTAGGCTGCCTTGAAATTTTCTCCTCCAAAGAAATTAGTCCATTATTTTTTAGGTCTAAGCCACAGTCAAGTTCGTAGGACTCTGGAAAAGGAACTCGGATTCTTTATCTAAATATCATTGGAATGATCTCTAGCCCAGTTATTGTTTAATTCCTTGATTCCCTCTGGAGCTACACTGCTCTCAGACTTTGTGGATGTACTTCCTACAAGCTCCTTCTAGAATGGCCCATTAAGCTCTGATTATAAAATCAGCCATATTTTTTTCTAGTCCAAATGTCTAGTCTACATTTCTCCAAAAAAGAACACGGTCATGTTCTTCATGGTAAAATCCCACTCCTGGTATCAGCTTATGACCCTGTTACTTTCTATTACTGTGATAAAACTGTAGAATGACCGAGGTAACATATAGAAGGAAGAGTTTATTTAGCTTGTGGTTCCAGAGGGATAAGAGTCCATCAATAGGGGAGGCAATCAGAGCAGGAAACTGACCTCACCTCCCCAAGCACACTTGGGAAACCCCTTCCTCCAGCAAGACCACATCACCACCATCTGGGGCCAAGTATTCAAATACTTGGTGCCAAGTAGGGACATTCTCATTCTAACACCACACACTTCTTAAATGTTTATTCAAATTAAGGTCTTAAGCCAGTTGGGCTACGCTACAATACCCAATTATTTAGTAGCACATGTCTCCTTGCTGCTCTCAAGGTAGCTGCTGGATGAGTTTACCATTTTAATCTATAAATTCTGAAAAGCTGATTCCCATTCATAATGGGGGTGAGCCTCATCCACTTAGCTAAAAGCCTTAAATAAAAACACTGACTCTTTTGAGGGAGATGGAACTCTGAAGCCAGCTGCCTATGAACATGAGCACAGCACCAGTTCTTCCCTGGGTCATTACCCTGTTGATTTCAGAGCTGTCCGTTTCTACAACTGCATGAGTCAATTCTTCCCATTAAATATCTCTCTTGTTTCTTTTTTTTGTCTTTTTGAGACAGGGTCTCCCTGTAGCCCCAGCTGTCCTGGAACTCACTATGTAGACCAGGCTGGCCTTGAACTCACAGAGATCCACCTGCCTCTGCCTCCTGAGTGCTGAGATTAAAAATGTGCACCACCACACCCACTTAAATATCTCTCTGAAGAGAAAGGTGCTATTGGTTCTGTTTCTCTGGAGAACTTTACTAATACACTACCCATATCTTTTGCCCATTTTTACATTCAATATTTTGTGTATCTCATTACTGAGTTTTTGGAAATCTTTTTAAATTTTGCCTAAAAATGTTTTAGATGTATGATATACACGTATTTCCTAAAATGTTTTAGATGTATGCTATACTCGTACTTCCTAAAATGTTTTAGATGTATGCTATACACGTACTTCCTAAAATGTTTTAGATGTATGCTATACACGTACTTCCTAAAATGTTTCAGATGTATGCTATACACGTACTTCCTAAAATGGGACCCATTTAAAAGTTTTTTCACTGCCTCTCCCAGTTTCAATTTGTATGAGATCAGAATTTTCACTTCTTTCTTTTATGGATTGTGCTTTTGGTATCACACATATTTATATCAATCCAAGGACATGTAGACCTTCTCCTGAGTTTTGTATGTGTAAGTCTAGGAGTTATTGACCAGCTAAATCCCACAGATTGCCTAATGAATTAATCCATCCATTGTTTTGTTTTTGTACAAGTAGTGTAAAACCATTCTGGCCCTGCTTATTGGAAAGACTATCCTTACTTTGTGAAGTTGCCTTTGCTTCTCAGTTTGGTCTATCTGTGTAGGCCTATTTCTGGACTTTGAGATCTGTTCCAGTGATCTCCTACTATTTCTCTAATACCACAGTTTTGATTCATATAGCTCTAAGTAAGTTTTAGAACTGAGCAGTATGACTTCTCCAATTTTGTTTTTCATCATGATGATTTTACCTGCTCTACTTTAATGAATTTCTGTAACAATTTTTAAATCAGCTTTCCTGTATGTTAAAAACTGGAATTTTAAGGTATATGTCTTTAAATATAAAAATTCTTTTGAAAGGGCTGCTCTTGTAGAGAATGCTGGTTCACTTTCCAACACCCACATGGCAGCTAAAACTCTCTGTAACCCAGTTCCAGGGAATCGGTCTCCCTTCTGACCTCCACAGGCATTGCACAACAAGAGTGCACTTGCATACATGAAGGCAATGCACTCATGTACATAAAATAAAATTAAAATAATAAATAAACTATAAGAAGTTTACATTAGATATAAAGTGTCTTGATTATAAAAATGTAAAATAATGACTAATTGCTAATAAATGCAATGTGGTGGACAATATCTTTCAAAAGAAGAGTCTTCATGTTGTTGGTAGATTTTTCTTAGTCTAGTTTCTTTTGATAGGAAATATAAAAACTGTCAAAAATCCAACTCAGACTTTTGATGGTTCATATGATTGAGAAAACATTGTAATTGGAGCCAGTCATGAATGTGAGACTCAGGGATTCCTATCCACCACCAACTCTGTGCATCTCTGCTCACACACAGCAGCATTTCACTGGCGAGGTGGGCAGTTAGCATCATGTTCATAGCAATGTCTCCAGAAAGAATAACCCAGTCCATTCTCTCCAAATTTACTGGTCAATTCTCCCCAAATTCTGGGGCCAGATGCAATCCAAAGCCATCTCTAATCAGTATGGCATAAACTTGGGTCCATTCTAGATTAAAGCCTAGAATTTATGACCAACATTTGTTAGCAAATGAAGAGTTGGAGAGACTGAAAGAGTTTGTGTTGGAAAAAGGAAAGGGGGCTGAAGAGATGGCTTAGTGGTTAAAAACAATAGCTGTGTTTGCAAAAGACCCAAGTTCAAATCCCAGCACCCACATGGTGGCTAACAACCATCAGTGACTCCAGTTCCAGGGAATCCCATGCCCTCTTCTATCCTCTGTGGCCACTGCAGAACATGGGTGCCCTTACATACATGCAGGCATAGCACTTGTACCCATAAAAATAAATACAATTTTAAAAAAGAGAAAGAAAAAGAACCATTATCCACCATCAACATGGAGTGCCCAGTTTCACACCAGAGGGGGCTTTCCCATTTTTCCTTTCCAAGAGTATCTTTGCTTTTAAAATTCAGTTCCATACATAGATCATCCATCAAGTTTTTTCTTTGAGAATGGTCAGAATCAGAGGCATTTCTGAAATGATTACATACAGTGTATTCTAAGCTTTCTTCTTTTTGTCAAGAGTTGTGAATTGCCAGTTTGAGTCCCTGTCAGGAATATTTTCTGTCATTAGAGCCAGAAAGGAATTCTCAATTTCACTGTAGCCGTAGGAGGTATAGCTCTGAACACTTTGTATTTTATTTCTTCTCCAACCCTTCACCATGTTCCAGCTGTGATACAGATAACCTAGCACTAGGTTGGAGTGTTAATTTGAAATGTTATGGTTTCTTACTTTTAAAAATAACCCTCAAACTATTTTTTTTACTTTGCCAGCTATCTATCACTTTGTAAATACTTGTTGAGAAAGGAATGGGTACTACCTGATAATTATTGTTATCAATATCATGGATATTTTTACTTCTTTAGATATCTTGTAGTTTCCCCTCTATATAGAACCATATGTACATGTTTCACCCTAGTTAACTTGTCATTTAAGCTTTCTCCTTTTCTCGTTGGCCTGTGGCTTATACATTTCTGGTGACAGTGTCACTGACACCACCTCTAGTTTAAAATCTTGCATGCATTTCTCATTCTTTCCTGTCTTTCCATCATTTCAGGGCTTTCCTACCTGGTCTCAATGTGTCTGGAATATTTAACCCACAATGTGTTTTTTCCTATTCAGGAACTAAAGCACAAATAACCCATGCTTAGCAACAGATTTGACTGCCTTAAGTCCTGATTAAGGCTGTATTAGTCACTTATCTGTTGCTGTGATAGAACCACCACAACCAAGGGAACTTATAAAAGGAAGAGTTTATTTGAGCTTACAGTTCCAGGGGAATTAGAGTCCATGGTGGGGAGGCATGGTGGTGGGAGTCACTGGAGCAGAAGAAAGTCCAGGTTCACAACTTCAAGCAGGCAAAGGAAGCAGGGCACGACTGGAGATTGGCAAGTCTTTTTGAACTCTCAAAGTCTGCCCTTAGTGACTCTTTCTTCAGCATGGCCTCACCTTCCAAGACCTCCCAAACAGCGCCATCAACTGGGGACAACATGTCCTAATATTTGGAGCCTATGGGGGATATTCTCATTCAAACCACCACAAAGACCAAGACCTTACCTATTTCCATTCACAGCTACCCATTACATCACCATGAGCTTTGCATTTGTATGTAAGGTAACTGCATAGTCCTCTCTCTCTCTCTCTCTCTCTCTCTCTCTTTCTCTCTCTCTCTCATCTTTCTTTTTCTTTTTCTTCAAATCCAACTTTACAGGATGATGAATTCTAACTGGATGCAATGTATCAAGATGCATCCTAGAATTTTTTTTTTACCATTTTGAGTATTTTTATAAATTTGGCTCAAAATCATTCTTGGTGTAAGGAAATATGGAAAAGTTGCAAACCACAATCAAGAAAGATAAAGAAGGAATGCTTTTCCTCTTTGCTTTTTCCTCTTCCTCTTTTTTCCTCCATACTCTCCCACAAATCCAAATGTCATTTTATTTTATTTTTTTGTTGTTTTACTTTTGTTTTTGTTTTTGTTTTTGTTTTGTTTTGTTTTGTTTTTGAGACAGGGTCTCCCATAGTCCCAGCTGGCCCAGAACTCACTCTGTAGACCAGGCTGCCCTTGAACTCACAGAGATCCACCTGCCTTTGCATGCTAGGATTAAAGTCATGTGCTACCACACCCGGCTTAAAGACAGTTCTTAGCCGCCATGTGGGTGGTGGGAATCGAACCCAGGTCTTCTGCAAGAGCAGTCTGGGCTCTTAACTGCTGAGCCATCTCTCCAGCCCCAAATGTCATTTTAATATTTGAGGCTTGTTCTTTGTCACTTCTAGGTGTAGATAGATTTATAGGATTTTATAAGGGATCCCAGGTAATAATGCTCTCTACTCTGTTTTAAAATATTTCATTTATTATTCTTATTTTATGTGTATGAATGATTGCCCACACATGTGTAAGTGCGCCCATGTTGTGCAATGCCCAGGGAGGTCAAAAGAGGGCATTGGATTCCCTGGAACTGGAGTTATGGACAGTTGTTAGCGGCTATGTGGGTGCTAGGAATTGAACCCAGGTCCTCAGCAAGAGCGATTGGTGCTCTTAAGCACCGAGCCATCTCTCTAGCCCCATTCTCTACTCTTAAATAACTTGATTTTGCCCAGTGGACTGCCTCAGTGTTGTGGGTATGCTATTTCTGCTGTGAGAACACAAGTGATGCTCACTTGCCAGTTGACTGTCCTGGGATGACTTTGATGAATCCACCTGCCATACTGTGAGCACTCCTATGGAGACTCCCACATGGGAAGAAGCCAGAGCAAGCTGACAGCCATCAAAGAACCAAATGATGAAAATGTAGAAATGCTCCCTTCCAGAGCTGAGGTTGCTAATGATGTGCCAGCCTTGGTTACTGCCTTGCTTGTGGCTTTGTGAGACACTAAGGAAGAAGATCCATATATGCCATTGTAGGTTTGCTGCCACAAAAGCTGTGATATATAAATATATATAATGGTTTGTTGCCCAGCAACAGGTAACTGATAGAGGTGCCCACCCCTGCTTTGCATTCTTATTGTCACTTCCAAACATTTTCTGTCATTGGACATTTCACATCCTATTTCGTACTGTTCAGATGACCAAATTTCTATGTGTAGACCCTGAAACTTCACATCATTGCCCTATGTGTTCCTCAAAGTAACCATTTCAAGCAATACAAATGGGAGGGAACAACAAGGACAAAAAGACTGGATCAAAGAACTGACTGAAACAGTTAACTTCTGCCCAAACAATAAACCTCGGCAGAGAAAAACTTTAAAAAGACGGAGAAAAATATGCAAGACATGGATGGCAGAATGCATGAACTGGGGTGGGGTGGGGGGCCGTGGAAAAGGGAGTGGGTCTAAATTGGACCGAGAAATGATGTATGAAACACACAAAACACCAATAAAATATTTTATTTAAAAAATTAATTGATCTCCAACAGCTGGATTTAGTAGTAATATCAGCATGCAATTGTTTAAGCCCAACACTCGTGAATTCCCCCCTCTGCCCTTTCTGTGGTGCTTGTAAACAATAAGTCTGTTATAGCACTTGTATTTAAAACCTTAGTACACTTTGCATGTGCTGGACTTATAATTCAGGTTCAACTTGGCTTACGGATTGTCAGCCTTGTAGGGTCTGATCTTATTACCTTATTTTCCTTTAGCTTTTAACTACCATTGTCTTCCTCTTACCCTTAAACTTTGATTCCATACTCAACTTCTTCCTTACTAGGGAATATCTCCTGTTTTCTCTCTTCTTCATGACTTCCCTGTTACACTGATTTCTTTCCCCCATGTCTGTTTTTTTTTTTTCATATTCTATAGATGTAGTGGAATATCACTTGCACACGTATATAATGCAAGGGCAATTTTAATATTTGACTCATAATTCCTTACCATCTTAGATTTTGTATTGTATATAATGTTTTGCATTTTGTCATTCTTTTGTTCATTATCTTATTTTAAATCACCTTGTACTTACTTATTTGGAAATTTGTTTTATTTGTCAACTCTTTGGTAAACTCCATAATGGCAAATATTACAACCTATCTGACTCTGTATTTTCCCAAACCCTAACAGAGTGTCAAGATGCATACTGGCTATTTGTTGAGATGATTTTTTTTTCTCAGATATTTATAATGACCGGAACTAATTTCCTAGTAATATACTAATCATATTATCAAGCTTTCACTCTGGTTGCATTCCCAGGAATACAATTAAGCTCATGGCCTATTCACTTCTCAGTACTGAGAAGACAGGTTTGACGGCCTGAGATGATTAAAATGCTTAATGTTCAATTAGCCTTCTTGGATTAAGTCTGGTAAAGGCACTGGCAAGTAATTTAAAGTTGTATTACGGTGAATATTGTTTTACAAAAACCCTAAGAGAGCAATTTGAAAAGGGCATTGCTTGCTTAAAATTTAAAACACCCAAAGCATCATTTTGAAGTTACAAAGACCAGATAAAAGGAATAAGAATATACTGAAAACGAGAGGTACAAAATAGAAGGCCAGAAAGATGCAACCAAACTCAAAATGAAGAATTTATATAATCTAGCAGAAATAGGAAAAGGTGGACAATATAAGTTACTCTTAAATCGACAGTGACAACCATTATTATAAATTCCCACCATAAGGAAGTCTAGGATACTGAAGGTAATTTTCTTGAGTCATTACATTTCAAAGACACATCCCAGTAGTTTGTATGTAAATAATGGATGCATGAAACGTGAATGAATTTCTCTCATTGCAAAGTGAAGAATGACGCCTTGTGGGGAATTCTGAGAATAAAGTCAATGTCATGCATGGCAGAGCTGGGTGTGATAATAGTGCCAGATGGTGGTTTGGTATGTGGGTATACAGACCATCAGTCCAATGTACTGTTTAAATTCAGGACCCAACTCTGAACATGACCTGGGTGAAATTTGCCATCATCAGAGGCAACATTTTTTTTTAATTTTATTTATTGATTTATTTATTTATTTTAACATTTTTTTTCAAATCTAGACCCGTGTCCCCCACCCTATCCCCCCACCCCACCAGAGCTCACGTATTCTGCCAAACATGCTTTTCATCTCTTTCTCAATCTTTCTCAAAATTCTCCACGTGGAAGTTGACTGTTTTGAGCAGAAGTTCACCGTTTCAGTCAGTTCTTTGATGCAGTCCTTTCTGTTGTTGTTGTTGTTGTTGTTGCTGTTGTTTCCAATACGCATCACTCCCAATTGCTTGGACAAAAGCTCAAGGGGCCATGCACAAGAAATACTTACAACTAGGTAATTGGCACTAGCATCCATAGATGAGGGATACAATTCGTCGTTTGTTTTTCTGGGACTGTGTTACTTCACTCAGCATGATATCTTCTAGCTCCAGCCATTTTCCTGCAAAGCTCATGATGTCGTCTTTCTTTACTGCTACATAGAACTCCATTGTGTAGATGTACCACATTTTCTCTATCCACTCATCAGTTGAGGGGCATTTGGGTTGGTTCCAGCTCCTTGCTATTTTAAAGAGAGCTGAAATAAACATGGCTGTGCATGTATCTCTGCGGTCAGAGGCAACATTTTTAATAAGGTATAACTTCTGATTGTGCTGTTGCTGACAGGGTCTTCTAATACCTTTCAAATCCTGCCCTTCCACGTCTGGGCTGGATGTTTCACAAAATCTGAGAAGGAACCTCAGTGGCTAGAGAGTCCAAACATCTAATCAGAGGAATCTTAGGGAAGTGAGTCGTCTGACAAATCAGCAAATAACATTCCACACAATTTTACCTTCTAAAGTCCATACCAATTTTGGGCTCCTTGAAATGTCCTCCTGAGATAAAGTCTGAAATTTCAGGCTCTGGTTCTGTTTAGTGAAGACCCAGAGCTGAAACCTGAATCTGTGAACATGCTTCCTAAGGACTGGAATTTTGTTCTCCATAAAGCATTCTGTTAGGCTGGTTCGGTGTTTCCAACTCAGGATGTAATGCATTTTCTACTTCCCTCACAATTTTCATTGTTGTGTACTTGTCCCTTTTTTTGAGTAAATTTAAATCTTTCTGTGGCTTTAAGTTGTGGTGACTCTCCCACTACAATAGAAAAATGAACAAAGTCTAGGCAGGAGTAATTCATGAAAGAAGAAATGTAAATTACCAATATATATGCAAAAATGTAATTTCCATAGTAATCAATTAGATGCTAATTAAAAGACACTTTTTTATTATGTATAAAGTTGGCAAGGATGAAAAAAAATTCCCCATTATCCTTTGTAAGAGTTTAGGGCAGCAAGCACTATAGTATGTGGGCACAAGAAAAACAATAAAATAAAATAAAATAAGAGAAATGTTAAGAAATTAATGAACAAAGTGGTTTACCATAGAGAGAAGAGTGAGAAGGGAGCTATGGCTAAAAAGATGGTAGCTCAACACTGGTCAAGATGTTTCATAATAATTTAATGCCATCAGAGGAAACAGTTGCAATTTCTTATTAAGAATATAAAGCAGGTTGTAGATCACACACACACACACACACACACACACACACACACACACACTGAGAGAGAGAGATTTTATTAATCAAATCTACAGAAAAATGCAGAATACTGGCCATCACATCTTTTTATCTTTTACATGGTTTCCAACAATAAGAATACATTACTTTAAAAAAAATAACCGTAACCTACCATAATAACTAGCAATGTTTAAATACATATATATCTAACCGCTTGTGCTTCATTAGTAGGATTGGAAGCCTGTCCCTGGGCAATCGGGCAGCCCATGAAAGGAAACAGCCAGAAATGATTAGAGTCCAAGACGACATCTCCAGACAAAGTAGACTATTGTGCTTCTTGTCCACCTGTGCCCCATCTCTAAGGAACAATCTGTGGAAGAGGGGGAGTGGTATATTGTAGGAGCTGCGATTGGGGTGAACGGTAAAACTATGACAATATAGTCTGGACACTTATTTGATCAACTTGATTGAACATTCAAGCCCCTCCAGCTGGATGGTGGGAGCCTTGGGCTCTGTGGGCTGGGACACAACTGCTTGCAAATTGGTTTTATATGAAGGAATCTTGTGCTGGGAAAAAAAAAAAAAAGGAGCTAGATACTGACATTTGAACTAACTGGGAATATAAAATGCTAGTTGTTTTATTTATAGTTAGTATTGGGTTGGTCTCTATATTTTTCTGAAATACACAACATCACAGTGTAACACTTTCTTTTACTTGTAGGACAATTTAAAGGAATTAAGCTTAAATTTTTACTTACCAAATAAGTAGAAGTCTTAGTCCAGTCATAAAGCGTTAAAGAGCAAAGTGTTTATTGGGCAAAATTTATTTAGCAGGTTCTCAACTCTGCCCAAGCTTTATCCACCAAGTATAGGATATTTTAATGGCTTAGTGAATTGTTTAGATTAATTAAATTTAGGTGTAGGTTTTGGTGGAAATGGTAATACAATTGAACTAATCGGGAATATAAAATGTTAATTGGTTTTATTTATAATTTGTATCGGGTTAAGGTATACAAATGGCCTATATATTTTTTCTGAATAACACAATATCACATTATAACACTTTCTTTACTTGTAGGACAAGTTAAAGGAACTAAGCTTAAATTTCCTTCCCAAATAAGTAGCATACAGTCAATGAGAACCAGTTTGGGTAAATGTAATGAAAGCTTATGCCTTGGCTCCTGCTTATGGGTATGTGTAATACAACTTAGGCATCTATAGGTCAAAACAAAAACCTAAAAAAAAAAAAAAAGGAAGAAAAGAGGGAGGGGGGAGGTGGGGTACTATCCTTTCTGGGATACAAATGGAAAACTCTGTGTTTCAATCCTATTGATAAATTTTCAATTTTTCTGATCTTGAAAATAACAATGGGAGGAGAATTTTATGTTCCCACAGGTAAAAGTCACCAATCTAAATGCCTGAAAACATACAACTTATGGCTGTGCAGGATGAACTGGGGAATGTCAGCAGAGAGGTTGACCCATCTGAACACTAAGGAATGAGGAACATCAGACTGCCTGAGACACGGTCACTGAGCATCTCTCTGAATAATATTGGGGTTGACTGTTAATAATGGACCCTAATGCTGAGAAACCTTCCTACCTCTCCCCCCCCTTTTTTTTTTTTTTTTTTTTTTGAAAAAAGGAAAACAGGATGGTAATGAAACCACTCCCAAACTGTAAACTAGAGCCAATTGTTACGGTGGTAATTTCCTATAAAACAGGCACAACGTATTAACTGATTGATAGGCATAGGAACTGTGAAAGGATATTTCTCTATCTAGAGCCAAATTCAATAGTAAAGTGTTTATAAGTTGTGTAATTAAGCAAAATATATTACTACAGGAAAGCTCTGACATCAGCAATGAATTATTCTGCCTAGGAGATGTTGGCTAGGGGATTCAAACCCGCCCCCCCAAATTATAAAGGCCTTTTGCCTATAAATGGGATATATGCAAGGAGAAAGGCAGTAAGTCCCTGTTGTCGAAGACCTGGTGTGAGCATGAAAAATGTTATGAGACGTCACCTGCTAGCGTACAACTGGCCTCTGAAATGCTAGAGAGCGTTACCAAAGGCCACTACAGCAATACAGCAAAATATTGGTCTCCCTGAGACAAACAAGACTCCTCCGAAAATATCAGCTACACCTCAACAGCCTGGAGATACAGTGCAACAGTGGCAGCCAAGTGTCTATATTATATCCCAAAACTATTTGGCTATTAGCTCTCTCCTTGGAGGAATAACTCACAGCGGATGCCACAAGCTTATGTCCTCTAGTGGTTAGGCGATGTTATAAGCCACAATAAGAACTTGTCACCCTTTATAGAGAAACCACAGTTTGCGGATTAGCATACCATCCAAGCATCTGTGTCTATGCTCACAGCTTAGCTTGACACAATAAGTGGTACTGCTTAAATGCCTGTACATCCAATAGCTTGAGCTTTGTTAGTATGACTGAAAAGGGTATCACTGTGAAAGCTGTCAATCCGTGAAGGGAAACAAACTGAACAGACCGGAGTCCAAAATGACAACTCCAAAGAAATTAGACTGTTTTCTTCTCACCCACTTGTGCCCCTTTCCCAAAGCCTAGGGAACAAACTGCGGAAGAGGAGGCGTGGTAGATTGTAAGGGCTGTGGAGAGATAGGGGTGAATCATGAGACTATAGGAATATAGTCTGGACACCTGATTGATCAACATGCCTGTGCATACAAGCTTCTCCAACTGGACTATGGGAATCTTGGGTTGTTCAAAATTTGGACATAGATACTTGCAAAATGCACCAATTACTTAATTGTATGACATACTGAGTAACATCAATGTTATCTGCAAACAACTATGTCATTGTATTGTAGAATCCCTTAAAAAAAAAATAACCGAACAAAAGAATGTCTAAAAAATGCATCCAGAAATGGTCCTGAGCCCTCTTCACTGGTATCTGCTAGGGTCTTTCCAGAGAGGTTTCTCTGAAGAGTAAAGCCCCACCCTGAATGTGGACAGCACTGTTCTGTGGGCTGTAGGTTCCTAGATTGAACAGAAAGGAAAGAAGTGAGCTGCGACCTGGATTCCTCTCTCCTCTGTTTCTGCTCAGCATCTGCTGCTGACAAAGCTGCTCCTGAGGTCAGGCTTTGCCCACCATTGATGGACTGTACTCCTCTGAACTGTGAGCCTAATAAACCCTTCCTCCTAAGGTTGCGTTGTGTCAAATATTCAATCACAGTAATGGGCAAAGCATCTAATACAGTTCCTGTGGACTAAGGAAATTATAAAGGCTGATAATGCCTTCTTTTGTTACTATGGGCAATAGTACCCTGAGTATTTTTCTACCTTAAATATAGAATATATTGAATATTTCCACATTTCTTTTTTTAGTTACAGAAATTACCTTACTTTGTTGTGCATCCTTATTCATTTTTAACTATTGCAAAAATAAAGTGAAATTTACTGACATCCCTTTGCCACTTTCTAAGATGTCTATAAATAAATCAATATGACACCAGAAAAAAGTCCCTTACTAACATGCAACTGTGTTTTCCAGTATCTTCTGTAAATAAATGAAGATTGTAGATTTTTTTTTGGTCTTTTTAAGACAGTGTCTCTCTTTAGTCCCAGCTGGCTTGGAACTCACTATGTAGACCAGGCAGGGCTTGAACTCACAGAGATCCGCCTGCCTCTGCCTCCTGAGCTAGTGCTGGCTTTAAAGGTGTGGGACACCACACCCTGCCTGAATGTAGGTTTTAATAGTGAACAGGAGTCTATAGAAAAGACTGTGTGAACCTCATATACCACATGCCACAGAAATGGTATTTATTCAGTAACTGGGACAACAAAGTTAGACATAAGGAATGAGCACTTGGCAGAGGAGTAACAAGGGTCTGTAAAATGCCCTTCAATGCATTTGGCATTCCTTAGAAGAAGACTGCTCAGCACATAGGCAATACAAGAATATGGACATCAAGGTGATCTTCACCTTCATGGATGTGAGCTTCCACCTTCCTGCAGTCTCAAGATGTATTTGTGGAGAAAGAAGTATTTCCCTACCTCAAAAAACAATTTGTGCCTATCCCAAAAAGAAAGCAAAATAAGCAACTTGAAAATGAGATGAGGATTTCTGTACACCTACAATGCCTAAGCACAGTCCTCACTCAGTGTCTTCACAATTTACATGGAAGTTGATTCTGATGGTGTCTCTGTGGTTCAGCAAAAACCAGCAACAAAGTAGGACACTATCCCTGAGCCCCAGGAACCATTTGAACAGCCAGATGCGTATACTTTCCATGCTCACCACTTTAATAGTGTCATATACATGGACCATAAAGAGAAAAACTCTTATATTATATGTGCTGATTGAATGTTGTAGGGCATTTTGGTGTTTATATACCTTCCAGAGGCTTAAAGATCATGGGTAGTACAGAAAACAAGAAACCCAAGAGTGGTACTTCATGGCCAGTGCTGATGGAGTCTCACTAACTCACTCAGCGAACTGGTTCCAGAATGAGGACTCCTCTGCTTTGAGGCTAAGTCAACAGCAAACCATGCCACGTTCATTCCAGCCTCAACACACAGCAGTTCCTGGGTATCTGTGGCCTGCCTGAAGAAACTGAGCCTTGTGTTTGAATATTAGCTCCTACACTTCATAAAAGGACAGGGACTGGTCTTAGCAGCACACAGACCAGGACTGATGATCTACCCCCCAACTATGCTAAAAAAACTTTCAGTTCAGTGTGGGTTCCTCCGATCCTGAGTAGAAACAGTGTCCACTGAGCCCTCATCACCAAGTGGATTACTTTAGTAAACCACATAATCACTTTTCCCCACCTACCACCATTCGGTCATTAAAGAATATGGTGGGAGATACATTAGAGAAGAAGACAGAAGGCAAGCTGTGGGGTCTCAGGAATGCCAGGAGTCTGCTTCATAGCCATGGCTAAGCTGCTTTGATTTCTCTAAGTCTACTTCCTCAACTCTAAACTGAAGGAGTTGGACTGACTTGTTTTTTAAGTGGTTTCATCTCTAAACTCCAGACTGCTTAGATAATTGACCACTTTTGGTCATGGGATATTTGCCACATCAAGCTGATGAAGTCTTTTTTTTTTTCTCTTTTTTTTTTTATTGATGCTTTGTGTATTTCATACAACATTTTCCAATTCAGTTCCGGCATATATCCCCTTCCCTTCCCCCCACCCCACCCCTACCCATCCCAGATCATGCATTCTGCCGTAAGTTTTCTGCATCTTTCTCTGCTTTTTTGTTTTGTTTTGTTTTCATTTTTTTTAACAATAAGTGATAATTTGTGAGTACAAGCATCCTTCATGTAAAACCAATTTGCAAGCAGTTGTGCCCAAACCCACACAGCTCATGGGTCCCACCATCCTGAAAGGGGGGGCTTGTATGTTCAATCAAGTTGATCAAATGAGTGTCCAGTCTATATTGTTGTAGTTTCACCATTAACCCCAATCGAAGCCCTTACATTCTACCACCCCCCCTCTTCCGAAGAGTGTTCCCTAGGCTTAGAAAAGGGGCACAGGTGGATGAGAAGCAAAACACTCTACTTTCTCTGGAGCTGATGTCTTGGTCTCTAGTCAGTTCTGGCTGTTTTCTTTCATGGGCTGCCAGCTTGTCCAGGCATAACCTTTCGATCCTACTAATGAAGTACATGCAATTAGATATTTAGGTATTAAACAGTATAATATATAGCCTTTCGAAGTCTTGAGAGTTAGAAATGCAGTTAAGGGAGAACATTTTCCTCTCCTGTTCCTGGGACTGTGCTAAGGCATGCCCACTACAGCCCCTGGATAACACTGTCCATTACCTCATTTCATGAGGCATATTATACGCTAGGTGGCTGTGTTGGAAAAAAAAAAAAAGTAAACCATCTGTTTAAATCTTGCTTATCAAAATTAAACTGATCCCATAATTAGCACCCAATTAACACTACTAGGTGAAGTACTTGGTTGTTGTCCCGTTTTCTACAAGAGCTATGAGTCTTTCCTGACGGCCTGTGTTTCCCGGAAGGTCAGCAGGTCTGCAGTTCACACTCTTGTCCCCCAACCATCTGGTATCCCCCAAATTCTCCTCACTATATAATTACCTTTTTTTCCACAATGGCCACATTTCTACAGCTATGTAATAAAACATCATGCAGCACTGAGTGTTGTCTGGTGTCTTATTTGAACAGGAGGACCAGCATTCACTGCTTCAGCCTGAATGGAGCCCAGTGCAATGATTTTCAGTGTAACTTCTGCTGCACCCTGGGCAGCAGAGCCCTCTGATGTAGACTGCTATACTCCCCAGTCTGATTGGTGACAACTGTCCATCTAATTCCGTCCTCAGTTCTAGATTTAGCATCTTCTCTTTAGTCTTCTGACCAGCTATCAAGTATGATTTTCTGTGTTCTGAGCAATCAGTATGTTTACTTTGGATGTTGACTCTTTCTCGGGATTTAAAATGAAACCCAACAAATTTCAGATAAAGTCTAAAATAGGGTTTGCTGTGAGTCATGAACATCAGTGAAGAATATAGAATTGCATGTTTGCTTTTACATATAGTTAACCATATATATATATATATATATATATATATATATATATATGTCAGAGCATATATTATATACAAAAATGGACTCTATGTTCACATGAACAAACATCCCCCAAACTCTCCAATTGCTCCTTGATAGGTTTGTCAGCAATGCAAAACCATGTTTCTATCACAACAATGCAACTTAATATAGTTTATTAATAGATTAACTTCAAAAAGATTCAAATATCCATTTTTAAATCAATTTCCCTTTGCTTTTTCTAGGATTCTTTAGAATCCAAAATAATACTCCATGATTTTATTTTTTTAAAGATTGGTTTTTATTGTTTTCTTTTTTTTTATGTGTATGAGTAGGTAGGTGTACTCCTGTCATGCAATGCTGCGGAGGTCAGAAGAGGGTGTCAGACTCCCCTGGAACTGAAGTTAAAGACAGTTCTTAGCTGCCATGTGGGTGCTGGGAATCTAACCTGGGTCCTCTGCAAGAGCAGTTGGTGCTCTTAACCGCTGAGCCATCTCTCCAGCCCTGGTTTTTATTGTTTTCCTTGATGTGTATGTGCATGGGAACTGAACTTGGGTCCTCTGGAAGAGCAGCAGATGCTCTTAATCAGTGACCATCTGTCCAGCTCTGTTCTGTGATTTTTACTTTGCAGGGATTTACAGTGATTTCAGAAGCTCGTGGTCATTTTCCACAGCCCACTTGTCTAGTGCCTCAGATGATATGAAACATTTTTATAGATATTCATTAATATCTAGGATGGACATCATTGCTGAGTGGCCTCATTTAAATTTTCTAGTGTTTAGATGTGGGGTGGAATCTCCACAGCAGACCAGAATTTGTGGGACTGACTAAAATTTGCAGGACAAAATGCGCTCCTTGAATTACCCCTTCGCCTCCTCTATCAGCAAATCGGAGATGAAAAATTTCTTTTCAACATGGGCAAAATTACTAGAATTAAAAGGCTGGAAGAAAGATGAACAGGAAATGGAAGAAAAGAAAATTAAAGACTACAGAGAAAAGCAAATCCCGAGGGCTTATTAAACCTGATTACAAAGGAATTCGACTGGGTCTCCAAGATGAGGATAAAATGTCCCTTGTTTCCTACTTCATAAAAGAGACAAAAACAAAAATAAAAATGTAGAATTTAATTGAAATAAAGAAGGAGGAACAGGAGAGGAGGGAAAAAAGGAGGGAGAGAGGGAGAGATGGAAGGAGAGTGGAGGGAAATTGGACGGAGAAAGGCAAGGAAGAGGAAGGAGGGGTCGGGTGAAAAGGGGGGAGAGAGAGACGTGTTGTTTCCGGGCCAGCATCTCACAGAAGACTCCCAGCTTAAACCCAAGGTTGCTTTTCCATAGAGTGTGAGGGCAGAGGAGCTGCCGAAGGCTACAGCAGGAGAACCAGTTTTCAGTTTCTCACCAGGAAGGACCAAAGCAGAGTCGGCCTCCATTAACTGGACAACGACATAGATCAGACTGTGTCCTGGAAGGTTCTGATTAATCAAGGGTTTGTTTTTATTTGAAAGCAAAACTTCTGTATCACAATGGAGAGAAAAACAACAGTCTACATCACAGTCTTAACATTGGTATTACGTATTTGTCTTTAAGTGGGTATTTCTATCCACCGGTAGCGCTAAAGAAACCAACATCCATAGAAATGAAAATCACATAAAAAAAAAAAAACAGCAAAAAATACTAATGACCTCTCTTTCACTCTCTGTCTCCCCTCCCCTGTCTCTCTCTGTGTCTCTCTGGGGATGAAGATGGGCTTGGTACTGTTTATGGGTCTTGGTATCCAGGTATCTTTCTCCCCAGAAAGCAGGAAAGACGACACATTTCGCATGATCCTTAGCCCTGGTAAAGATGTGCCAAGTGTTCTGAAAGTGAGGTGTATTATTTCCAGCTTCCATGCATTAAGTTCAGCCTGGCTTTTGCCTCTGGAATCATTTACCAGGATAATTTCAGATGCTTAGCTTCTCTTTTGGAAAACCAACCTCTAATATTCACTGATTGCCATATTTTTGGAGAATGAGGCTGTTTTAAACCTGGGACAGAAACTGTATTCCTACCTACTGTCCTTGGTCTCATCTTTCCCCCTAAATAGAGCCACCAAAATAAACAGAACAGTTTGAAACACTTAAATTTATAGGGTCCTGATCTATGTCAAAACCAGCCTTGTAATAATTTTTGCATGATCTTGGTACACAGAGGTGTATTTGGCACTGAACTCAATGTTACTAGTTTACAGAAATGCTATTCTACACAAATACCACCAAGCAAAGCACCTGGGATACATACAGGAGCACAGTGAACACATTACAGATCATATGCCAAAGATGACAGAAAAATGCAGTCAATGATCCAGTAACTTGGCCATTGGCATCACATGAATTGTATGTGACTCTAAATGGCAAAGCACTTTGGACATTTATATCCTTATGGTATAGCATCTGGTACAAGATGGGGAAAATTAACCCCAGGAAGGCAAAAGTGCTGGTCAGATTTGATATAAAGAACCATCCATGTCTAACAATTGGCACTTGGCATTGATCATATGACATATGGAAAGACACATCTTGGGCCTATAAAATAGAAATTTGGATATACAAATATATATATTATGAAGTATGATAAGATATAAATGGATGCAAAAATATGCTTTGCTTTCCCTGTTTCATCATTTTAAAGAGCATATAATTTTGTGTTGTTGGATGTTGAAGCAGAGTGAGGAAACCCTTTGGTTATGTTTCAGGAACATTTTCACAGTATGTGTTATTACAGTGTTGGAGTTGTGCATCTAACACGTTAAATAGCCTTCTGAAATATTTAGTGCTTAACCCAAAATAACCAAACATTAATACAGATCATTCTGATAATATGTTTAGTTAAATTGTTTTGAGTAATGAGAGTGGAGCTGTCAGAGTGGAAATTCATCAACATCTGCTACTCAGTATATTTTGAATGAAGTAGTTTATCAGATAGCTTAGTAATCCTGATATGTAAGAATTACATGGTGTCTTCATTGCTCCCTAGAGAGTAGCCTGAGGTATCAGCTGTAAGATTTACTGAAGGAAGGTGGCATATCAGAAACACTGTTTCCACCCCCAGGCTAATAGTAACTGTGATAAGCTCTCTGCACTTGGATTGCATTACCTGGGACAATGTTTGGCAGTTAACCATTCTCTAAGATGGCAGAGCTGCCACAGGAAACCACAAACTTAGAAACCTTGCTTCATGAGGTCAAATTCATGGCTTCTGGAAGCTACTGTTGAAGAATTCCAAGGTGCTATCTTGAGATAATCCACCTATTTACTTCAGTCAGTGTTGGCATGCTGTTGGCCTTCATTTCAGTTCCAGTTAAATTATAAAGTGCAGTATATAGAGTTGAACCACCAAAAATAACAGAACAAATGACTACCTTCCACAGAACCCCAAATTCAGATTACTAGCAGAGTCACCACCGTCTACATGAGAGAATGTTCAACTACATGATCATCAGGGTTGTCTTTGTCAATACCATTGTCAGCACCAGCTTCTTCATCCCAGTTGGAAGGATCATGAACAGGAAGCCCAACATCAAGACACTGTCCAGTTGGGGTGTGTAAATATTATCTTGTGTTTCTTGGCCCACTTAGCAAACACCTTCTTCTCAGTGATAAACCTGTGTCCCCCGTAGGCGGCATGCTCGTGGAGGAAGTATTCATCACACTCATCTCTTCCTTGTTCATAATAATGGTAGGGGACTTTTCTATACCCTTTTGTCCTGGAAAAGAAAGGAGGGAAAAGAAAGACTGAAACTGGGGCTGAAATGTTCATTTACAAGAATCCATTATGTTCCCAGTAAATGCTTTTACTTGCAAACCCTTGTCAGTGAACTCAGCTAAAAGCTATTACTATGAAAGCTTTTAAGAAGATGGACCAGTTCTTAGTGCTTTAATAGATCAAATAAAAATTTATCTATTATGCCCATTACATTCAAACACATGGCTATCTCTTGATAGTGGAAATGGAAGAAGGACAAGTAAACTTTGGAAAGCCTGATCCTTGTATGGAGCTAAGGAAACTGATTTTTCACAGTAAAATTCTGAATTCATCTATGCTCCATTAGACTTATGGTTATAGTAGATATATTTTCTGTGAGGATTGTGACTGAGAGTTAGTATTTTAATATGATTGAATGGTTTATGAATTACATTGTGCCAATTATTGGCTGAAGAAATACATTCCATTTCCATGATGAAGCAAGGAGCAAGGGAGTCTGTTTATCTAATTAGAAACTACCCTACCAGCTATGATACACTGTGGAGAAACCACTCATTTAAAATAAGAACCTGGCAGATGAGTCACTTATTAGTGAAAGAAAATTTCCAGGAACTCTGTTGAAGCTGTCAGCTTCTTGGGGACAGGATATTTTCTTTACTATGAGAAAATAAAACCATTGGGTGGATGGCTGTCCATCAAGCCACTGGAGCAGGTAACTTGTTTTTGCAAATTAAATTACCACTAAACTCTCTCTGTATTTCCAAGCCACAAGTAGTCCTGGATATACACTGATTAAGGGAAAGTGCTTCTTCTGACATCTGACATCAGATTGTGGAACATGTTTTTTCTTTCTATCACCTCTAAAAGTCAGACCTGATGCACTGACAAGAAAGTGCCGTGTCTGCAAAGAACACCAGGAAATAATTGTTGTTTTATCTGTTTCTCAGATTTATGGCATTAAAATGAACTGTGATATTTTGACAAGATATCAAAATTGAAGCTGCATAAAAATAATTTCCTGTGATCTTACGTGCAGTAGGTGTCATTTATCATCCCGTAGACGTGGATGCTGTAACAGGCATCCATGGCCAGGATGAAGGTGAACCACCCGGTGCTGAGGTAGGAGCCAGACTTGACTCTGGGGGGACAGAAAGAGACAAAAAAAGACAAGAAGTTCAGCAAGAAACAGCAGCACTCTATCAAAAACATAGTACTTGTTATCAGGAGAAAGCATTAGGAAACTTGACAATCTGTCAAGGATACATACTTATTTTGAATTATCTCTGAATAATTTATAGGCATGTTCTTATCCTTACTACCTTAAGCCTGAAAGCTATGCTGTTTGGAAGAGAAGCCATATGTCAAATATCCAAAGTCAAATAATCCTGCTCCCTTCAAGTTAAACTAATTTATTAGATTTTCCATAAGACGCAAATTAGTAGCTTATAGCAGAAGACAGGCTTTCTAAAACTTGTTGCGAGCTCTGAGGGGACCGAATGGCAGTCGTTGTATCTGGCTTCTCAGGGCACAGCACTTTCACCAGAGACCCTTAGTTTCTTATTGCATGCTGAAACCATATTTATGGGGGAGGCTGATGGGTATGGGGTGGGGTCTGTGCACATGTGGAGGTCAGAGACAACTTGCAGAAACTGGTTCTCTCCATGTGGGTCCTGGGGATCAAACTCCTAAGATCTGTTGCCAGCCTGTGGGGTGTATTTTTATTGGGTATCTACAATGTGCCAATCTTTCTTGAAGCTGTTACAAACACAGAAGTCACAACCAATGTCTCTGTCTTTACACTGATTGAAGACTAGATTTAGAGCCAGCTGTGGTATAAGGGCCTTGGGGATTGCCTCTTAATGATAACAAGTCTGGGGAAAGAAAATCAATGGTCCAGGGAGGTGAAATGGGAAGGAGATCCGAGGCCATATCAGGAGGGTATCTCAAAAAATGTGAAACAGCACAGGTAAAAATCACAAACATTGAACTGTGCTTGTTATAGTCAGGGAAGTGCTGGGAAGCCCAGTAATGAGGTCTGAGAATGATCCAGTTCAAGGTAGTGCTGACTTCAAGAGTCTGCCAGATTCAAATGGTTCAAAATGGATCTCTGTATTTTTTCTTAAGGCCAGGGTAACCTAATTTATTCAAAATATGTGTCTCTAGAAGAAATGGATGAATATATGAAATCCTGGGAATCATCAAAGCTCAACCAAGAAGAGATCGACAGCTTAAACAGACCCATAACACATGAAGAAATTGAAGAGGTAATAAGAAACCTCCCAACTAAAAAAACCCAGGTCCAGATGGTTTCACGGCAGAATTCTATAAAACATATCAAAAAGACCTACAACCATTATTACTGAAACTGTTTAGAAGGATACAATCAGAGGGAATTCTCCCAAACTCCTTCTATGAAGCCAGCATCACACTATTACCAAGACCAGGCAAAGATACAACTAAAAAGGAGAATTATAGACCCATCTCCCTAATGAACACAGATGCCAAAATTCTAAATAGGATACTTGCAAATCACATAAAGATCCACATCAAGAAGATCATCCATCATGACCAAGTTGGATTCATACCAGAGATGCAGGGATGGTTCAACATATGAAAATCAATAAACATCATCAAACACATAAATGGAATGAAAGACAAAAACCACACCATCATCTCAATTGATGCTGAAAAAGCCTTTGACAAAATCCAGCATCCCTTCATGCTTAAAGTCCTAGAAGGAATTGGATTGGAGGGATCATTCCTCAATGTAATCAAAGCCATATACAGGAAACCCACAGCCAATATCATCCTAAATGGGGAAATGACAGAAACATTCCCTTTAAAGGTAGGAACTCAGATTATGCTCCTGTCCCACTTCTCTTCATATAGTGTTCTTGAAAGTCTTGCTAGAGCACATAAGCAAGAAAAGGCAAATTAAAGGAGTACTATTGGGAAAAGAGGACAGTCAGCATATCCCTATTTGCTGATGTAAACTCCAATGATTGTTTACTTAAGGGATGCTAAAAAACTCCACAGAAAAACTCACTAGACATGATTAAACAGCTTCAAGCAAAGTCGCGCTAGCATACAATGGCCTTTCTTTACACCAACGAACAAGCAATGAGAGAGAAGAATTGAAAGAGGACCTTCCCACTCACAATAGCCTCAAAAAAATAAAACCTAGGAAAAAAACCTTACCAAAGACACCGAAGATCTCTACAACAAAAATTTTAAAACCTTTAAAAAAGAAAGAAATTGAAGAAGACATCAGAAGATGGAACAAACCTTCCTCCATGCTCATGGTATTGGCGAAAATTAACCATTGTAAAAAATGTTTTTCCATTTACCAAAACTCTTGTATAAATTTAATGCAATCCCAATCAAAATCCCCAGGAGTTTCTTCACGGCTTGGAAAAAGTGGCTTAAATTCATTTGGAAAAACAACAAGGACCCGAAACTAGCCAAACACAACCCTGAGCAAAAAGCTACACAGGGGGATCTCTATACCCAGACTTCAAAACTATGCTACAGGGCTATAAGCATAAAAAACAGCCTGGTCTCTGCACAAAAACTGACCTATTGACCAATGGAACACAACACGAAGATCGAAACCATGAAGTTACCTTCAATTTCAGTCATACTTCATATTGACAAGGGGGCCAAGAGACACCAATGGAGAAAGACAGCCCATTTTCGCAAGTGGTGTTGGCAAAACTGAATCACCCACCTGTTAGAAAGAATGAAATTAACCCTTCCTTCACCCTGTACAAAAGTCAACTCCAAGTGGATCAAAAGACTCAACGTGAAACCCAAAACCTGAAGCGATGATAGACGAAAAAGTTGGCAGCAGACACAAGCCATAGGCGTAGGAGAAAGACTTCCTAAATCACGAAGCAGCTGCTCAAGAATTAAGCTTGACAATTGACACAATGGGACTCATTACATTTCAAAAGCTTCTGTTATATCAAAAGAAAACATCAGGCCAAGTGAAGAGACAATCTCACAGAGTGGGAGGAACCATTCACCTCAGAAACATCGACAAAGCACTGATTTCCAGGATATATAAACTTACTCGAAAAACAACGACGAACAAAACAAAGACCCACTCAATAGATGCGCGCAACGGCTGAACAGAGACGTCACAAGTGAGGAGTTAGAGATGGCTGAGAAACACCTTAAGAAGTGTTCAACATCACTAATCATTAAGCAAATGCAAATCAAAACCATTTTAAGATATAATCTTACTCCAATAAGACTGGCTAGGATCAAGAAAACAAATGATACCAAGTGCTGGAGATGTTGTGGGGAAAGGGGAACAGTCATCCACTGCTGGTGGGAATGTAAACTCATGCAGCCACTATGGAAAGCAGTGTGGAGAACCCTTGGAAGACTTGGAATGAACCTGCCACCCGACCCAGCCATACCACTCCTGGGCATGTACACACAAGACTCACCCCACCGCAGAGATACATGCACGGCCATGTTTATTTCAGCTCTCTTCACAATAGCAAAGAGCTGGAACCAACCCCAATGCCCCTCAACTGATAAGTGGATAGAGAAAATGTGGTACATCTACACAATAGAGTTCTATGCAGCAGTAAAGAAAGACGACATCATGAGCTTTGCAGGAAAATGGCTGGAGCTAGAGGACATCATGCTGACTGAAGTAACACAGTCCCAGAAAAACAAACGACAAATGATATCCCTTATCTGTGGATGCTAGTGCCAATTAACCAGTTGTAAGTATTTCCTGTGCATGGTCCCTTGAGCTTTTATCCAAAGCAGTTGGGAGTGATGCATATTGGAAACAACAACAACAACAACAAGAACAACAGAAAGGACTGTATCAAAGAACTTACTGAAACAGTGAACTTCTGCTCAAAACAGTCAACTTCCCCATGGAGAATAGTGGGAAAGACTGAGAAAGAGATGAATAGCATGTTTGGCAGAATGCATGAGCTCTGGTGGGGTGGGGAGATTGGGGGGACACGGGTCTAGATTTGATAAAAAATATATGTATAAATAAATAAATTAAAAAAAAAAGAAAACAAAAAACAAAAAACAACCAAAATATGTGTCTCTATCTCCTGACACCTCTTCCTGTAGGGGAGCACAGTATCCCAAGTTGTTTGACAGCTCTACAGCATTCTCTTTTCCCTGTAGACACACACGACTGGTAGAACCTCAGCCAGCTCTTCTACCACTGACACGCACTGATTATCATTCTGGAAGTAGCATGAGGATGGAGGTCACTTCCTGCTGATGTTAGGACACTAGTACTTCTTATCCTTACCATTATGCCACCCACAGGCCACAAATGAGCCTTCCTTCCTTCTCCCCTCCCTCCCTCCTCCCTCCCTCCTTCTCCTCTGCCTCCCTCCCTTTCTTACTTCCATCCTTCTTTCCCTCTTTCCTTCCACTAGTGTCAACTTCTAATATGCCACCACACAAACATACAGGCAGTTTGCTGACTGAAATTTTCAGACTGTTTTTTCGAACTTTGTGTGAATTGCCTCTGCCAGGTTGTCTCTTGAGTCTGAAGTGCTTCTGTTCTGGCACCCGTTCATTTGTACCCCCTGCTACACAATTTCTAAATGAGAAATACAGTCAGCTCTGTGTGTCTGTGGGAGATAGACCCAGGACCCCACACTGACCTAATTCTTCAGACGCTCAATCCCTTGTATAACAGAGGAGTGTTTGAGCAGACACTACTCACTTCCAGATGTGTCAGATCATACCTAGATTACTTCTAACCAATACCGTTACTATGTAAAGAGTTGGAATACTGTTAGTCAGGAAATAATGACAAGAAATCTGTCTATTTATTGTTTATCCTGGTACAATTTCCCCAAATCCTGGAAGAGAATGTTTGGCTCTATAGTTGGTTGAAACTGCAGAGCCAGAACATATGGATATGGAGGATTCTGTGTTCCAGAGCCCGGACCCCATGGGCCTAGCAGCCGCAGGAGAGCTGATAATATATGCTGCAGGAAGCTCAGACAGCCTGCAGAACCACCTTGCTTATTACAGGACTTAGCCTGCCAGTATTCCAGGGCTCAGAGGCTATAGTAAGGCTGATCAGAAAGGTAGGGAGGGTCTGAGGGAGTGAGTGTTCCAACAGAAAGTTCCTGAACTGAACGTGGCCATTCCTTGGTGCACTGACTTGCATACTGTGTCTCCTTGCCTTTTCACGTTTCTGGGCTTTCACTCTGTTTATTTTCTTCCCATCTTTCTTCATTACTTGCTCAACCAAGCACTGGCAGGATCACTAAAATTATAGCATTTGTTTACAGTTGTGGCAGAAAAACAAATCTTACTTCTTTAACCTACTTACTTTTTTCAACAAATAGATTTCAGCACCTGTTGATGACTATTAGAAGCTGGAATTACATAATTTCTTAAGGTTCACATGATCCCAAGAAGGAGTGACATGTGTAAATCACAGAGTTGGTCACAGTACGATATAACACAGCAAAAAATCCATGTGTGTTGCAGTCAAAACTGAGTGGAGCTCAGAGTGATGTGAAGATATCTGGTCTCATAATCCAACTCTGCCACCTCTTTAAACAAGGGAGTATGGACAACCCACTTCTCTCTCTCTTTCTCTCTCTCTCTCTTTCCATATATACATATAAATATATTTAATTCTTGAGACTCATACAATGTATTTGATCATATTCACTCTCAACTCTTCCCCTTGACTCCTCCCAGATCCACCCCCACCTCTCCAACTTCTTCCATCATTGTCTTCTTTTTGAAAAATAACTGACTGAGGGGCTGGAGAGATGGCTCAGCAATTTATAACACTGGCTGTTCTTGCAGAATACCTGGGTTTAAATCCCAGAACCCACATGGCAGCTAACAACTGTCTATAACTATAGTTCCAGGGGATCTGATGCCCTCTTCTGTTCTTGTAGAGCACTGCACAACACTGGTGTACTTACATACATGCACACAATACACATATACACTTGAAATAAAACTAAAGCAAAAAAATAAGTAACTAACACACTGGGTCCAGCTCACAAGTGTGAGGCCATCTGCTGGAACATGACTGGCCTTCCAGGAACACTAACTCTCCCCCCATATAAGCCATCAATTGTCAATAGCTCCTCAATTAAGGGGGTGAGCTTATGGGCCCCTCCCCCTTCATGCTGGAAGCTGAGTGGCCTGGTCCTGCCTTGTGCTGGTGACCACAGCTGCTGTGAGCTCCTGAGTACCTGAGTACAGTGGTCCTGAGTACAGTGGTCCTGAGTACAGTGGTCCTGTCATGCATGAAGTTGCTGTTGTACCCGAATCCTCCCCAACCTGTGGCTCTTACTGTTTCTATTCCTCCTCTTCTGTGATGTCCTTGAGCCTTGGAGAGGGTGATAAATGTCCTATTTGTGGATGAACACTCCACTAACATTTATTCTCTGTAGTTTGATCAGTTTCTGCATTACCCAATGTTCACTACATAAAGAAATTTCTCTGATGAGATCTGAGAATTCTATGCTCATTGAGGGTATTTGATACTCTATGTACATTTAGCAAAAAAATAGTAGTAGGTTTACCCTTGGTCCCTAGCATCCCAAACCATATATTCTTGGCCATTTTTACAGTACCAGGCATATGCTTCCTCCTATGGAGCAGGGCTTAAATCCAACCCCATTACATCCGTGCCACTACTGCACACATGGGCATATCTTGCCACAAGTCTCCATGTTCTTTGTTTTAAAATGAGATGATTGAACTAATCCATATCTAAAGTTCCTTCCAATTCTAAATTTGAATGCTTCTGTAGCCATGAGGTAATCATTTTGTGATTAAGCCTTAGCCTGGCCATGCTGTCTGCCGTGCCATGTTGCACGTGTTGGATGATGAAATTAGCAAACACATGAATCACATGATCACAGTGGGTACTCACTGATGCCTTGGGTATGTGTGAAGAGAGAAAGTGGATAGAAAGGTGGGTTCGGTACCAGGACTAAGGCTTTCAGGGGGAGAACCCTATGTTACTGTTTCCACAGTAACTGCTCATGGAAGGTGTAAGACAAAGGGCATCGCTGGGCTGTGGCATTGAAAGAAAAGTTGAATGTGCATGAGGGTAAATATAAATGAGCATACTGTCATTCCTTCCCCTGAACTACCCACTGTCAAAGGCCTAGGTAGCTCAGGATAAAGAGAGATCCCTTTGTAGACCAAGACATTATCTAGCTCAGGATAAGGGGATACTTTGTGATACACGTGGACTTTGACTTTGCAAAGAAGTTCTCCTGCCTGATTTGGAGCAGGCCATATAGTAACTCCTGAGAGTTCAAGAATCAGCATTCACAGCTGAGCCCTCAAAGGGTAAACAGGATACCAGCATCATGCTGGGTCTTCAGAGGTCTAGCATCTTCTTTGTACCTAAGGAAAGGCAGTCAGGGGTGTCAAGGTTTGGCAGCTGGTCAAAGATCATTCTACGTTACTGCCTAATAAGGACATTTTTACCACATTTTTGATATTCCATTCCTTTTAAGCCTGACCTCATTTATTGTTTTTGGGTAGTCAGACCACACTAATTAGCTCAAAAACTCTCCCAATATGCGTTGTATTTAATTCCATGGAGGAGGCTCTCACTGCCCAAGTGTCCTGTCCTAAAAACAGCACTTAATTAGGCAGTGGCATTATTTCCCTTAATGCCTCTCATAAACGAGACATGAAATGTCATGAGGTTTCCTACATATAGTACACTCTTGTTGCTTTCAAGGTGGTTTCTTCTCAAAATACTTGGTGTCTATTCACCCCCAACTCTTCAGTGAAGTTTGTCATGAAAAAATACAGCTGCTGGATTAACCCAGGAAACCCTTCAAAATCTACAGCTTAGGATCTGAGCACCTGGAGCAAGTCACTTGCCTATGTGGTACTGGCTCTGGCAATTCAGAGAGCTGTGACACTTGCAGAACCCCTTTTCTGCTGTGTAGAGTACCAGATGTGAGTATAAATTATACCCATTTAGAGCTTAAAGTTCAATAAATACAACAAAAAGATGGCAAATGATGTACATGCAATTGTTGATACTTCATTTTGGAGAGATCTGGAATAGATATCAATGCCTTAAAAAATTCTTAAGAAGCTTCTTCTGGGCCAAATGTTATTTTGTAACTTGTCACTCATGCATGCTGAGCTGTGTACCAGCTGGCCATCAGCCACAGCACGATTTGTACAACTCCCATATTTAGGGATCGATAAGAACAATTATCATCATCTACAAACAAACCACCAAGCTTCCCAAAGGGATGAGAAAAGAATTTAAGTCCTTGATTAAATACAATAGGAAAGATCAAATTAATGCTTCATAATAATGAGCTGTTCAGGAATTCAAGGCAGGAATGTTACCAGGAGTCTATCCATCATTTGTTTCCACTGGCTAGGCTTTGCATCCATCTGCTCCTTGATAATCAAGATACTTAGAACCTGGAAACTACTAAATGACTTGCTCATCTCATAGAAAAATGATGCTGTGGCACACGCCTTTAATCCTAGCACTTGGGAGGCAGAGGCAGGTGGATCTTTGTGAGTTCAAGTCCAGCCTGGTCTACAATGTGAGTTCCAGGACAGCTGGGGCTACAGGGAGACCCTGTCTCGAAAAGACCAAAAAAAAAAAAAGAAAAATGATGCTGTCAACAAACTGATATCACACATGCTTGAAGGCATATCATTTAAAGTATCTTCATGTAGTTTATGACTGATAAAATATAAGCTATTTACCTACTTCATGTTCCCTGTTACTTGATACTTAAATACCATTGCATAAGTACAGGAATTTGTTGTCTGTCAAGCTATCTTTTATTTATTTATTATATATATTTATTTGATTGCTCATACATTTTTCACCATTTTCAATACCTTTGGCTGTCAGCCTCTTTCTTTGTCTGCTCCTCTGTATCTGAGAATATTTGTTTTCTCATTTCTGAAAACTTACTCTGAAGTTCTTTCCTCTTACTCCCTTGTACTGAGCAATCCCTTCTGGATGAGTCCAGGAGAGGAACTGAGTGCTCTGACATGGCAACTCTTTAGAAGAAAAACTGGGCCGTACAGAACATCTTATTCATGGGTGTTGGTGGCTATCTAACTCTATTGTTTTGATGACTTAGGCTTTAACCTAGAGAAGTTTATACTGTGATGGGCCAGATAACATCCACTGCATCAGAATTTTTGAGTCTTGGTGCTTTTGGTATGTTAGATGAGTGCTTTCTTTGTTTTGTGTTTTGCCTTGGGTGCTGTGCTGTGTAAGTCTCTTTCACATCTTTGTCACAGGCCCTCCTGGATCCTAAGAGGGCGGCAGTTTTCTTGGCCCTCGTTGTTACCTTCTGCCTTAGGATACTTTCCCGAGTCTGTTCCTCACTCCCAGAGGCCACAACAAATTCTTCAAATTCAAATTTTTGTTCTGGCTGATCCCTAACCCTCTCCAACTCCTTACCAAGCCAAATACTTTACTTCCTGCTCCTTTCTTTACAAGCCTGTCTGAGACCATTCAGATTTTACCAATACAGGATTACTCTCTGACCTTTTAATACAACCCCAGGAATCAGCAGACTCATTAGACTAGACTTGAAAAGAAGTCCTGTTCTGCAATGGGAAATGTCAGGAAGGAGCAGCAGAAAGTATCCATGTAGGGGGAAAGGCAAGGCATTTGGGAGCCTTGGTCACTGGGCTATGTCCTGTCCAGGGATAGGTCTTTATGGGGCCTTTGACTCAAACTTTGTGGCCAGAAATCTCCTTTTTATTTTTTCCATGAAGCTATGATAGCCAAATCTGTGGCACTCAAAACTAACATTTAAAAATAAGTATTTATCAAGCCTGAAGGGATTCAAAACCCTCCCAGTAATGAAAGTTTATCAGGGATGTGTTATTGGCTATCTGCTATACTCCGGAGTAAAAGAGGAATTTTTCAAAAGATTCAATCAATATTTTATGTCCTATTTTAACATTATTGGATCTCAGTTCTCTTATCTCTATACTACACTGGGAGGACAAATAGCAGGATCTTTCCAGATACCTTCATAGAAGAAGGGATAGCTGTGTTGCATAGAGGCACACCAGAGCATCTGGGGTGCAGGGTGTGGGCCGGTGGGCAGGTGTGTCAGCCAGGAGCATAGCATCTTGGGAGCTGAGATTTGAATCCCTAGCTTGTGTTGCATAGAGGCTGCTGGTGCATGTCAGAACATCTAGGGCACAGGGTACTGGCACTTGGGCTAAGCAAGCAACCCCTCCCCCACAACTGGACTCCAGAGGGAGGTTCCAGTAAGCCCTAAAAGCAACCTAGAGGAACTGGTTGGCAGCAGAAGGAGTACAGTGCTCATAAGGTGTCATCTGGGTTGTTACTCACCCAGTTCTTGTGGTACAAAAAGGGAAGAGTGAACTATACCTTCCAATATATAACCAAAATTGAAAGCCTGAAACCCGGACAAGTCAACACTCCATAAATAAGGAGAATACAACAAAGGCATCTGAATGGTGAAGAGGCATTAGAGATTCGCATCAGATTACAGGCAAAAGGTAAACCACATGCAGAGAGCACAACAAAGAACAATATGGGATAAGTGCAGAATAACTCCACACAAAACTCTAGGGAGCCTGTGGAGGACTCCTACAATGGGATCTCCCTAGAGGTAGCCCAGTACACAGACTGTAGAATAACAATCACAGATACATTCAAAGAAATCATAGAACTAAGGGGAGAGAATGAAGAACTCAGAAAGGACCTAGAAGGAGACAATGACAAACTTCAGAAAGAACTAAAAGGAGAAAATGACAAACTCCAGAAAGAGCTAGAGGGAGAAAAATGAAAAACTCTGGAAGGAAGTGGAATCACTGAAAAGATCCCATGCTGAAATGAAAAAGGAAACCAACAAGTGAAACAAGGAGCTACAAGAAAAGACTTAAAAGCTCCAAAAAGAAGTGGAAATACTACAGAAATCACAGGATGAAATGAAAAAGGAAATCAAACACGCATCCAATCAAAATGAAAGAGTGGGAAAAAGCCTCAGAAGCAGAATGGAGGGTGCAGAAAAAAGAATATCAGACCTAGAAGATAACACAGAACAGCTAAAAAGCTCACGTAAAGATTATGAAAAATTTAAAAATACACAAAGTGGAACAACCAGGAAATGTGGGACACTATGAAAAAAATCTAACTTCTGCATCATAGGAATAGAGGAAGGAGAAGAATCCCAAGAGAATGGGATTGATCAGATCCTCATCAGAATAACAGGTGAAAATTTCCCCAAACTAAGAAAAAACAAACCCAAAGAAATACATGAAGCACATAAAACACCAAACAGACTAGACCAGAAAAAAAAAACCTCCCCTCGCATATCATAGTTAAAATGCTAGATGCCCAAACAAAGACAAAATTCTAAAAGCCACAAGAGAAAAACAAGTTACATATAAGGGGAAACCTATCAGAATTACAGCTGACTTGTCAGTGCAAAGTATGAAAGCAAGAAGAACTTGGACCAAAGCATTCCCAGTGTTAAACAAATATAAATGCCAACTGGGTTACTATTACCCAGCAAAAATGTCAATTCTAGTTGAAGGAAAGAGAAAAATCTTCCATGACATAAACAAGATGAAAGAATATGTTACAGAGAGAACCCTTACAGAGAATACCTGAAGCAATTCAAAGGAAAGAGGAGAGGAGCAACTACCCCCAGGAACATTGAAAGAGAAATTAATAAAAGCAGAACTGTGGAAGTAGAAACCAAAACCACAAATGGATAATAAGGTGAAAGAAAGAAACACACATCTCTCAATTATAACCTTAAATACTAATGGACTAAACTCCCCAATCAAAAGGCATAGACTGGGAGAATGGATTAGGAAGCAGAAACCATCGATATGCTGTCTACAAGAAACCCATCTCACCCTCAAGGATAGGCACCAACTTAAAGTGAAAGAACGGAAAAAATTTTCCAAGAAAATAGTACCAAAAAGAAAGCAGGAGTTGCTATTTTAATATCAGACAAAATAGATTTCAAAGTAGAAGCAATTAGAAGAGAAAAAGATGAACATTACATCCTTATCAAAGGCAAAATTAACCATGGAGACTTCACAATCATGAATATATATGCACCAAACTCTGGTGTACTGATCTTTATAAATACAATTCTACAGGCCCTCAAGGCACAGGCAAAAGGGGACTTCAATACCCCACTGAGTCCTTTGGACAGATCAACTGGACAAAGAATAAACAGAGAGACATCTGAACTGAACAACACAATACAGCTAATGGACCTCACAGACATCTTCCAAATATTCCACCCGAGCACCAGAGAATATACTTTCTATTCAGCACCCCACAGAACATTCTCCAAAACTGACCACATACTTTGACACAGAAAAAACAACAAATACAAAAAAAATTGAAATAATTTCATGCATTCTATCAGGACATAGTGCAATAAAGCTCAATATCAACACCAGGATAAGCCATGCTACCTACATGAACACATGGAGACTAAACAACACACTCCTGAATAATGAATGGGTCAAGGAGGAAATAAAGAAAGAAATGACAATTACAGTACAACACAACAAAACCTATGGGACACTCAGAAGCAGTCCTAAGAGGGAAGTTTATAGTCCTGGGTGCCTACATTAAAAAACAGAAAGAATACAAATAAATGAGCTAACACTGCAGCTAAAAACACTTGAAAGACAACAACAAATGAACCCTAAATGCAACAGACAAGAAGAAATAACAAAAATCAGAGCAGAAATCAATGAAACAGAAACAAAGAAAACAATACAACTCCAAATCTATAGAATTTGTGTTGAAAGGGGAAATATCACAACAGACAATAAAAAGATCCAGACAATCATACAGGAATACTTCAAAAACCTATACTCTACTAAATTTGAAAACCAAAGAGAAATGTATGAATATCTGCAATCCGGGGAATCACCAAAGCTAAATCAAGAAGAGATTCACAGCTTAAACAGACCCATAATATATGAAGAAATTGAAAATATAATAAGAGATCTCCCAACTAAAAAAAGTCCAGGCCCAGATGGTTTCAGAGCAAAATTCTATAAAATATTTAAAGAGGACTTACAACCACCATTACTCAAACTGTTCAGAAGGATACAAGCAGAGGGAAATCTCCCAAATTCCTTCTATGAAGCCAGAATCACTCTAATGCCAAAACCAGGCAAAAATGCAACCAAAAAAGAGAACTACAGACCCATCTCGTTAATGAACTCAGATGCAAAAATCCTCAACAAAATACTTGCAAACCCACATCAAAAAGATCATTCACCATGATCAAGTTGGATTCATGCCAGAAATGCAGGGATGGTTCAACATATGAAAATCAGTAAATATCATAAAACACATAAATGGACTGAAGCACAAAAACCACACAATCATCTCAATTGATGCAGAAAAAGCTTTTGACAAAATCCAGCATCCCTTCATGATTAAAGTACTAGAGGTAATTGGACTGGAAGGATCATTCCTCAACATAATCAGAGCCATATACAAGAAACTCACAGCCAGCATCATCCTAAATGGAGAAGAGGTAGAGGATTCCCCATAAAGGTAGGAACCCACCAAGGCTGCCCCATGTCACCACTCCTCTTCAATACAGTGCTTGAAACACTGGCTAGGACAATAAGGCAAGAAAAGGAAATTAAAGGAATACTAATTGGGAAAGAGGAAGTCAAACTATCCCTTTTTGCAGACAATATGATAGTTTACCTATGGGATGCCAAAATCTCCACCAGAAAACTCTTAGAAATGATTAAGTTTCAGGAAGGCAGGATGCCATAACTCACGCGGGTAGGGCAGGTACAGCTGGGGTGGTCTGGCACAGGGCGGCTGGAAGAGGGTCTCGACTCTGAGCCCTCTTTCGGGGGTCCCCATCTCAGAGGTACTGGGGCATGGGCTAGGTCAGGCATGCAATCCCCCCCCCTCCGCGCCAAGGGGAATTGGTGAGAATCTAAGTGGACTTCCTTTTGGAGAACCTTCAGAACAGAAAGAGAAGACTGACTTAGGCTTCCAACATCCAATATATAAACAAAATTGAAAACCTGAAACCTAGACAAGTCAATACTCCATAAAAAAAAGGAGGAGGAAAGGGGGAAAAAATCATTGGAAGGAGGCAAGCAAAACCATCCACTAATATATTGAAAAGTCATTTGTGATTTGAACCACAAAAGGGAAACCCACATGCCAGGGACACGATGAAGGGACAACATGGGAAAGGCACAGGATATTCCCACACCAGGCCCTACCAAACCTGGAGGAGATAGCTAAAATGGGATCCCCTTGGAGGAGACCCAAGGAACAGAGCTTAGAGGAATAATTGCAGACCTATGCAGAGAAATTAAAGAAAATAAAGAATAAGTCAGAGAACTAAAGAGAGAGAATGAAAAACTCAAAAAGGACCTAGAGGGATACAATGACAAACGTTGGAAAGAACTAAAGGAACAGATTCACAAACTCTAGAAAGAACAAGAGGGAGAAAAAAAATAAACAAGAATTCAGAGAACTAAAGAGAGAGAATGAAAAACTCAAAAAGGACCTAGAGGGATACAATGACAAACTTCAGAAAGAACTAAAGGAACAGAATGACAAACTCCAGAAAGAACTAGAGGGAGAAAAAAACAAACTCCGAAAGGAAGTAGAAACACTGAAAAAGGAAGCCAACCAACGAAGTAAGGAGCACCAAGAAGAGATTGAGAAGCACCAAGAAGAGATTGAGGAGCTCAAAAAGGAAATGGAAGTACTAAAAAAAACACAGGATGAAATGAAAAAGGAATTAGAACACACATTCAATCAAGAAGAAAGGAAAGGAAAAAGCCTCAGAAGTAGAATGGAGGAAGCAGAACAAAGAATATCAGATCTGGAAGATAACACAGAGCAATTAAAAAGCTCAAATAAAGACTATGAAAAATTTAAAAATACACAAACGTGGAACAACCAGGAAATATGGGACACTATGAAAAGGTCAAACGTCCGTATCATAGGAATAGAGGAAGGAGAAGAATCTCAAGAGAATAGTATTGATCAGATCTTCAACAGAATAATAGATGAAAACTTCCCCAAACTAAAAATAGACAAACCCATACAAATACAAGAAGCACATAGGACCCCAAACAGACAAGATCAGAAAAGAAACACCCCACGCCATATTATAGTTAAAATGCTAGATGCCCAAAATAAAGACAAAATTCTGAGGGCTACAAAAGAAAAACAAGTCACATACAAAGGGAAACCCATCAGAATTACAACTGACTTCTCGCCTCAAACCATGAAAGCAAGAAGAACATGGAGCAAAGCATTCCCAGTGTTAAGGGACTACGGATGCCAACCCAGAATACTTTACCCAGCAAAAATGTCGACTATACTTGAAGGAGAGAGAAAAATCTTCCATGACATAAACAAGATGATGGAATACATGTCTGGAAAACCAACTCTTCATAAAATACTTGAAGCAATTCAAAGGGCAGAAGAGAGGAGCAACAATCCTCAAACACCTAGGAAAAGAAACTAACAAAAACATAACCATAGGAGCAAAATCAAAGGCTAGAAGTCCAAATGGATAATAAAGTGAAAGGAAGCAACATCCATCTTTCAATTATAACCTTAAATATTAATGGGCTAAACTCCCCAATCAAAAGGCATAGACTGGGAGAATGGATTAGGAAACAAAACCCATCTATATGCTGTCTACAAGAAACCCATCTCAATTTCAATGATAGGCACCAACTTAAGGTGAAGGGATGGAAGAAAGTATTCCAAGCAAATGGTACCAAAAAGAAAGCAGGTGTGGCTATTCTAATATCAGACAAAATAGACTTCAAAGCAAAAGAAATCAAAAGAGACAAAGAGGGCCACTACATCTTTATTAAAGGAACAATTGACGATGAAGATTTCACAATTATAAATATATATGCACCAAACACCGGTGCACCAAACTTTATAAAGACAATTCTTCAGGATCTCAAGGCACAGATTAACCCCAGCACACTAATTGTAGGGGACTTCAATACCCCAGTAAGTCCACTAGACAGATCAACAGGACAAAGGATAAGCAGAGAGACATCTGAACTAAATGACACAATACACCAAATGGACCTCACAGACATCTATTGAATATTTCACCCAAACACCAGAGAATACACTTTCTACTCAGCACCTCACGGAACATTCTCCAAAATAGATCATATATTGGGACACAGAAAAAAACTCAACAAATATAAAAAGATTGAAATAATATCATGCATTCTAACAGAACACAGTGCAATAAAACTCAATATCAACACCAGGATAAACCATACAACCTACAAGAACACATGGAGACTAAGCAACACTCTCCTGAATAATGAATGGGTTAAGGAAGAAATAAAGAAAGAAATAAAAACATTCCTGGAACTGAATGACAATGACAAAACAACACAGAAAAATCTATGGGACACTTTAAAAGCAGTCCTAAGAGGGAAGTTTATAGCTCTAAGTGCCTACATTAAAAAAAAAAAAGAAACAGAAAAAGCACAAGTGAACGATCTAACACTGCAGCTAAAAATATTTGAGAAACAACAACAAATGAACCCTAAATGGAGCAGACAAGAAGAAATAACAAAAATCAGAGCAGAGATCAATGAAATAGAAACAAAGAAAACTATACAAAAAAAATCAATGAATCCAAAAGTTGGTTCTTCGAGAGAATAAACAAAATAGACAGACCTCTAGTCTAGTTAACCAAAAGAAAGAGGGAACAACTCCAAATCAACAGAATCTGTGATGAAAGGGGAAATATCACAACAGACAATGAAAAGATCCAGACAATCATATGGGAATACTTCAAAAACTATTACTCTACTAAGTTTGAAAACCTAGAAGAAATGGATGAATTTCTGAAATCCTGGGAATCACCAAAGCTCAACGAAGAAAAGATCGACAGCCTAAACAAACCAATAATACAGGATGAAATTGAATATGTAATAAGTAGCCTCCCAATCAAAAAATGCCCAGGCCCAGATGGTTTCACGGCACAATTTTATAAAATATTTCAAAAAGACTTACAACCATTACTACTCAAGTTGTTTAGAAGGATAAAAACGGAGGGAGTTCTCCCAGATTCCTTCTATGAAGCCAGTATCACGCTATTACCAAAACCAGGTAAAGATACAACCAAAAAGGAGAACTATAGACCCATCTCCCTAATGAACACAGATGCCAAAATTCTAAACAGGATTCTGGCAAATCGCATACAGACTCACATCAAGAAAATCATCCACCATGACCAAGTTGGATTCATACCAGAGATGCAGGGATGGTTCAACATACGAAAATCAATAAACATCATCAAACATATCAATGGACTGAAGGACAAAAACCACACCATCATTTCAATTGATGCGGAGAAAGCCTTTGACAAAATCCAGCATCCTTTCATGTTTAAAGTCCTGGAGGGAATTGGCCTAGAGGGATCATTCCTCAATGTAATCAAAGCCATATACAGGAAACCCACAGCCAATATCATCCTAAATGGGGAAATGACAGAAGCATTCCCCTTGAAGGTAGGAACTCGGCAAGGCTGCCCCCTGTCACCACTCCTCTTCAATATAGTGCTGGAAACCCTTGCAAGGGCAATAAGGCAAGAAAAGGAAATTAAAGGAGTTCTAATTGGAAAAGAGGAAATCAAGCTATCCCTTTTTGCTGATGATATGATTGTCTACCTAAGGGATGCTAAGAACTCCACCAGAAAACTCCTAGAAATGATTAAGAGCTTTGGTAAAGTGGCAGGATACAAAATAAATCTAGAAAAATCAGTAGCCTTTCTTTACACCAACAACAAGCAACTGAAGAAGGACTACAAGGAGACCTTCCCACTCACAATAGCCTCAAAAACAATAAAATACCTAGGAACAAACCTAACCAAAGACACCAAGGATCTCTACAACAAAAATTTTAAACCCCTGAAAAAGGAAATTGAGGAAGACATCAGAAGATGGACAAACCTCCCATGCTCATGGATTGGGAAAATAAATATAGTAAAAATGTCCATCCTACCCAAACTAGTGTACAGATTTAATGCAATCCCAATCAAAATCCCCAAGAGTTTCTTCACAGGCTTGGAAAAAAAAATCCTCAATTTCATTTGGAAAAACAAAAGACCCCGAATAGCCAAAGCAACCCTGAGTGAAAAGAGCAATACAGGGGGGATCGCTATACCAGACATCAAACTATACTACAGGGCTATAGTCATAAAAACAGCCTGGTACTGGCACAAAAACAGACCAGTTGACCAATGGAATAAAACTGAAGATCCAAACCTGAGCTCATACAATTTCAGCCACCTCATATTTGACAAGGGGGCCAAGAAGACACAATGGAGGAAAGACAGCATCTTCAGCAAGTGGTGTTGGCAAAACTGGATCACCACTTGTAGAAGAATGAAATTAAACCCCTACCTCTCACCTTGTACAAAGGTCAACTCCAGATGGACCAAAGACCTCAACGTGAAACCCCAAACTCTGGAGGTGATAGAAGAGAAACTTGGCAGCAGACTACAAGACATAGGTGTAGGAAAAGACTTCCTAAATCAGACAGCAGCTGCACAAGAAATAAGATCAACAATTGACAAATGGGACCTCATTAAACTCAAAAGCTTCTGTACATCAAAGGAAACAATAAAGGAAGTGAAGAGAAAACCCACAGAATGGGAGGAAACCTTCACAGCAGATACATCTGACAAAGCATTAATTTCCAGAGTATACAAGCTACTCAAAAAACAAAGAAGAAAGAAAACAAATGAATCACTCAGAAGATGGAGCAAAGATCTGAACAGAGACTTCACAGAGGAGGAATTAGAGATGGCTGAGAAACACCTTAAGAAGTGTTCAACATCGCTAATAATTAAGGAAATGCAAATTAAAACCACCTTAAGATACCATCTTACTCCAGTAAGACTGGCTAGGATCAAGAAAACAAATGATGCCAAGTGCTGGAGAGGGTGTGGGGAAAGGGGAACACTCATCCATTGCTGGTGGGAATGTAAACTTGTGCAGCCACTATGGAAAACAGTGTGGAGAACCCTTAGAAGACTCAAAATGATCCTGCCATTTGACCCAGTCATACCACTCCTGGGTATATACCCACAAGACTCATCTTACTGCAGAGATACATGCACAGCTATATTTATTGCCGCTCTGTTCACAATAGCAAAAAACTGGAATCAACCCAAATGCCCCTCAACTGACGAGTGGATAGAGAAAATGTGGTACATGTACACAATGGAATTCTATGCAGCAGTAAAGAAAGACAACATCATGAACTTTGCAGGTAAATGGATGGAGCTAGAAGACATCATGTTAAGTGAAGTAACACAGTCCCAGAAAAACAAACGACAAATGGTATCTCTCATATGTGGATGCTAGTACCAATAACCCAGTTATAAATATTTCTTGTGGAGAGGGATGCATATTAAAAGAACAACAACAGAAAGATTGCATCAGAAAACTGACTGAAATGGTGACTCGGGAAGGGTGGGAGGGGTGGGAGAGGGACACGGGTGTATATTCGATTGGTGCATATTTAATTGACGTGAGTTCAACAAGTATCCAGTTTTGCCCAGACTCTGTCTACAGGATACATGGTGTTTTAGGACTTAGTAAAAGTAAATATGTGCATATTGGACAACATTGGTTTGAAGGCTGATAAAAACGGTAATGCATCTGAGTTAATTGGTGATATAAATTGCTCTTGTCCACATTAGCTTTAACTAAAATCTGTATAACAATTACTTTGGGATTGGTATAAACAAATGTTCTCTATAATTTTGCTGTCATATAGTATCACCTGGTAGCAATCTCTTTCACCTATAGGATGATTTAACTCAAAAATAAACTTTGTTTCCCAAGTTAATCACATACAGTAACCCAAAACAGCATGGGTGAACTTGATGAAATCTGTGCCTTGATTCCACCCTATAGGTATGTATAAAACAACTGCTTTTTTGAGACTCATGGGTCAAAAATAAAAACCTTAAATAAAAAAGGGGGATATAGATAGATATGAAAACTTTTTGTCAAAAAACCTTGCAACCCAAATCTTAAAACTAACTATGGGAAAGGATTTGTATGTTCCAACAGGCCAGAGTATCACCAACTTAATGGCTGAGAAAGAAAATGCAGCTTTGCAGTGAGTAGGATGTACCAGAAAGTGCCAGCAGAAGGATTGACTCCTCTGGGCATTGAAGGGAAGAAATGCCTCAGATTGCTGCAGACATCAGGCCCCTCTCTGGATCCTACTAGTAACAACTATTTTTAATGAATCCTAACGAAGCTTACCTTCTAGGTGCCGCAAAGGTTTTAATACAAGAGACTTTCTTAACTCCCCCCCATAGAATAAGGAGAAATATGATGATGATGAGGTCGTTCTCCAGCTGTAGATTGGAGCCAGCTGTTATAGAGGTATTCTCTTGTAAAATCGGTAAAACTGCCTTCTTTAATTGACTAATGGACATAGAAACTGTGAAAAGGATTATTCTCTATTCAGAACCAAATATAATGCTAAAGTCTCCTTAAGCTATGCACTTAAGCAAAATATATTAATACAGGAGCTCTGACATCAACAATGGATTATTCTACCAAGGAGATGTTGGCCAGGGGATCCAAGCCCCCACAAAAGGTAAAGGCTCCTTGCCTCCAAACTGGGATATCTGCAGGAAGAGAGGCGATAAGGCCCTGCTGTTGAAGACCTGATATAAACATGGGAAAGATGTATGGAGACCGCACTTGCAAGTATACAGATGGTCTCTGGAATGCCAGAGAGTGTTACCAAAGGCCACTAAACCAATAAAGCAAATATAGGTCTCCTTGAGTCAAGCAAGACTCCTCCGTCAGCACCAGCTACACCTCACCTGCCTGGAAATACTGTGCAGCAGTGGCAGCCATATGCCTGTATATCCCAAATCTAATTGGCTATTAGCTCTCTCCTTGGAGGAATAACCCATGGCTGATGCCACAAGCTTACATCCTCTAATGGTTAGGAGATGTTATAAGCCACAGTAAGACCCTGTCATATTTAACAGAAAAAAATGTAATTCATGGATTAACATACCATCCAAACATCTGTGTCTATACCAAAGTAACCTACCATAACAATTAGTACTGTTTAAATACCTATATATCTAATTGCTTGTGCTTCATTAGTAGGATCGAAAGGTTATTCCTGGACAAACTGTCAGCCCATGAAAGAAAACAGCCAGAATTGACCAGAGACCAAGACAACAGCTCCAGAGAAAGTAGACTGTTTTGCTTCTCATCCACCTGTGCCCCTTTTCTAAGCCTAGGGAACAATCTGTGGAAGAGGGGGCGTGGTAGAATGTAAGGGCTGTGATTGGGGTGAATGGTGAAACTACAGCAATATAGCCTGGACACTCATTTGATCAACTTGATTGAACATACAAGCGCCCCCCCCCCCTGCTGGATGGTGGGACCAAGGGGCTGTGTGGGTTTGGGCACAACTGCTTGCAAATTGGTTTTACATGAAGGATGCTTGTACTCATAAATTATCATCTATTGCTCAAAAGTGGAAAAAAAACTAAGAGAAAGATGCAGGACAGTTATGGCAGAATGCATGATCTGGGATGGGGTGGGGTGGGATGGGGTGAAGAGAAGGGGAAATATGCCTGAACTGAATTGGAAAATGATGTATGAAATACACAAAGCATCAAAAAATAATAAATTAAAAAAATAAAGAAATGATTAAGTTTCAGTAAAGTGTCAGGATACAAAATTAACCTAGAAAAATCAGTTGCCTTTCTTTTTTTTTTTTTTGGTCTTTTTGAGACAGGGAGTAGCCTTTCTTTACACCAACAACAAGCAACTGAAGAAGGAATACAAGGAGACCTTGCCAAACATAATAGCCTCAAAAACAATAAAATACCTTGGAACAAACCTAACCAAAGACACCAAAAATCTCTACAACAAAAATTACAAACTCCTGAAGAAGTAGATTAAAGAAGACATCAGAAGATGGAAAGATCTCCCATGCTCATGGATTGGAAAAATTAATGTAGTAAAAATGTCCATTCTACCCAAATTAATATACAGATTCAATGCAATCCCAGTTAAAATCTCCAAGACATTCTTCACAGGCTTGGAAAAAAATTATTAAATTCATATGGAACAACAAAAGACCCTGAATAGCCAAAGCAACCATGAGTGAAAAGAGCAATACCGGCGGATTTCTACACCAGACTTCAAACTATACTACAGGGCTATAATCATAAAAACAGCCTGGTACTGGAACTAAAACAGACCTGTAGACCAATGGAACAAAACTGAAGATCCAAACTTGAGCACATACAATTTCAACCACCTCATATTGACAAGGGGGCCAAAAAGACTCAATGGAGGAATGACAGTACTTCAGCAAATGGTTTTGGCAAAACTGGATCACCACTTGTAGAAGAATAAAATTAAACCCCTACATCTCATCCTGTCTAAAGATCAACTTCAAATGGATCAAAGGCCTCAATGTGAAACCCAAAACTCTGAAGGTGATAGAAGAAAAAGTTGGCAGCAACTTACAAGACATAGGTGTAGGAAAAGACTTTCTTTTTAACTTTTTTCTTTTGGTGTTTTTGAGACAGGGTCTCTCTGTAGCACGAGCTGGCCTGGAACTCACTTTGTAGACCAGGCTGGCCTTGAACTTGCAGACATCTGCCTGCCTCTGCCTCCCAAGTGTTAGGACTAAAGGCGTGTGCCACCACACCCAGCCAGGAAAAGACTTTCTAAATCAGACAGCAGTTGCATAGGAAATAAGGTCAACAATTGACAAGTGGTACCTTATTAAACTCAAAAGTTTCTGTATGCCAAAAGAAACAATGAGGGAAGTGAAGAGAAAACCCACAGAGTGGGAGGAAACCTTCACTGGTGATACATCTGATAGAGCATTAACTTCCAGAATATATAAACTACTCAAAAAACAAAGAAGAAAACAAATGACCTACTCAAAGATGGAGTAAAGAGCTGAACAGAGACTTAACAAGAGAGGAAATAGAAATGGCTGAGAAACATCTTAAAAAGTGTTCAACATCACTAATAATTAAGGAAATGCAAATTACAACCACTTTATCATCTCACTCCTACAAGGCTGGCTAGGACCAAGAAAACAAATGCTACCAAATGCTGGAGAGGGTGTGGAGTAAGGGAAACACTCATCCACTGCTGGTGGGAATGTTAACTTGTACAACCACTATGGAAAGCAGTGTGGAGAATCCTTAAGACTCAAAATGAGCCTACCATCTGACCCAGCCATACCACTTCTGGGTATATACCCACCAGACTCTTCCTACCGGAGAGATACATGTACAGCCATGTTTATTGCAGCTCTTTTCACAATAGTGAAGAGCTGGAACCAACCAAGTACCCCGCAACCAACAAGTGGATAGAGAAAATGTGGTACATCTACACAATGGAGTTCTATGCAGTGGTAAAGAAAGATGGCATCGTGAAATTTGCAGGTAATTGGATGGAACTAGAATATTTTATGCTAAGTGAAGTAACACAGTCCCAGAAAAACAAAAGACGAATGGTATGCCTTATCTGTGGATGCTAGTACCAAGTACCTAGTTCCAAGGCAAACTGAGCAACATTAATGTTATAGTCCTCGTGATCTGAAAACAATGTGCTCTTATATTGGGACAGTTCTAGACAGGTTCTAGAACTAACCTACCATTTATTTTCAGACCTTGGATTTTTGGTATATGACAGAGGGTATCTATGCATCTTTTAGAGTAATATAAAATTAAATGGAAAAATTCAAATCATGAAATATGATATGGAAATAACACACAGTCTGTTTTCAAAAGTTACAATTTTAATATAGGTGCAATGTATCAGGCTGGTGTAACTTAGCCTCTCTGTGTGCTTAATGACCATACTTAACACCCATACCAATTTGGCCGAGGGACCCAAGGGATAACTTTGTTCCTTGCCCTCAGAGATCAACCAAGTCTTAGGGGAGTATGCATGGGGGCATCTCTTGAAATGTCCTGCAAATGTAGGTTACCAGTCTTCCTGTGCAGGGAGGTCTTGGAGATCCACTAATGGGACTTCAACCAGTGTCCAGTCTATAAAGAGGAAAGTCTGCTCATGCTTCAGAAAAGGAAGCCTGGTCTAGCAGGACCTGATTCTGTCCTCGAGTGGGTGGAACTGGTAAATGAAAAACTGAAATTAGCCAGGGGCTCCCACCCTCTTACTCCCCCCCCCCAAAAAAAACCCTGAGAGACCCCTGAGGACCAGATCCTCAACTGACCTCAAGAAAGCAAAAACCTTTTGTAATCCGGGCTAACTGTGTAGCCTTAAGCATCTAAAAGGAAAGTAAAACCAGAAATAAATTATCAGTAAGACCAGGGACATTGTACTTCAGATATAAAACTTGAGATCTTAGTAAAAAGACAAAAGAGAAAGTACTGTTATTTGGCCTGTCATCATTTCTTACTGGCAAGTGCATTTACTCTGTGGCTGCCACTGCTTTTGCCACTCTTCAAAGTCATGAGACATAGCTTTTTAACCCTCCAATATGGACTGAAGACTCATGTCTCTCCAAGAATTCTCCAAACTTTCAATGCCAGATGGGTACTACTGAGATACCCAGCTTGTGGACTAAACAGCTAAGAGGATTTTACCCTCATCAGAGTATAGACTGCCATTGTTGGATTACCAGGGCTGTATCATGGAGGCCAGTGAAGGGGGAGCAAGACAGGGCATGTGTTTAATGGGCTTCATTTGGGGGACCATGGGAGGGAAAGACCCCAGTGTGGAGCAAAAGGGAGGGATTGATGGTTGTTTGAGCTTGCCAAGGAGGCAACCGAGGTGCACTTCCACCAATGGTATTTCCTGACCTCTCACAGTGACAAGCCTCGGCTGCTCTCTGTGACCTCCTCAAATTTCAACATCAGAACCATATAGGAGACTCTTACACACTACAAGGTCCTGCTTCTGGCTTGAGATGGAGGCTCAGGTCCCTTCTGGATCACAGCTTCTGTGTGCTGACCCTGAAGAAATTCTTCCCAGAAGAATCACCACAGTGATGCTGGTCTCTTGTTACTTACAGCTGATTGTTCAGCCCCATTTAACAAGCATCAATTGTCCCGGTACAACAAAGATTTCACTTCAGGTTCTGGTCTCTTGTTGCTTACAGCTGATTCTTCAGCCTCAGCTGACCAGAACCCACAGATTAAACAGTACTGATGATCTCTGCTTCCCTTTGAAACATCACAAGCCAGGCCTCCATCTTCTACAACTCTCTCAGCAAAACTGTTCCAAGTTCCACAGCAACGATTTTTAGGCATTCAATGATTTTTCTAGCCCAAAGTTCCAAATGCTTCCACAATCCTTTCCCAAAACACCAATGTCAGGTCTGTCACAAGCAATACCCCACTCTCTGGTACCATTTTCTGTCCTAGTTTGTCTTCCATTGCTGTGACAAAACACTCTGACCGACACCAACTTGGGGAGTAAAGGGTTTATTCAGCTCACATCTCCTGGGTCACAGTTCATCACTTAGGGAGCCCAAGGCAGGAACTCAGGGCAGAAACCTGGAGGCAGGAACTGAAACACAGACTATGGAGGAATGCTGTTCACTGGCTTGCTCCCCTGGCTCATGCCCAGCCTGCCTTCTTATACAGTACACAACAACCTGCCCAGGGTGGCACCACTCATTGTGGGCGGGGCCTTCCCATACTGCTCGACAATCAGACAATGGAGCCACATGCCAATCCAATGGAGCCAATTCCCCAATTGAGGCTCTCTTAACCCAGATGTGCCAAGTTGACACTAAAGCTATCCAGCACATGGGGCATGGAAAAGGAAGTGACTCTAAATTCGATTGAAAAAATGATGTATAATTTATGGAAAAAGTTTAATAACAATAAAAAGATAAATTTGAAAAAGAAGAAGGGATGGCCAGCAGAATATAGATTATGTTATTAGAGCCATTCCCAGTCATTCCTTTCAGAAGCATGTGGGTAATGGAAGAATACATGTAGACGAGAATGTAGGCAAGAGAAATGGCTAATGATCTCCAGTAATACCTTGGGATTCAATCTAATAGTGCTCAGCCATCCAAGGGAAGTGGAGCTCCAGGAGTGTCCCCAAGTCACAGTCTTATATATCATTCCACAGTTAGGAGCTATGGAAATACCATGGAGTTTGCCTGGTATGGTATTCATTTGTACCCTTCATCAATGGGACAGGCCCATCACAAGCTTAGGCAAGAACCTCTTTCTACAAATCAGACAGCAAAATTCCCAGCTTTGCTTGAATCATTTGCAAATGGATGTAACATTTTTAACTATATAAAAACATCATCTCTGGTGGTGGTGATTCTTAAGAGAATAGACCAAGTAAAGGGAATCCACGAATGGAAACTAATAGAAAATAGATAAAATGGGGAAAGCAGGGAATTTTGGAAGACTGTGCTCCATCCCAATCAGCTAATGCACAGTGCTCATGCTGATGAGCAGACACTTGGATTATGAAGAGGAGGGGTTTCCCCACCGCAGAATCAAAGGGCCCCCTGAAGAGTGATGGCTGCAGTGACACTGTACAGAGGAAGTGAAATGGCAACTGTGTTCTTTTCTAAATGTAAATTTAGAAGTAAAATGGTACAGCTCAAAGGTATGATTTATGGCTGCTGTGGAAATAGAAGATACCATTCATAAAAATTACTTTGCTCATTCATCTCGGAAATTAAAAGCTTATTTTGTTCCTATCCTGGGTTTTAATGTCCTTTCAATTGGAAACACTAATTTCTGGGCTATCTTTCACTCTTAAGTGAACCGTAGAAGGCCAGAATGGCAGGGATAGATGGTTGAGATCTCACCCACTTCCTGTGCTGCCTACTTAACTGCTCACCATAGGTGGCAATGTGGGTGAAGTACAGCCCTGGCACTCATCTGTTGAACTCCCACCCCAGTGTGAGGCGTTTGATATTTAGGGATGGGAGTTGGCTTTGGGGAAATACTTAGCTTTAGGTGATGTTATAAGGGTGCTTACCTCCAGACAGTATTGGTTTTCTTGTTAGCAGACATCAGAGCTCTTTCTCTTCTACCATGAGAGGACACAGTGGAAGGGCAGGAAGACGGTCATTGCCTGACACTGTCAAAGTTGCTGTACAGATCCTGGGCTCCCAGACCAGGACATGTGAGAAAATAAGCATGTTGGCTAGGCTAGAAGGTCTGTGGCATTTTGACCCAAGAGCCAGAGTCATGGGTGTCCCTCAAGGCCCTCCTTCCACACCTGAACAATCCAGGCTTTGCCAGCATGACTTTCCTGGACTCTGCACTGGCCTTTAGAGCCACCTTTCCCTGTCAGCCTCTGCCTTCATTCTTTATTTGTTTCAATACTCCAGCTCCTGAAATGCCCTCACCTGTTTCTTATACATGAGCTTCAATTCTGCCTTGTCTATCATCCATTCAAGAAAAATTTGTAGAGTATATGGTAGTAAGAGATGCTGTATCATGGTGGAAATAGCAAGCTCCTCTGATCTCAAGTCGGGAGGACAGATGTGAAGACTGTTTTCAAAGTGAGCTCTATTAAAAAGGTCATCCCCTCCAGCCGCTGTGGGAAAACCCACAAACAAGAAGCACTACTCAGAGAAATGTGAAGGGTGGGTGATCTCTCCTCCAACTGGAGGTAAGAGCTGAGCTCCAACTGCAGAGTTAAGTAGGAACACCAGAGATAGGAGAGTGTTTCAGGCTGATGGACGCCTTATGTAGTTACATGGAGGAGCCAGAATAATGGGAATGCAGAGTGGAGTTCTGTGCTTGATCTGAAGTGGATCTCAAAGCACCACTGATGTTCATTTCCATTGCAGACTGCTTGCTAGAACCTACATGCTTAAGAAGCAGTGATTTATTTTTCTTCCTTATATTTGGTTTTGAAATATTAGAGATATCTTGATGTTTTGTATTGCTATTTTTTCAGAGGAATGAAATTTATGAATCTGAAGAAAAATATTCAGGAGAAAATTGGCAGAATTATGTTTGTTCTTCCTCATTAAATTCCTCATTAATTCAGAATTGAGAAAGAATGTAAACAGCATATGACTAAGAATAAAAATAATTAAAAATGTGTGATGATGGATGCACCTTGTAGCGTTCATCTCCGTTATAAACTATGTTACAAATCATGAGCGAAGGCATCTGATCTCCACTTACTTTCAGCCGGGCTCCCTGGGTACACATCTGCAGGCTTTCCACCTGCTCTGTTTATCAGAGTAACAGTTCTTACATAAACACTTGATTTTCCAAGGGTGTGTGTGTGTGTGTGTGTGTGTGTGTGTGTGTGTGTATGTGTATGTGTTGTGTGAGATGATGGAAATGAAAATAGATACTACTGATACTTTAAGGACAAGCACCCACTGAAACACCTTCCAGGCCTGGAAATGTGGCTCTTAAACACCTTTAAATGTCTCTTCTTACTAGGGAGGTTTCTTGGATAAAGGATGACGCCTTGATTTCATAGTCAGTCTCTGCTCTAAACAACTCTGACACTTTTCCTGGATGCCTAATTTTCCTAAATGTCCCCATGCTTTGAAGGTGCAAAGCATTGAGACAGCTTGTGTGGATTTGAGCTTCAGACTAGTCAAGCTCCTCCAAGGCCCTTGTCTCAACGGGCAAGGATTTTCATGCTTCCTTCCTGTGCCAGGCTGAGTTTTTCCTTCCCTGCCTGCACAAGGCTTGCTTTCAAGTGCAGCACCTTTCCTGCCTCATTGGCTTTTGGCTTGGCCAAATGTTTTGCTGTGTGACTGATGGAGTTTGGGCAGAAATGAACCCTGAGCTATTTCACCATGGAGGTTTAAGCAGCATCACATGGTATCCATACATAGAAGAATGCATCCAAGGTAGGTGCTTCTTCTCTTGCATTTTGGGGTGAGAAAATCCACCAAGCAGACACAAGCTCTGTATTATTTACTTTTCTGTTGCTGTAACAAAATACCATGACCAAAAGCAGCTTAAGGGAGAAAGGTTTATTGTGGCTTATGGTTCCAGGCGGGGGTCCATCATGGTGCAGAAGGCATGGGAACAGGATCAGGAACACGGATATCACATTTCATCCACACACACACAGGAAGCGGAGAGTGAGAACAGGAAGTAGAACAAGCCAGTAAACGTCAAGGTCTGCCCTCTGTGACATACTTCCTGCAGTAAGCCTGTACCTCCTAAAGGGTTCTATAACTACTCCAAAGCCAGCACCAAACTGGGGGGGGGGGCAAATACCTGAGTCTCTGGGGGACATTTCTTATTGCCCCAGACAGAAACCAAGTACAGCTCTGGTATAGATGACCACAGTCTCACAAATAGGCCACAAAATAGTCCTGTTCAGGGTTTAAGGGTTATTTGCTAGGTAGTAAAACACTGATGAATTTTTAATCGCCAATGTCTATTATTTGTAGAGAATTTAAATGTATCAGACATATGTGAATAAATGTGTATTAGTAAACTCAGCTAACTCTCACAAACTGCCCATCTTAATGCCACACAGTGAAGGGGTGAAGATGAAAGAAGAGGTGCATTCACCCAGTGGTTGTCTGACAGCAGGGAACTCAGGTTCTTTCTTGGTCACTACTCTCAGCATTACACAAGTCATCCCATGCAGCCGTCAGAGGACCTCTGGTGTCTTTGGCTCTACTTTAAACCTTCTGGGAAATCTTATACCTGTCTCATGTTCCTGGCCACAGTTTCACTGATGGGAGAATAACATTGTTTTGGGGGGTCTGGCAGATGGCTCAGATGGTAAAGGTGTGTGCTACACAAGCTGGCAACATGAGTTCAATCCTCAGAACCCATGTAAAGGTAGAAGGTGAGAAGTCACTCCACAACATTGTCCTCTGTCTTCCATACATGCACTGTGGCAATAACTATCTATCATCTATCTATCAGTCAATCAATCTATCTATCTATCTATCTATCAATCATCTATCATCTATCTATCTATCTATCTATCTATCTATCTATCTATCTAGCTGGCTAGCTAGCTAGCTATCTAGCTATCTTCTATCTATGATCGATATATCTGTGTTTACATATATATATGTATATATATCTATATATATATATATGTGTTTACATATATATGTATATAGACAGTAATACATTTTTTTAATTTTTTATTTATTTCTGTATGTGTATGTATGTACTGTCTGCATGCAGGTTTGTGCACCCGTGTCGTGCAATGCCACGGAGGTCAGAAGAGGGCGTCGGATTCTCCTGGAATTGGAGTTTCAGATGGTTCTCGGCTGCCATGTGGGTGCTGGGGATCGAACCCAGGTCCTCTGTAAGAGCGGTTGGCACTCCTAACTGCTAGGCCATCTCTCCAGCCCACAGTAATACATTTTTAACTTTAAAAAAGATTGGCTTGGGTAGGCACTGGGTCTGGTTTGGATGTAAGATGTCCCCTATAAGCTCATATGTTTGGATACTTGGTCCTCAGCTGGCAGAGCTGTTTTGTGAAGTTATAGAGCCTTTAGGAGGTACAACTCATCTGGAAGGTGGATCTCTTGGAGACTGGCTTGGAGATTATAGCCTGACTGTGTTTTGTCACATTTCTGTTTCCTGGTTCTATGAGTGGTGAGCAAGCAGCAGTCAGCTGTGTGTCACCACCACCGTGCCTTCTCCACCATCAACTATATCTCCTTAAACCCTAGGCTTCTCCTGTAAGTTGCTTTCTTACAGAAGAGTCAGGTATCTGGTCCCACCAATGAGAAAAGTAGTTAAAATGGAGAAAAGACAGCATCTTCAGCAAGTGGTGTTGGCAAAACTGGATCACCACTTGTAGAAGAATGAAATTAAACCCCTTCCTCTCACCCTGTACAAAAGTCAACTCCAGATGGATCAAAGACCTCAACATGAAACCCCAAACTCTGAAGACGATAGAAGAAAAAGTTGGCAGCAGACTACAAGACATGACCGTAGGAAAAGACTTCTTAAATCAGACAGCAGCTGCGCAAGAATTAAGGTCGACAATTGACAAATGGGACCTCATTAAACTCAAAAGCTTCTGTACATCAAAAGAAACAATCAAGGAAGTGAAGAGAAATCCCACAGAGTGGGAGGAAACCTTCACTGCAGATACATCTGACAAAGCATTGATTTCCAGAATATATAAACTACTCAAAAAACAAAGAAGAAAGAAAACAAATGACCCACTCAATAGATGGAGCAAAGAGCTGAACAGAGACTTCACAAGTGAGGAATTAGAGATGGCTGAGAAACACCTTAAGAAGTGTTCAACATCACTAATCATTAAGGAAATGCAAATCAAAACCACTTTAAGATATCATCTTACTCCAATAAGACTGGCTAGGATCAAGAAAACAAATGATACCAAGTGCTGGAGAGGTTGTGGGGAAAGGGGAACACTCATCCACTGCTGGTGGGAATGTAAACTCGTACAGCCACTATGGAAAGCAGTGTGGAGAACCCTTGGAAGACTTGGAATGAACTTGCCACCCGACCCAGCCATACCACTCCTAGGCATGTACCCTCAAGACTCACCCCACTGCAGAGATACATGCACGGCCATGTTTATTTCAGCTCTCTTCACAATAGCAAGGAGCTGGAACCAACCCAAATGCCCCTCAACTGATGAGTGGATAGAGAAAATGTGGTACATCTACACAATGGAGTTCTATGCAGCAGTAAAGAAAGATGACATCATGAGCTTTGCAGGAAAATGGCTGGAGCTAGAGGACATCATGCTGACTGAAGTAACACAGTCCCAGAAAAACAAACGAAGAATGGTATCCCTCATCTGTAGATGCTAGTGCCAATTACGCAGTTGTAAGTATTTCCTGTGCATGGCCCCTTGAGCTTTTGTCCAAAGCAGTTGGGAGTGATGCATATGGGAAGCAATAACAATAACAACATCAGAAAGGACTGCATCAAAGAACTTACTGAAACAGTGAACTTCTCAAAACCGTCAACTTCCCCATGGAGAATATTGAGAAAGACTGAGAAAGAGATGAAAAGCATGTTTGGCAGAATGCATGAGCTCTGGAGGGGGTGGGGGGATGGGGGGACACGGGTCTAGATTTGATAAAAAAAAGTATAAATAAATAAATTTCAAAAAGAAAATTAAATTAAAAAAAGAAAAATAGTTAAAACAGAATCTTTCATTACTAACTACAATTCATAAAAGTTGATATCAGTGAAATTATAAATTGTATTTATGGTATAGGTACACTATTAGCACTTTACAGATTTGAATTTTTAAGTTCATCCAAAACGCTTCTGAACCTCAGTAATATTCAAATACGTGTCAACTGTAAAAGAAAGAGTTAAGTAAGTACTGATATAAGACTGAAGGTCCCAGATCCACTGCACATCCAAGCCTGGCTTAATTCCAGCACTTTGTTTCTGTAGCATTTTAATAAATTCCCAATTTTGGCTTGTGTCAGTGGAAGGAGGTGTCTACTCTTTGCAACCAAAGACTGAAGTTGGATTGGCTAACCTCAAAGATCTTCCCTAACACTACCTAGTGCATCAAATATTCTAGGTATGAATGAACAGGGACTTTTCTTCCAACAAATCCTTGACTCTTATTGGCAGTTGCTCTTTGATCTGATCCTTCTTTTATACCGGGGCTTAAAAGTGTTCTTTTCTCTAACTTACCCTTCAACTTATCTTAAAACCTTGCCCTTCCCAAAATTGACAGGCTTTCAGTATTCTGAATGCTAATCACCTTTCTCTACCTAAGGCAGAGGCGCCTGTTCCCCTACTGCCTTGGTACCTTGACTAAAGGACTTGACTTTCTTGTAGAGCTCTCCTGTCAGCCATCTTATGGCTAAAGAGACAGCTCTGAAGTTAAGAGCACGGACTGCCCTTGCAGAGGACCAGGGATTGATTCCCAGCACACACTTCCTTAAGTTTTCCTTAAGGAAAACATGACATCTTTTAGCCTAATTAAAAAAAAAAGAAATCATAAGCTGAGGTTGCTAAAATCTGTGATGTCATAATCTTGATATATGCCTGGCATGCATGTATGCATATTTTGGAGTGATACAAATTGGAAGGAACAACAACAAAAAGACTGGGACAAAGAACTGACTGAAACAGTAAATTTCTGCCCAAAACAGTAAACTTCTGCATGGAAAATTTTAAAAAAAGACTGAGAAAAAGATGAAAGACATGTATGGCAGAATGCATGAGCTCTGATCGGGTGGGGGACAAGGAAGGCGATTGGGCCTAAATTTGATTAAGAAACGTTGTATGAAATGCACAAAACTTCAATAAAAAAGCTGGCTTTGAAAAAAAAAGAAAAAAAAGAAAAATACAAAGCACTTTTGCCCTTTCTTTGGTGAAAGCAGACTGAATTTACAGCCACTTTCTGCCTAGCCAAAGCCAAAGATATTGTCCCTTCTCTGACTCAGTTAGTTACATGGCTCAGTACATCCTCAAATAAGTTATTTGGAAGGAAATATTTATTTTCAATAGGAAAAGCTAAGACACATCCCTATTTTCCCCACTTTTTAAATATTTTTTAAATTTTATTTATTTATTTATTTTATGTGTTTGAACGTACTATCTGACTTCTGCAAGTCAGAAGAGGGTGTCAGATTCCCCTGGAACTGGACTTGAAGACAGTTCTCAGCTGCCATGTGGGTGCTGGGGATCGAACCCGGGTCCTCTGCAAGAGCAGTCGGCACTCTTAACCACTAGGCAATCTCTCCAGCCCCCCACTTTTTAAATATTTTTAAGGGAGTTCACTAAAGAGATAAAATTCACTCAGAAAGAGTTAGAGCAACAACTGGCACCTGAGAATTCAAGCATTTAGAATTTTAGTCTCTAACCTAAAGCTTGTCACTTTCCTAATATGCTGACTTTAATTGACTCTTGTGAATAATTTCTTTGCCAAACAATGGAGTATCATTAGTGTAATGAAGCAGGTGCTAGTCTAGGGCGTGTAGTTCAGCAAATTCCTGACTTGGAAACTGGGCTGAATAGTCAAAGTTCATGGAGTCTTCCCCATTATGCTACTTGAGATGGGCATGACAACATACACCTGTGATCCTAGCACTCTAGAGGTGAAGGCAGGAGAGTCAAGGGTTCGAGTCCACCTGGACAACATGAGACCTTTTCTCAAAACACAAAACAAGCAACCAAACAACAATAAAGAAAACCCAGCTATGTATTTACCATTCGAAAACACAACTGCATAATGGTTTCAGTTCTTTAAAAGCCCCCCCCCCCATTTCTTAACATGCCTGTTCGTCTGGAGTTTAAGAGTAAAGAAATCCTTCATTGGAGGACTTTTCAGATGTTCCAGTTAAAGTGGGTTCCATGTATGATGCTTCTTTCTAGTAGGCATAATAGTTTCCCTTTGGTGTTACTAACTAGCTCGGCCTCTGACTGTGGGGGATAGCCCTGAGTTTGCAGTCTTCATTAAGCCTATACCTAGGGAAAGTGCATACCCTGTCCACACTAAAGCATCTAGTATCTTACAGAATCTATCTCTTTCCTATTAATTTCTTCTGGCATATCACAGAATGTCAACTAGACAATCACAACAATGTCAACTAGAGATAAATTCTTGCACTTGAAGGACTGATCACAGAAAGCTAGAAGCAGCAATTCTCTTCTTTCAAACAAATGATGTATTTTCCATGCATTTCTGTGGCATTCCTCAAGTGTGGTATTTTTGTTGATCAAGAATAGCCAGAATGCCATAAAGAAAGAATCAAAACACATACCCCCCAGCACATGCTAGAAAGTGCCAAGAGAAGTCGAGTAGAAATTAGACAATATCCTTTGCCTGAAGGGAGTTGCTTAAAATGTAGGGATGTGGTGTCTCTGTGGATTTTCTTACACTGTACTTGTCACAGAACACCCAGGAAAGAAATATCCATGCCCAGTCTCCATGACTCAGTAGAACAATGGAGTAGAAACTTCACCCAGCACAGATGCATGGATCTCTGTACCCAGCAAACATGCATGCCTCAGCTGCTGACATCACCTGATACCCATGCTTCTGAATTCTGAGAAAAGAACTTTCCTTTCCTGAATTTTGTAAAAGGATTACAGGGGAAAGAGTTGCTGAACCCCCAGGGTTTGGAGCCTCTCCTAACATCCCTTCTATCCCCTTTGCTTTTCTCTCTCCTCTGTGATTTATCTATGAGCCCATAAACATGATAAGGATTTTTAAATTTTACATATTTAGAGGTGAAACACAGGGCATAATATCTTACAGATTGAAGGTAGCTTCTTACATTCCCTATGAGGTAGATACAGGGAACTGGCCAGGGCCACTGTGGGGTGAGGTTTGAGCCAGCTCCCTCCTCATCACTGTAGCACCCATTCTTCTGCTCTTGCAGCTGAATATTGTTCCCTCCATTCTCTTCCCACCCCTGAAAATCCATTTCCTATCAAGAGATCAAAGTTAGTTATAGGTTGTCAGTCTGTAGTCCTTCCTCTCCATGAGGCATGTTCTCAGTGTTGTCCTCAGTTCCCCAGGACCCCGGTCCCTACTCTGTACTCCGTGGAGCCCTGGCTTTTGTTTCCCAGTCACAGCCCTAATCTCCCTGGAGGCTGAGACCTCTCCACCCCTTCGCAAGTGCCACTTTCCACCAGTGCTACCAATAGCAAATCCAGATTGTATTATCCTGTGAGTAGAGTCTGGGTGTTGGTACTTTTGAACATGTTCTTTGAAAAGAACTTTCCTTTTCAAGAACAATTTCTTTTCAATATTTTATTTATGATGTTTATTTTATGTGTATGAGTGTATTGCCTACATGTATATTAAGTGCACACGTGTCATGCAGTGCCCTCAGAGGTCAGAAGAGGCATCAGGTTCTGCTGAAACTAGAGTTACAGATGGTGTTTAGCCATCATGTGGGTGCTGGGAATTGAACCTGGGTCTTCTTCAAGAACAGTCAGTGCTCTCAACTGCAGAGTCATCTCTACAGCCCCTAAAGAACATGTTCAAAAAGAAAAAAAAAACACAAACAAGGCCAAAAATCACTACTGTGAAGGAGTTAGGCTTGAAGATTCTATTAGAAATTGAGTTTGACTTTATTTTGGGTTAACTTAGCTTCTGAGTTGAATAATTTTTGGAAGTCAGCCTCTTCCACGTAGGAAATGGCCAACATATCTCTCCCCAAGGAATTTTAAACATTTTGCTGATTTTTCCCACTGATAATGTATCAGAGACTCTTCAGTGAGTCTAAGAATGTGCCAAGGATATAGGCCAAACCAGAATTCCTAGTCCTGGAAGTCCTAGACTCCCAGACCTCTAGTAAGGTTTCCAACTCTTTCTTCTGGCTATTTGATCCAGACCTTACTTACTAGCAGAATCGACATCTGTTCTCCACTTTTTAAATTTTTATTACTTTTTATTTTTTATTTTATGTGTATGAGTATATTCCCTGCACGCATGTAAGTGCACCTAGTCTTTGGATCCTCTGGAAGTGGAGTTATGGAAGGCTGTTAGCCACTACATGGTTGCTGGGAATTGAACCCAGGTCCTCTGTAAGAGCAGCCAGTGCTCTTAACTGCTGAGCCATCTCTCCAGCCCCTGTTCTCCACTTTTTATGAAGAATAAAGTGCAGTGTCAGGCTGGCTCCTTACATTATGTGACATGAAGAAGAACAGGCAAAAATAAGATGTCCAACCTGGGAAGACATGTTCCCATACTTAGCTAGACCAACAGAAGATACACCAGTATCCAGAGGATCACTGTTCAAGTCATGAGGAAAATTTCTAGCAAACTAAGTTCATTTCTATCTCGGCTCTTCACTGTAAGGCAAACTCTTGGAAAACAAGGACTTCCATTTGTAGCACCCTAGGGTTGGGATGTGCCCCTGTCACTCCACTGCCTATCTCGAGTCACTCCCTTACAGATTTACTCTCTCTCACCCAACTTAGGAGCTTCCCACAGGAAGCCTCCTTCAGAGCTTCTCTTAGCACAAAACCCTTTCAATCAGGTCTAGGTCTGAAGCATTAGTTCATTCATAAAAGGGCCACTTATAGTTTTAAGTGTGTTACATCTTTGAGTAGTCCTACCCATAAGAACAGTTACCATTACCTCAGGCTGAGCTCCTGGCAAGCCTTTATGACTACCCTGTTGTCAGTAGGACTAATGCACTCAGAAAGGGGCCTTGGTTCATCCAAGCTTTCTAAAAGGGCAACTGCTGATTTATACATTGTAGGAGGAGAAAAAGTAAGTGCTCACCCTGCATGTGAGTGCTGTTTCCTTCTGCTGGGGGTTCAGGGAGGAATGGCAATGTTAACACAGTTCAGGGTATTGTCAGATCAGGGATGACTCCAGTTGTTTCAGATTACTTTACCTTCTTAATTCATGAATGTATTTGATTAAATGTGCCACATCCTTCAGGGCACGGCGTTACTCTCAACTCTGTCCTTTTCCAAGTCCTTCATGCCCCATAAGCACTGAGTCTTACCAGTTCCTTCTCCCTTTAGTATTTCTGTTTCCCTCTTTGCTTCTCATAGTTTAAAAGCTTGCTGATAAGACAACCAAACAGGCTTCAGAATAGCACCTCAGCCACTGAGCTACATCTCAGGAGTCTATAGTCACCTTTAACAGAGGAGAATGAGGCAGTAGCTGGACCAGTGACAATGGTAAATCAGGTCCTAGGACCCATCATCACTTCCCAAGATGTCTCTTTGCAATCTTGACATGCTATATTAAAAATCACAAAAATGGGAAGGGGGATATCTCAGACCTGACCCACACTTGTAATCACAGTGATGGAGAGGCTGAGGCAGCCAGATCACTAGGCTAGCCAGCTAGCTTAGCATACTTGGTGATTTCCAGGTCAGTGAGAGATGTTGTTGCAAAAGAAAATGTAAAAGTCACAGAAATTAGTTGAGGATCAACACCTGAGGTTATCTTCAGGCTTACACACATACACACACACACACACACACACACACACACGCACACACACACACACACAGGGGCACCGCTCTTTCACAATTAATACACCCATACACATGTATACTCACACATACATAGACACCAAAAATAAAAAAAATGGAAGGTAAGGAAAGAAATGAAATTTATAAAAAGAATGAAGAACATTCAAGCATTGCTATAAAGAAATTGATGTTTTCCTATCTCTCTACTCAATAATTTTCTGTAGTCACAGGTGACTTTATTGTGGAAACAGCCTCTATGTATTTTCGAGTGAGGTGTTGGAACTGAGAAACTACACGCTGGGTTAGACACAGAATCGATATTGTATGATTCAGCCTTGACAGCACGCCCTGGTGCTCTCCTACATCATCTCTTTCAAGAAGGGAGTGCAACAGAAAAATACGATTTTTCTGTAATCAAGGGAAAAGGAATGATTTTTTTTTTAGCTTTGTGATCATCAAGGAACACAAAAGAACTCTGAGCTGGTTAAAATATTGAAGCCATTTGAATCTTGATTTCACATTACAACCTCAAACAGAAAATCTTCTTTTGATTATTATTAATTTGTCTCCTTTACACCACTAGAGAAACAGCAGTATTTAATACATATGTTAAACACTGGCCTATATCTGTCAAACAAAAGGATCTGTGGATGATGATGGGTGCATGGATGGATGAATTGGTGGGTGAATGGATAGATGGATGAATGAGTAGGTGAATGGATAGATGGGTGCATGAATGAGTGGATGGGTGGGTGGATGGATGGATGGATGGATAGATGGATGAGTTGGTAGATGGGTGGGTAGGTGGGTGGGTGGATGGCTGCATGGGTGGATAGATGGATGAGATAGATGCATGGGTACATGGGTGAATGGAAGGATGTGTGAGTGGACGGATGTATGAGTGGCTGTCTGGATGGATGGGTGGGTGGATGGATGGATAGATGCATGCATGCATGCATGGTTGGATGGATGGATGGATGGATGGATACATAGTTGGATGGATAGATGGGTGCATGGGTAGGTAGATAGGTGGATGGATGGATGAGTGACTGGATGGGTGGGTGGGTGAATGGATGGGTCCATGGTTAATGGATGGGTGAATGGATGAGTGGATGATGGATAGACTGTTAACTCCTTCTAACAGTCATCTAGATGAATGGGCTTCCATAAAGAGAATAGAAGTCTGGGGAGGGGGAACCACATTCCTACTGATCAGCATTGTTTCCTCTAATATACTTTCTTCTTATTTGGCATCTATCACATTACAGAGAGTAACTTAGGTATATGTAATCTTAGCAGTTTCTTCCTCTTCTCTAAAAACCCCTATTATTATTCGATCATGGAATTGTTTCATATGTAATTTGTCTTTTAGACACAGGTATATTGTTTTTGTTTTTAGCCTACCTAGAGTATGTAGAAATAAACAGAGCAAATTAATAATCATTTCTTTAGAAAAAAAGTCACTTTGAATCTGAATGTTAATGTTCACAACTAAATGTTAAACTATCTGAGGTTATTATATTTTAAAAGCAGTGGGACAAGGAGAGGTAAAAATGATGTTTCACTATTAAGACACATTGTGGATATTCTTTTGGCAGAAACACTTAAGAGAGTCAGCAAGCAGCTTCCAAACCTGGACTCCTGCTGATATCCTGCTTGCCTGTGAAACCTGCCCCAACACCAAACTGTCTTTGAAACTGTCTTTGATGCCTTGGGCAAAGCATTGTCATGTTTCTGTAGTGATCTGGAGCATATGGCCTGAAATCCCAACCCCCAATTCTGTATGTCCCATCCCCCAACAAGGTTCTGTATAAAAAACCCTGAGTTACAACATTAAATGGAGTCCCCCCCCCTTGTGGAATTACTCCCAGTCTCTATGAGTCCATCTTTTCTTTCTCTCCGGGTCTAACTTCCCACTTTCCCTCATCCTCCCTGCTTAGGGCTCAAGCCCAGGGACTGTGAGAGACAATCCTGAGACTAGCAGCCCTAGGAAGAAGAACATCAAGTGGAAGGCAGCACATGTGACATACATTTAAAGGAACACCAGATGGTAAACTTCGAATGACAACACATAATTAAAATAGGATAAAATTCACATATTTATTGCCTGCATGCACATACACAAATGCTATACATATGCATGTATGCTTTACTGGAAAAAAGGATTTCTCTCATCTGATTTCTACTCCCCATTTTAGAAGTACATCTATTGCACAGACAGGAGATAACTTGGTTTATTTAGCCAATGCTACACTCTTAGGTAAAATCACCAAACAAGATACCTGCTATACATCTGGTGAGCACTGGTGAGGTACTTTGCCTTTTAGTCTTGAAAACTTCCTGCAATAGGCCAGAAATCATACAGATCCCTTTGTGCATTTTTATACTGAGGTCCTCAGGTGATCCATAAAATATTTTGTCTGTAATAAATTAAGGAGGGATTGGTCTCCAAAGAGGTCCTAACACACCAACTCTCCCCACACAGATCAGAAACGTCCAATGTCCTTGCAACAGTACTTCAAAGAAAGTGTTTTGAAAACAAGATCAATATTCTTCAACTCTGTTCTTGGAATGCAAGACCTCACAATTCCCTGGGCTCTGTCCCTCCCTCCCTCCAGGCCTTCACACTTGTCACCTCACTTTGTTCCCACCATCAGCCACAGTGTGTGGTGGAGAAGTTCAATTCTCTTGCCTGGGATTCTATAACTTTCTGCTTCCCTCACCTGACTTTGATGCCTCTCTGTTCTTCAGTGAACACAAGTGACAAACGAAGAGTTACTGCTTATGAGCAGAGTGGGCTGTATGCATCGTTAACCCTCTGGAGCAGAGAGCATCGATGCTTAGTCACAGTGAAGAGGAATGGAGGTGCCTGAAGCCTCATAAGTAAAGAAAATAAAGCTAACAGGGGAATTTAATTACAAGTTCCCTGACAACCAGTTAGCACCGTGTTTGGGTTCATTTCTCTCTTGGCTATCCTATAGAAAATATTTCAAAGTTAGAAAAATGAAATCCTATGGTAATTCCTGTGCTGCATGAGTTGTTCCCAAGCCCAGAACAATTCTAAACAATTGGAAACATTTCCCACTCTGTCTTCCTAGCCCAACGTCACACAGATACAAAGAAAAAGACAAAGTTGAGAGAAGCAAAAACAAAGAGGGTACAATCATATACTGAATCCAAAACATCAATTAAAATCCTCACCAACTGACATTAGCATTAAATTAAAAATTCCCACTCCATGGACAGGTAGACTCTACTCCACGGATGCTTCCATATAAGAAAAGCTGTTCACAAACCTGTTCAAATTACCAGGAAGAATAGGCAGTATTTAGAAATAAGTTCAATAAAGTTCAATAAAGGTGGATTTCTTGATGGATAGACTTCCCAGCATCTTTTATGTACTCAGGAGCTAATGAATCCACAAGAGATCTTCTTTTAGGCAGGCAAATATGTTTATAGGGTCTTATATTAATATATATTATTGGTCATTCAAGAAACATCATTCGATTTCTTCACAGATGCCCAAAAGAATCTTATAAAACTGTTATGTCTTGGACTATGACTAAAAGAATTGATCCTCAAATCCACTTAAGAATATCTCTGCTAAACTTAAGGCCTGTATCACTAGTAACAGTCAGATATCGAACTATGTATTCTCTCTCTCTCTCTCTCTCTCTCTCTCTCTGATTAAAATAAGAAAATAAAAATATATGTGTTGTTATCTTTTTTCTTTAATATTATCCTGGATATTTTAGTAAATATAATTAAGGCATAAGGACAAGGAGATGGCTCAGTAGGGAAAAGTACTTCCTGCCAAGCCTCACAACCTGAGTTTGATCCCTGGAACCCACATAATGGAGGGAGAGAAAAGATTACGGCAGTTTTCTTCTGATCTCCATTCACCATGGCATGTGTGTGCACATACACACATGATCCAGAAGGCACATGTACACACACACACACACACACACACACACACACACACTAATGAAAAAGAATTAAGACATAAAATGTTAGCAAGGAGAAGAAAGAATCAGAATCAGACTTGTCCATCTCATAGTCTGCAAGCTACATGTAGCCCAGCATAGGTAGAAATATGGCCCAATACCAAATTCTAAGCTTATTTAAAATGTTTTGAGATTTTTTTTGGCCAATTTTTGATTGAACATAAATGAACACTGTAGATGACAATATTGTGTCACAATGTTAAAAAGCTAGATAGATGAAATGATTGTTTAGAAATAGTAGCCAGGAACTGAACTATTAGAATAAGAAAGTTTAATAAAATGGTTGAATACAAAAATATTTATAAAAATTGGTTGAATGAAAAAATATATTTAAAAAATAATCACAATGCAAAACACAGCTCTCACCTCTAAGAGTTTATCTCAGCCAAATGTCAGTGACCAGAGAACACAGACTTGGGTTGACCCAAGTTACATGTTCCAATAGGGAAGTGGTTTCATGAACTTTTTATTTGTTATTTTTATTTTATGTGTATGAGTATATTGTCTGCATGTATGTAAATGCACTGTGTTGTACAGTGCTGAAGGCGATCAGAAGAGGGTGTCAGATCCCCTGGAACTGGAGTTATAGACGGTTGTTAGCGACGATGTAGATGCTGAGAATTGAACCTGGGTCCTCTGAAAGAACAGCCAGTGCTCTTAACTGCCAAGCCACCTCTTCAGTCCAGTTTCATGAACTTTTATAGTCAAAGAATGAAAGCATAAATCAAAGCATTTGCTCCAAAAAAATAGTTGAGAAAAATCAAATCAATAGGTTACAGAAAAGTGGGTAAAACTCTGCTACAGGGCTCAGATGCTATCTGATGAGATTCTCAGCTTTGGGGTTGGTGGAAGCCACTGGTATGTGACTACATCCCAAATGTTTTACCTTGTATTTGAAAGGATGTTTGGCCAGAGGTAGGCATTGAATGGCTGTTAAGGGAACTAAAGAAAGCTCAAGATTAATAAGTTCTAGATCTACAGAGTTCAAATTCTCTATAATCACAAAGTTCTAATTAGTCAATCAGCCTTGTGGAATCATTAACTTAGTTATTGTTTTGGTTCCCCCACCCAAGGAACTTCAATTCACAACAGTTTTCTCACATAATCAGAACCACTAGTTTGAAAACACAATGAACCAAAATAATCCTAAACTTACACTAAGAGCAGAAGTATTTTTTAAGAGCAGAAGTATTACAAATACTAAATACTACTGTTAATAGAAGATTTGTAGAATTTGAAGACTACCCGTTCAACATGCAAACTGGAGGAATGAAGGGTGCAGATGTGTCAGTTCACCCCAAATAAATTATTGTGTTTGTTTGAATATAGCATTGATCAAAATTCACTAGTACAAAAATCAGGGAGGGTGATTTGCAGGGGCTGGCAGTGTGGCTCCCTTGATGGAGTCCTTGCCTAGCTTACATAAAGTCCTGGGTTCCCTACCCAGCCTGCATAAGTAGGGTGTGACACATGCCTATAAGCCCAGCACTTGGGTGGTAAAGAAAGGAGGATCAGAACTTGAAAGTCTTAGTGAGTTCAGGGCTATGTATTGAGTTGGAGGCCGTCCTGGGCTATGCGAGACTGTTTCAAAAAAAAAAAAAAAAAAAAGAAAGAAAGAAAGAAAGAAAGAAAAGAAAAGAAAAAGAAAAATCATGGCAAAGGGAAATGCATTGGCAACATGGGGGAAAATACTGATGCCCCATGAGACTTGAAGGGGTAATGATTTTAATATAAAGTAATTGTTCTGCTAACAGGATTGAAAGGGGACACGGTGGGGGGAGGGAAGGTCAGCATGTTAATGCACACAGGCTTCCACTCTGACAAACATTCTCCTTAGCAAGAGCTTTCTTCTGCCCCTACGTCGGAGGATGTCAAATGTTCCCTTCAGGGACCCTTCTCAATTTGATTTCATTTTTCTCTTCAGCAGTTTTCACCACCTGGCATAGAACAGATTTGTAAAGTCTGGGAGGCATGAGGACCTGAGTTTGATCCCCAGAACTTAGACTACAGAGGCATGCTGGTGCTCAGCTATAATCTCATCCATGCTGAGATGGAAGGCATAGGCAAGAGGACTCCTGGGTCCTGCTGGTCAGCTAGCTTAGACTGCTGTTGAGTTCCAGGGCAGTGAGAGACATTTTCATAAATAAAAGTCAAGGTTCCTGAGGAAAAACACTTGAGGTTGTCTCTGACCTCCATTCATGTACATACACATGTACCCCCACATGAATAAACACACACACACACAAGATATTCAAAATTTATTGTCTTTCTGCTCCCACGAAACTGCAGATTCCACGTCATTTATTTATTTAATCTGCGCATTCCCAGGATCTAGAGTAATACTTGTCATATAATAGAGGCTCAATAAATATTTGTTGATTGGATGAATAAATTCTCATTAGTCTCCTCTATTTATTCCAAATATTCCCTAAATTCATCAGACACTGGATAGTTCATCTTACGTGTGATAGCTTTTCTTCCTATCAGTACTTTCACACCTTAGGTTCTTGTACTTAGAGACACCTCATTTATCCTGGGTAGGACTTGTTGTTTGTAATGAAATTCTACTTTAGAAGAAGCAGGCCCCAGAGACTGGTTTAAAATTTTCCACACGAGGGCTGGAGAGATAGCCTAGCGGTTAAGAGCACCGACTGCTCTTGCAGAGGACCCAGGTTCGATCCCCAGCACCCACATGGTGGCTAAGAACCATCTGTAACTCCAATTCCAGTAGAACTCCAGTTCCAGGGGAATCCGAGACCCTCTTCTGACCTCCGCGGCATTGCACGACACGGGTTCACAAACCTACATGCAGACAGCACACTCATACACATACAAAAATTTAAATAATAGAAATAAAATTTTCCACACTACTGGAGAGATGGCTCAGCAGTTAAGAGCACTGGCTGCCCTTGCAGAGGACCTGGGTTTGTTTCCCAGCACCAACCCCTACATATTGGCTAACAGTTGTCCATAACTCCAGTTCCAGGAGATCTGATCTCCTCAGGCATTGCACGACACAGGTCCACTTACACACATGCAAGCAATGCACTCATACATAAAATAAAAATAAAAAATAAAGAAGAGTCCTTAGCCAGTAGCAAGCTGGCTGCCAGGAACACACATGTGGGCATTCTGTACTGTTGAGAAAAGGTACTCATGGGGCCAGCAGGCGTGCAGGACTGCTAAACTGGAGGCAGAGACAAAGGCTAAGGCTGTGCAGGCTGTCCCCTGAACAAAGCAACTGCTCCAGGAGGAAGATGGGGAGTGCGCCGGTTTGGCAATCCTGCCTGTTGTCCACCCTGGTTCAGGCTGCATCAGTCCAGGAAGGGAAGGGTGCTATGACGTAGGGATGGCGTAAGAAAAACTTTTGGGTTTTTCTCCTGTTCCTGGCACAGAATTCCTAAAACACTTGTAATTCTTTGAGTGGTAGGAGTGTTTGTTGAAATATGTGGCCTTCTGGTTCCTGATGAAAAAGCTTGAAAACACTTGGGATTTCTAGTTGTCTCGGTGCCTGTTTGTTAATGAGATGACTGGTGTGTGGGGTCCCTAGACACACAATCCTTTCATTTTAGAGGCTTGAAACTCTCATCTCAGGGAACAGGAAGCATTTAAGACGGTTTAAGCATGGGTGTCCAGGGATTTGATCCATCAGGACCACACACTGGAAAAGCTCTGAAATCTCACAGAGTTCTAAGAACTTCCTGGAAGTTTGAGGGTTGAAGGGAGAACTTCCCACATTCCTGCCTCTGTGCATCTCTGACATTTGCAGTCCCTGATTTGCCTTAATAATCATGTTGTAATACAAAGTGAATTGTTTTCCTAGCTCTGTCAATCACTCAAGCACATTCTCAAACCCTGAGGACCTGGGCCTTCTGTTGCTAGATTAGAAACATAAGAGGTACCTACTTGCAGATGGCAGTTGAAGTGTGGGACTTGGGCCTTGCTGTGGGGAGTGTTCAGATTGATTGAACTACTCTGGGTAGTGTTCGGATGAATTAAATGGCAGGATATTCAGTTTGTGTTAGACAACTGGTAGGTTTGTGGGGAAAAAAGAATTCATATATTTGGTGTCAGAAAATGTCCTGGAAGTCTAGAGTCACAAGCTTTTCCCTTTAGATGCCCTAGAGTGACCTGTCACCTAGAATAAGCACCTTTTCCTACTGTACGTGAGACAGGGTAGTGATAGCACTGGGCCTGAGTATAACCAGGACTTCTTCAGTAAATTAGCCTCTAGTTCAAAAGGCAGACAGAAAAGAAGTCATCCAAAATTTATAGCTAGAACATTTCTTGTGAGGTAAGGAAACAAGAGAAGTGCTGGTCAGAGTTATTCCTAATTAGCAGCTGGGAGAGGAAAAGGCCTCCCTCATTTGAATACATCCTAAGAAGCTTCTAAACATGATTTTTCTAAACAGAGAGACCAAGGTGAGTGTGTTCTTGAGCATATAACTTTAAGGAAGACTGAATACAATTATTTCCCAAATGAACCTTATTCAGATTGAAAATGAAAATGTTACAGAAATGCACTAATTCATTAATTCACCTGACAATGATTATTATCTTAAAACAAGGACCATTTATTTAGCTATGATACATTTTATAATTATAACACCCTATGAATAAAAGCGAACTTCTCAGTGTTTTCAAATTATTGGCAGGTTATTCTTTGAGATTTGGAGTCAATAAATCAGTATTCCAGGGAGTTCTCAGAAATTTCAAAATTATGATTATTTTAAACATACTTCTAACAATCATCACACTATATTATTTGAATAGCTGAAATTGTTGTTTAAAGGATAGAATATACTAACTTTAGTAGTTCTTATGAAGAACTACAGCTTACAGGAATAGTCAAACAATGAGAAACAAATTAAAACTCAGATCTCCCACTAAGGTAACAGCCCCTCATGGAATTACACATGCTAATTATTTTTCTTAACACATTTAATGAGATTCTTTCCAGTGGCCATAGGTCATGGGAAAAGAGGAGGCTATACACTATGTTAAGTGACTCAAACAGGTCAACAGGTGTTTAGTAGTTTAGAGCACAGTGTGTTCATCTTTCATAGGTGTGCTGGACAGCTTCAGCTGTTAACTTGACATGCCTGGGTGGAGGGAACCTCAACTGAAGAATTTCCTCAATTGCATTGGCCTGTGGCCATGTCTGTGGGTATTTAGTAGTTTAGAGCACAGTGTGTTCATCTTTCATAGGTGTGCTGGACAGCTTCAGCTGCCAACTTGACAGGCCTGGGTGGATGGAAACTCAACTGAGGAATTTCCTCAATTGTGTTGGCCTGTGGCCATGTCTGTGGGTATTTTCCTGATTGTTGCGTCATACAGGAGGGTGCCATCCCTGGACTGGTGGTCCTATGCTGTATAAGAAAGTAGGCCGAACATGGGCCAGAGGAGTGAATCAACAAGCAACATTCCTCCCCGTGGTCTGTACTTGAGTTCCTACCCTGAGTTCCTACCCTGTCTTCCTTGTCTCCATGATAAACTGTAGCCTGAAGGTGAAGTAAACCTTTTCCTCCCCATGTTGTTTTTTGTTGGTGTTTTTATCATAGTTATAGAAAGTATATATAGTAATGCCCTATAACTAGGGCATTACTCACATTCCTTCTTCTTCTCCTAGTAAATAAGGGTACCATCAGACTGCCTTGCTAATCTCTAACTTTCCTTTCCTTCCTCACTAGCTTCCTCCACGTCAGCCTCTTTTTTTAAATTTTTTTTTAAATTTATTTTTGTATGTGTATGAATGTACTGTCTGCATGTAGGTTTGTGCACCTGTGTCGTGCAAAGCAGCAGAGGTCAAAAGAAGGTCTCAGATTCCCCCTGGAACTGGAGTTCTCCTGGAATTGGAGTTACAGACGGTTCTTAGCTGCCATGTGGGTGCTGGGGATTGAACCCAGATCCTCTGCAAGAGCAGTCGGTGCTCTTAACTGCTAGGCTATCTCTCCAGCCCCCCCCCCCCACCGTGTCAGCCTCTTAAGATGAACTCCAAATGGTTTTCCTTAGAACCAGACTTGAATCCTGATTGTCTCAATACTGAGATGATAAGGAAACTCTTTCAGCCAGTGCCTTTAAGAATGGGAACAGTTATTCCTTGTTAAACTGTCTTAAGGGATATACAGTACAGTGTTTGAGACAGAGCTTTATGTTAGCTTATGCTAGGAACACTATACATGTAAATTTGCTTTATCTTCCAATGAAATTTCTTCTTTAGACATCTCTTTCAACACTGAAAAACAAATTTCTATTGCTTCCTCCACTCATGATTTAGATATTCTTACCCTTTAATTATATCTTTTGAGCCAGGGCTCAATGTCCTAATTCTTTTATTGACCTGAAAATACTATACACACGTCCTTTAGATTACCTTGCTCATCTCATTTAATTCTGACTATTGATCTTGTGATAACCCAAAGACTACAAGAAAATAAAAGACAAAAGAATTGAAGTTAGGGAAACTGAACATGCTGTTTTCCTGAAAGAGAAGACATTTTAGGTGGTACCTTGCCCTTCATACATCTTGTATATTTTATAGATGATCATTTTCAGGATAGTTTTCAGTGAAATGGCATTTGGAAAAATACATTAGATAAATGGCTTCTGAAGTCAAGTGCTAATCTAATTATTAAAGCCAATCCATATTCATAAGCTGAATACTGGCAAAAAGTATTGCTTTGATGCATTTACTTTATAACCACCTTGACATGTTTTAAAATGTACTGGACAGATATCTCCAAGGCCTATTGGATCTGAATGCTATGAAGTAGTCAGTGACTCAGAACAGACTCAGAAATAGATGAGGCAGCATCCAGCCCCGACTCAAACCCAGGGCTTTTTGGGGGAAGGAGCAGGGTGGCAGGGATGAGCAGCCATCAGTTGCTGTTAGCAGCTCTGCATCTCCAGGTCCTGGCAGGATGTTGCACTCAGAGAAGAGAGGGCTAAATATGGGGGTGGGGCTGACCGGTGACGCCACGGAAGGGGGTTTGTTTTGTTTTGGTTTTTGAGATAGGATCTCACTATGTATTCCTAACTGGCCTGAAACTCGATATGTAGAACAGGCTGGCCTCACACTGACAGAGATCTAGCTGCTGCCTCTGCCTCCCAAGTTCTGGTATTAAATGTAGCACCACCATGCTCAGCCTATGAAGTCACTTGAGAAAGGTGAAGATAATTTTGTTTCTAGACTGCTTTCTCTCGGATTTCCAAGTTGCTATAACAAAACACCATCAACTGTGTGTCTTATAAGCAACATTTATTTCTCACAGGTAGGTAGGCTGGAAGTTTGGGTGGGAGTGTCTGCAAGCTGAGTCCTGATGAGGGCTCTCTTCTGTGCGCATACTGCTGGCCTCTGTATTCTCACATGCTACACAGCAGAGAGAGAAAGCAAGCAAGCTCTTGATTCGAAAAGCACTGCTCCCAATCTTGAGGCCTATCCTCTATGAATTTATCTAACCCTAATACTCATTTCACCCCAAAGGCCTGAGACCCTCATCCTACCACACTAGAAGCTAGTTTTCCTGATAACAATTTTGAGGGTGCACAAACATTGAGTCTACTGTATCTACCTTAAAAATTAACTTTTGTTCTAAAATACATTTTGATGTCTACCTATTTCTGTTACTACTAGATTGGTTTTCTAGGCTCAGAGAAGAAAGTGAATATATGGGATATAAAATTGAATGTTATGAAAATTATATGTTAATGATTCTAATCTCATTGACATGCAACACCCCAAATGGCAAGATATGATGGTGAATGCATATATATTTATCCATATTGCCTAAGTATCACTTTTCTGAAAAATGAGCTTAAAAACAAGGGAGTAATAAAATAATCAAACAACCTATTTTATTATAATTGCTTCAATATTTCAGGTAATTCGTTTACTAGATTGAAAGTACACTTTATAGTTTATATAACACTGAACTCGTTTTCACTGCAAAATGCTCAGAATAGTTTCTTTACAATATACCCAAACTCTAAAGCTGAGAAAAAAGAAATCTTACATAAACTGCTCAATTCTTTGTTTGCATAAGAGAATTACAATAGAATTTATTTTAATGTGAACAGCTAATGAAAAATAAATGAGAAATATTAATGACATTTCTTCTATAAGATTTATGGAAATAAACAATCATAAAATATCCAAGAGGAAAAAAACCCAATGCAGTGGACCTTCCGCCATGGTTGGGGGTGTGGTTGGGGGGGATAGAGGCAAGTACTATGACAAACCTGGATTGCTTTTGAAAGTAAAAAAAAACTCCATTTTATCAAGCTATTTTGTTCTTGCTTTAAAAATAGAGAAATAATAGGGAGGATGGGCTAGATATACTTACAGCTCACATTTTGTCCAAAATTAATTTTTATCTAAGTGTGGGTGAAGTGCACGGCAAATATTGGTATTGGAGAAATCTCCTAATCAGTCCTCATATAAACACTTGGTGAAAAGCGTCTTTTTCTGAGGGACTAATAGAGGCACGGTCCTTATTTTTTAATTTGTGAAGTAGTGATGACAGGAATGAGCAGTGAAGATCCATGCTTGTCTATAAAGCAAACTGAACTGAGCATAGCAGATCGGATTAGTGGAGCTTTGATAGGGTTCTTCACTTTCCCCATCATTCAACAGACTGCAGTCGACACAAAATACTTTTTGATCCAGAAAGATTGAAATAGGATCAGAATTCATATTTCTTTCCCAAGGCATAACCATCATTTTAAATGCTGAACCTGTAAGCAACATTTTGCAAAACATTTCTATTCCAGCTGGCCTGCAGTCCTTCTTTTGGTACCTGGGGGATATCTCATCATTCTGATAACTACACGTGCTGTGGGTGGACAGACGTGCACGGGATCTCTGCCTCTTGGAAGCCAACTGCTCACAAAGAACCTGCCGTCTTGTCTGAGAACATTTGGTAAGAAGCACGGAGCAAATGCTCCTGATCCCACAAAACTAATGTACTGAAATTTAACCCCCCCATGTGACATTATTTGGGGGTGGGAGCCTTTGTGAAATGATTAGGGTAGGTGGGTGAAGATTCTGTGAATGGGATTGATGCACATATAAAAGAAACTACAAATGGCTGAGTACTTGGCTCAGTGGTACAGTGCTTGCCTAGTGTATGCAAGTCTCTCGGTTTAATTCCCAGCCTGGGAGAAAAAGAGGGAGGAGTAAAAGGGGAGGGGGGGCATACGGAGAGAAGGAATTAGAAACCTTTCTCTACAGCTACTATGCCTCCTACCTCCATGGGGCCAACTGCCACCACACCTTCCCCACCATCGTGACTGGATACCCTCAAACCCTGAGCCAAATAAACTGCCCTTTCCTTAAGTTTCTTTTTGTCAGTATTGGTCACAGCAATGAGAAAGGTCATTAGTATATGTTTCTTCAAAATAGCGTACTTTAACTGGGAAAAAAAACAAAACAAAATGACTGAAACAGTAAAGTTCTCCCCAAAACAATAAGCCTTTGAAAAAAAAACTCTGGAAAGACTCAGAAAAAGATGCAAGACATGTATGGGAGAATGCATGAACTCAGGTGGGGTGGGGGCATGGAGAGGGAAATGACTATAAATTGGATTGCGAAGTGATGTATGATATATGAAAAGTTTAATAATGATAAAAATATATTAAAAAATAGCATACTTTAGCTCAGCTAAACTCTAAAAGTAGCAGTATCACCTATGCTCTCCTGTCCCACACGAGGGCTGCCAGGGAGAGCTTGGTGCCAGCTCTCCATGCTCATGGCACAGATTTGCAATAGTCTACAACCTTATGGAGCCAGGCTCAGCACAAGCCCTGGGTGACTATTCCTGGGTTGATGCCCAGTGCCTGAACCCCAGGACACAAAAGCAGGTACCCAAGGTACATACTTTGAATTTCTGAATGTTCTGAAAGCCACAGGTGCTGTGGAAATGCACAAGATCCCTGCACTCCCAGAAGCCAGCCACTCACAAAGTACCTTCCATCTTGACTGGGAACACATTTGCTGATGACCATAGAGTAAAGGCTTCTGCTTCCAGGCCAGGGTCTTTCCTGCCAACTGAGCGTCTCTCCCTTCTTTGGGGCTTAGGGAGCAGCATTTAGTTCTTGCCTGTCAGCATCATTGGGTATGTCCATCCACACAACTCCCAACTAGTAATCCTCATACTGCTGAGCCTTCAACTCTTACTTGCCACTTTTGAGCCTTTCTTGGATCCATGGAAACAAATGGCAGCCTCTTCCCAGACCACACAGAGTGCAGAGAAGTCTGCAAACACGTCTTCTCCAAAATTCACTCATTTTTCAAGTCATCCTTAGAAGTTGCTGCAAGGGACTGAGACCTTCCATTTTTAAGTTTTCTTCCTAACCTTCTTGGGCACTTACAGAATGCAGACTGTCCTCTCAGGTCCTATAGGATTATCTCAGTCCATACGTGGGAAAAGTCAGCTGTTGACTGGAGGCTGTGATGGCCTGAGGCTGTCTTTATTTATCACTAGCTCAGTAGCTAACTACCCTGTGGCTCTTTTTAATGGGCCCACGTTTTATATTTCAAAAATGCCAACATTAACTTGCTTCCTTTGAGAGTTAGCTCATTTGGTGTCAACTATGAGCCGGAGTAGGTGAACTCAGCCCCAGTGCCACCCTTGACTAATGTGTGATGGTGTCTCTCTGCCTCAGTTTCTCCATCTGTAAATATATACAATGACAATAATAGCAACACAGGAGGGCATAAAAGCTATTGTGAAGATAAATGGAATTAATTTACCTAGCACCTCTAGAACACTACCTACAAAATAGCACATGCCATTTGGCATTTATTTTTATCTTCTGGAAATCATTAGATGACTCATATGCTAAGAAAAACTCTAAGGAAATGGTAGAAAGGACAAAGCAGCTTGCATGGGAGTGGAGATGCGCAAGGGCAGACACATTCATCTGTGTGTCAACACTAAATAGAGTCAGCAGGAGGCTGAGTGGGATGAAGGGGTGGAGGTCCCTGTGGATCCTTTGGGAGTCCCAAGGTCCCGTGCAGACAGCAGGGGAGACTGGGAAGATGGGGAGACATGTGCTACGAAGTGGAAAAAGACAAAGACTCTGGTTCCTCTGCCTTTCTCCTCTGGGAGCAAAACCAGATGGTTCAGATAAACTGAATCTCTGGGAAAAGAGAGGTGAAGGGATGTGTGTGTGGGGGGGGTTGTATTAGTCTGTTTAGGCTTCTCTATCAAAACATTCAGCCTGCGTGGTTCATAAACAACATAAAATTATTTTTCACTGCTCTGTCTCATTAGGTTGGTTTGGTTTTCTTTGAGATTGTGTCCTATGTAGCCCAGGCTAGCCTTGAACTTGCTAGATAACCAAGGTTGACCCTGAGATCCTGATACTCCTGCCTCTCCCTACCTATCAAGTGGCTGGGATTACTGGGGTGGCCCCCTGACCATACCCATCTTATTTATCACTGCTTTGAGGGTGGGGATCCCAAGGCGGAGGCACCAGAAGATTTAGTGTCTGGTGATGGCCCTATCCCTTCTAGGTGATGGTCTTCTCCATGGCAGAATGTGCCATGGGTTTCCTTGGAGCCTCCTTTGTGAGGAGCTACCAGTCCTATTCAAGAGTTCTTTCCTATAGTCACTCCCTTCCCATGACCCACCTCTTTCCATCATCACCTTTGGGCAATAGGATTTCAACTTATGGATACATGTGTGGGGTTCAAACCTGAGGGCATTGTAGGCATATCTGGGCTCCTTGTGGGAGAGTCTTCAGTTCCTAATTGAGCACAGCTTCCCACTAGAGAGGGGTTGGCTACCTCACTGTCCTCTCCAAGCCCAGCATAAGCCCAAGGTAAACCAGCAACTGGTATTTATTGAACAGATAAGGTGATTAACTGCTTGATCAGAGAGCAATGCTGACTCTCTGTAATTTTGTTGGAGCTTCTACCTGCCCCCCACAGCTCTGTGCAGAATGTCCGGCTGGTCTCCATGTCAGCCAACTGGGGAACCAGTCAGAGAGAGGCTGCTCTGTACCCTCTTTGCTTTACACTTCTCCACTCAGACTAGACTATGGAGATTCTTACTGCTTATTCATGGCCCCAGAAGTCATTCATGCTAGCAAATCTCTCAAAACATAGCAGTTCTTGGAAGAGGAAACGAAACTGCTAAAAAGCATTGTTTAAATGGTACTAATAGTCTCACAAGGATAAACATAGTCATTCAAAAGAGAATTGGGGTCTACAGGTAATCAAAGCATCTCGTCCAGTTCTGTCTTTGGAGCCCAGATAACCCCAGCTAGTCAAGTGTCCCATCTACCCATAACAAAATCCTCACAAATGTTCTCACAGGTGCACAGTATGTTTGGTCCTTGGCTGGTGGTATTTCATTTTGATCATGGCTTGGTAGCTGCTCCTTAACTTATTAGCAAACCCTTTCTCAGTCTATGTTGTTTTATTTTCAGACATGATTTGCCACTCTAAATTATTCTTAAGTATGAAAGTTATCAATTTTTGATTTATAAGAAAGTAAATATTTATCTATATTGCTATCTTAGAATGAGAAGTGTTAAGGGAATTTCAGCAGCTAATATTAAACTATACTTCTTTTTTCATATGTGTACCCATCTTCCCATCTTGGGACATGCAATAGTATTCCAGGTGGAGACTCTCTCATACAGGGCACATGGTCTCAACTTCAGAAACTGTCTAACAGGAGATGGACACTGAAAGAAAATAATTAAAATTCCACATGCTAAGTGAAATAAATAGGCATGAATAAGTTATTACAGATGAAGCAATTAATTCTGCTTGGGCAGCAAAGGGGAAACAAAAGCCAAAAGAGAGGTCCTCAAAGAGTTTCCAGAAGTCTGCCAGGCCCCTGTTAATAGAGAAGATCCAAGCTGCATGCCTGCATCTGAACTGAAAAGATAAACTCTGTGTTTTTCAATGCAGTGGTTCTCAGCCTTGGCTGCATGTTAATGTCACCTGGGGAGCTCTTAAAAATGGGGAGGAGGCGCCACAATTCAGCTAAATCAAAACCCCTGGGGGAAACTTCAGTCACTAGTACTTGAAATTTTCCCAAGTGATTCTGTTACCAGACTTCCCTATTGTAACCAACCATAGGAAAACCTCTCTGTCCTAAGACAAGGGGACAATTATTTGGGGGGGGGGAGGAGGATAAAAAATGAAGAGAAAAACCCTACAATTTCACCTTTATATGCCAGCCGTCATTAATGAAAAAAATCAATACTCAAGGGAAATATATAGATATAGATATAGACAAATACTCTAGACCATTTTGGATCTGATTATTGATAGATGTGAATTATTTTTATTGGTTGTTACTGGCTGGAATTTGAAAATTACACATTAGTATGCAGAAGTGAAAACTACTGCATGCTAAAGACTTCAGGATTCTAAGTCCTTGAAAAAGTCCCTGCTTTGATGAAAATACCTTGTTTCTGAGAATTTCACAGGCACAGTGCATTAAGCATAGATTTTATCAATTGTAACCTTTGCTAGGGTAATCTGAATAAAGTATAGAGCTCAGTAAACAATAATACAATGTAAACATCTTTGTTTGTTGACTGGGACAAATTGAAATAGTAATGTAAGGTGATAATAACAGTGGGATTTGGGAGTGGAATAGGGGCACTATATTATAACCTTTATAATCTATTATACTCTGAGATTGCTAAATAGTTGGAAATTTGCTTTATAAAAGTCTCTTTTTTTGTTCTTAAAGTTGATAAACACTTAAAGTTGATAATCAGGCACCCTTCTTCTGCATGACAATATGACCTTCAGTTAACTTTCTCCTTCTTTCTTCTACAACTTAATAAGGTAGACTCTCAACTATCTTTCTAGGCCAAGATTGCTCATAATGAAATGCCATCTGTTTGATCCATCATGTGTGAGCTTGGAGGATGGTAAGCACATCACAAGAAGTCATGGCTACAGGGCTCCTTGAGTGGGAAGGCATCCAGTCATAGAGGGCTTGGAAGCTGTCCCTAAGAGGCTCCTCCAGGTAATATCAACACAAAGACACGTGAGAATCTGTCATGCCACCCACACAGGTGACAACATGAGGGCCATTTATTACACCCAACTGTTAAAATGCCAAGACAATGGCTTGGCAAATGCCACACAGATTGCTAGTGTTTCCCAGAGGAAAGACAAGAATGTCCTGGCAGGCTGTATTTCCCATTCTAGACTTTTCTGAGATGCCAAATTGTCAACTGCAGCCTTGGGGAGAACTATGAGTGTGACAGGGGACCACCCTCCTCTGTACTGGGCATTGACCACCTAGCTCATTTGTCATGACCTCCAGGGTGAGGCTAGAGATGGGTGAGGAATGGTGAATTGCTTTCATAAATCCACCAGTAACTTTTGAATAGTTAAAGAATCACTAATGGTCTAGATACTTGTCAATGGTAATTCAGTAGGACCATAATGTATTCAAAGAGGACCAAAGAAAGAAGCAAAGAGCTCAATATCTTTCTCTACTGTCTACATATAGATAGATGACAGATAATACATACATTCACATATAATCATATATGTCTGTCTTGTGCATTTAAATTCATATACCAAAATATCTACTCATTATTTATGACTATATCAGATGGAGTTAAGAAGTGTTTGTTACAAGGACTGAGTACATGGCTTAGGGGGTATAGTGCCTTCCAGGGAAAGACAGTGACCTGAATTCAAATCCCTAGCACCCAACCTAAAAGATATGTATAGTGGTATGCACCTATAACCCCAATACTGGGGGTGGAGATAGGTGGATCCCAGCAGGATCAAGCTAGTCTGGCCATTCATTGAGCTTCAATTTCAGTGAGACACTATCTCCAAAAATAATTAAAATAAAATAGAGAAACAGATGAAGAGAATATTGTAAAGTCAACATCTGGCCTTCACACACCAACTCACACACAGGCGAGCTCATTCATGCACAGGCAGGCATAAAGAAATAAAGATATCAAAATCATGGTTACATATATCTGAAAATCAGCCTCAACATATAGTTTTTAAAAAGTCATTTAAATAAGTAACATAGGTCCTTTGAAAAGCCAGGGTGATGAGAGGGTATTGGAGGTCTATAGTACTTTCTGAGGTGCTCTATGCCAAGAAAGATACTCAGGGCAGTGACTGACATATTCTTTTAAACAGAAAGGCACAGTAATGAAAGCAATGAGCTGTGTTCTTTGAGCATCATGAATAATAACACAATTGTACTTGTTATACTGACCAATACAATTGCCAGCCCTTTGCCAAATTAATTCCAAGTACACAGGAAATTTTTTAAACACCTTCATTTCCATATTATAAATTTTTTCATTCTTTGTATTTCTCAGAAAAGTGTATTTTTGCCTCCAGAGCTATAATTAACATCCTGTGTTGTGTGACAGGATGTCAGTTGCCAATGAAACTTTCCCCTCACCCCATGTGGAGAGGCATGTTGGAAGCCAGTGCAGCTCCCTGCAAGTGAAATGGGGAAGGAGGGCTGTGGGAAAGCCTGTTGCAGCCCAGGTCTCACTTATGCAACTCTTACTAGGCTCTGTGAATCTGGGCAATCTTAACAGGTTCCTCTGGATAAGTGGCTTTTCCAAACCAGTAAGATGCCTCCTTCCATCCCTGTTCCTGTGACCCACGACAGGGACATGCTTACTGCACCTCGGTGAAGCCACTGTGACAGTCTTGAGATCCCCATTAGACCCCAGTGTGGGTCCTTCTATCTTTGATTCTTCCACAAGTATAAACAGTAGGGACTGAATGTTTAATTGTTGGAAGAAAATGAACTTTGGGGAAAGCGGAACAAACAGTCTCAGACAAAGTATCTGGGGGACAATTTTAACACTGTGGACATGACTGACAAAAATCCTTATTGAAGAAAGAATTATGACAGTCATGTAGAAAGATGCTCACTGAGACCTGCAAACCCCTGGGTAAAGGTCCTTGCCTCCAATCCTGAGGGCCTGCACGCTGGAAGACTGCTGCCTCCCTCATTTGTCCTCCGACCTCCATTGTGTAGACCACTGCATCTCCTCTAGCCTCCATTAAGTAAATAAATAAATGTGTGCAAAAAAACCCCCAAAAGAGTGATAATCCTTTCTATTTTTTTCAAGTTCTAATTACAAAATCATATACGATTAACACCCATCAGAACATTCCTGGTCCCATTTCTAGACAAGGCAAATGCTTATTCCTAGCTGCTCACCAGGCCAAGATTTTGTTCTCAAACCACATGGGTACTTGGAGCTCCAGGTAAGTGCTAGTAACCATGCTTCTATTGAGGGCATTAAATTAAAAATTAACAATGCAACGACACAAAATTCCACAGATAACATCCCAACTAGGGCTGAGAAACAATACAGTATTTTGGAGTCTTCCTCCGTGTCTACCCTGTACTTTGTCAGATAAGTGCTTGCTGGCAGAGACATCAAACTGATTGCAATTTGTTAGACAAAGGGCAGGAAAACTGATAAATCATTCATTGATTATTTTCTTTCTGAAATAATTCTCCTGTCACTGTCCTCAAGTTACATTTAGAAAATAAATGGAGGACTTAAGTGCTTTCCCAGGGAATTATTTAGGAGAAATCACATTGACAGTTTTAATTCTTAGCAACTGAGTAGACACACATTAAAAAAACAAAACAACAGAGGAATACAGAGCAAATATTCTGTGGTCTTTGTGTGCAGAAAAGAATTGTTTGTTAAAAGTAGATTGGTGCTGTCACATATTCTGTGGTTTCTTTGTAAGATTCTTTGGTCCTTGACGCTCCAAATTACAAAAGGTGTAGCTTCTTCTTCTGCAGCCCCAGATGGCTGTGCCAGAAAGGCAAGATGTCTCTAAGCTCTTCTCCTGGCTTTCCTGTTGTGCAGAGGTCAATACATGAGCGCTAATTTGTCCAAGGAGAATGGCCGGGCAACAGGCAGGAATTCAGGTGGAATCAGTTTGCGAGATCTTCAGAGACCTTCAGAGGACAGACCAGGAGCCTGGGACAAAGACAGGCAGAGGGCGTAGAGCCGTAGTCAGGACTGAACCTTCTCCTAAGACTTCCTCTTCCCTAATTGTTCTCTCTCAGTGTGATGGTTAATCTTCACTGTCAACAGGGACTGCGTTTAGAATCACCATGGAAACACACCGTGGGTCTTTTCAGGAAGATTTAATGGAGGAGGGAAGACCCGCCCTCAGTGGGGGCGGCGCCATTCCCTTGGCTTGGGTTCCACATTGAATGAGAAGGAGAAAGATGGCTGAGCACCAGCATTAGTCTCTCCCTGGTTCCTGACTGTGAAAGTGTGACAGCTGCCTAGGCGCTGGCCGCCATGACTTCCCTGCCACATTGGAATGTTCCTTCAAGCTGCTAGCCCCAATACACCCTTCCTGCCTTAAGTTGCTCTTGTCAGGTATTTGGTCACAGCAACGAGGAACTGATAAGCAAATCTGTGTAAGAGGCCAGAGCTCTCTCCAGCTGGACATTTTCTCTGTCTGTACACAAATAAAATGATAACACAGTTATCATTTTCCTTGTCTGTACATAAACACGATGCCTCTTCACATGACCCCAAGTGAGGTCTGTATATTTTCTCAAGCTTTTTCTAACCTCTGCATTGCTTTGTTACTCACTGACATCAGCATCCCTGTAGACCTGAATCATTTTCTCTGTATTCCCATTAGTTAGGTCTGAAATCCACTTACTGTTGCTAGATTTTACAAAAGGCATTTCTCAAATTCCCCCCTTCTGCCTTCTTTCACTTAGGTTCTCATTGTCTCTGTTCTGGACAACTTTAATCTCTTCTTAACAAGTCTCTCTGCTTTCTGTCTGTCCTCCTATTTAGACATTTCCTGAACTGCTGCTGCCACTGTGAGTTTTCTATAACACGGACCTGATTATGTCATTCTGTTTCAAATACTTCAATTGCTTTCTGCCATCTATAGTAGAGAATAAAGGCCAATATTCTCTGTGTATGAGAAAAATCGTCACAATTTTATTCATATATAGTTCCGATCTCTTGCCTGCAGGTTGAGCTTTGATATCCATGCTACTGTGGTTTGAATGTGAAATGTCCCCCAGAGGCCCAGTTTAAACGCCTGGTTCTCAAATTCTGGTGCTGTTTGGGGAGGCAGTGGAAACATTAGGCCTCAGAGCTTTGCTGCAGGAATTTGGTTGCTGGAATAAGGGAGTGATGGTGGGCTTGAGGGTTATAACCTGACCCTATCTCCTACCCCAGCGTTCCTTTCCTTCTTGATCTGTATGTAGAGATCTAATCTTGGCTAACAAACACCAGCCAAGATTCTACTGCTATGCAGCTGTCCCCTGCTGCCACACCCTCCCTGCCATGATGGACTGTACCTTTAAACTACAAACCAAAATAAACCTCTCCCTTCCTTAAGTTGCTTTGTGTAAGGTATTTAATATCATAGAAATGAGAAAAGTAACTAATATATATGATATGTTTGATCCATTGGGAAGAATGCAAAGCCTCCCTTTCTGAGTGAGTTATGTATCAAAGTGGATATCTGGGGGCTGGAGAGCTGGCTGGGGGTTAAGAGTAATGGTTGCTCTTTTTTTTTTTTTTTTTTGGTCTTTTCAAAACAGGGTCTCCCTGTAGCCCCAGCTGTCCTGGAACTCACTCTGTAGACCAGGCTGGCTTTGAACTCACAAAGATCCACCTGCCTCTGCCTCCCNAAGTGCTAGATTAAAGGCGTGTGGCCCACACCTGGCTACGAGTAATGTTTGCTCTTTATAGAGGACCTGGGTTCAGTTTCCCAGCCCCCCCTTTGGCTAAGAACTGTCTGTAACTCCAGTTCCAGGGGATCAAACCACCTCTTCTGACCTACACAGGCATTGCGGACATGGGTGCACTTACACACATGCAGGCAATGCACCCTATAAACAATAAAATAAACATAATAAATAAAAGTAGATATTTGTTCTCTAGTCACTGTGGCCAGGCTCCCTTAGGCTCACAGAATCATCCTGTGGATGCTCTTCTGGATGTTCTTCCTGGCTGCCTTTAACATTCTGCTCACGCTTCATCCGTCCAATGGAGTTTTCAATGATCCTCTCAGCTGGAGGCTGCCGGGTCATTTTCCATGCAACCAGAATTGATTGATCTCAAGTACACAGCTCGGATAGGACACCATATAAACTGGGGGCTGAAGTTCTTAAGAAGAGAGGTTGTGTGTCACTGACCTCTGAACCCTTGATGATCAGGGCAATATGGCAGACACTTACATCCACTGAGACATCCCCCAGCCCAACACTTAAACTTCTTTTTTTTGTGTTTTGTTTTGTTTTTTTGAGACAGGGTCTCCTTGTAGCCCAGCTGTCCTGTAACTCACTCTGTAGACCAGGCTGGCTTTGAACTCACAAAGATCCACCTGCCTCTGCCTCCCAAGTGCTAGGATTAAAGGCGTGTGCCACCACACCTGGCTACGAGTAATGTTTGCTCTTATAGAGGACCTGGGTTCAGTTCCCAGCACCCATGTTGGCTAAGAACTGTCTGTAACTCCAGTTCCAGGGGATCAAACAACCTCTTCTGACCTACACAGGCATTGCAGGACATGGGTGCACTTATACACATGCAGGCAATGCACTCATAAACATAAAATAAAAATAATAAATAAAAGTAGATATTTGTTCTCTAGTCACTGTGGCCAGGCTCCCTTAGGCTCACAGAATCATCCTGTGGATGCTCTTCTGGATGTTCTTCCTGGCTGCCTTTAACATTCTGCTCACGCTTCATCCGTCCAATGGAGTTTTCAATGATCCTCTCAGCTGGAGGCTGCCGGGTCATTTTCCATGCAACCAGAATTGATTGATCTCAAGTACACAGCTCGGATAGGACACCATATAAACTGGGGGCTGAAGTTCTTAAGAAGAGAGGTTGTGTGTCACTGACCTCTGAACCCTTGATGATCAGGGCAGTGCTTGGCATGCAGTGTACATCTGACATATATTTTCTCCATGAATGACAGTAGGTGTTTATTCTACATGTTCAGAATAAATTGGCTCCGTACATAGTTATCATCCCCTTTCCCGGTCCTACACTCAACCAAATATCAAAGTCATTCCCTAAATTTTTGATAAACGTAAAATTAATTTTGGCAAATAATAAAAATAAACAAAACTGGAAAACTGGGAGGGAGGGAGGTTAATTATAGTGCCTCAGTGTTATGAGATTCCAGAGGGAACCTGTACAAAGTCACTCATGCATGCATGCACTCACGTACGTGTACACACACAGAGACACTGCCTCATTAGTTCACACCAATCCTTCAACTATCATTTGCATTTCTTCAGAGAGCTTTCTCTGATCCTCTCCAGATTAAATGAAGTGTCCCTGTAATGTATTCTTTGAACATCAAATATATTCCTTCAATAGCCTTTATCTACCTAGAATTATATTGATTCATGCAGCCTGTATGATTCTGTTTCCCCTTCCAAACCATCTATACATCAGGGTAGTTCCATGTCTGTAGTGCATGTGACATGTAATCAAAACTTACTGAATACATAACAGGTAAATAACCTTTCAGTCTCATGTTCCTTGTATATGCATTGTCCAGAGAAAAATGGAAACTGCATGCAATTATATGTAGCATACCCCATCTTCCAATGAAGGATGAAGCCCCGAGACAGATACCAGGTTTCTCCACACAGGGCTTCCTGGATCACAGAGAATTAATCTGCAGCTACTTTGAAACTTTAAATGAGTCCAACATTATTATTCACTGTTGAATGCCTAACAAAATTATTAATTTTAAACAAGGGTTTAAAAAAAATATGAGTGGGTCCACAGAGGGTTTGTCTTTTTTGATCTCTCTGCTCTGATTGGAAATAAATCAGTATTAACAGTGTAGCTGAAATCTCCTCTGTGAAGATCTGCAGGGGTGCCTGGAGTTGAACAATAGAAAACCCAAGCCTTGCCTTTTCTTTAACATACAATTCTTGTATAATTCCTAGTGTGAGCTTGAAATAATTAAAAAAGTAATCTGATATTTGCAATTTAATGAAACATATCTGACAACTGGGTATTGAAGAACTTACTGTTGCATTATTATCCAGCCTTCTTAAATCCTAATCCTGTCTCTCAATAGCTATATTTTCCTATTAAAAGTCACTGAGAAGTAATTGCAGGTGAAATGTGGTTACAAGGAGGATCTGCTTAGAACTTTAGTAAGGCGTGTGACTTGATTACACAGGACTTGTTTGTTGTTGGTTGTGCTGTCACGAGTGCTGGAACTCTGGTCTTACACATGGTAGGCCAACACTGTATCACTAAGCTACATTCCTAGCCTGATCACACAGAGTTCTGCAGGCCTCAACTGATGGGAAGCAGAAATGCAGGCACAAAGGGAGCCCAAGGGCACAAAGTGGCTACAGGGAGTATATTTCTCAAGGCTACTTTGCTAGTCTTTCATTCAACTGCCATTGGTCTCAGCCAGTGATGACTAAAGCACATCCGAGTTTGCAAATTGAAGAGGAAGGAGATATTAAATACAGAATGGATCTCAGGAAGAGAACCCAAAGTCTCCTTCCCACTTCTCAGAGACAAAGCAAGAACTATTGTTACTCCCTGCTTCCCAAGTTTGTATAGAGAAGGAGCAGTGAATATGAAGGGGTGCTGGGTGTCAGGAATGACCACATTGCTTCTCCTCCTCCCTCTGCCTGAGACAGGGCCTCATGAAGGCCGGGCTGGTCTTGAATGCACTACGAAGCCAAGAACGACCTTCAACTCTTCAACTTGTCTGATCCCCTTGCCTCTTCCTCCAAGGCAGGGATTATTGGCATGTGTCACCACGTTTGTTTTGTTTTGTTTTATGTGGTGCTGAGGACTGAACCCAGAACCTTTTGCAGCTAGGCAAATACTCTGCCTACTGAGCTAATCCCAGCTCCCTGAATTAGTTTTTAACTCATTAGGTATGCCAATACCTAGTTCACCTGCTTCGTGTAGGGCTCTTACCACTTTCAAAGCTAATTTAAGCTACTCTTAAGAATAGCTCAGCATTTCTACCCTTGTCCTCACACATGTGTTCTTTTACCAAGACTCAAGGAGTTCAGCAGTTAGAGGTTCCCCACATGACATGCTTTAACATATTAATACTGAATTTCAGACATGCATTATTTGAATGGCGCATTTTGTAAGCCACTCATTGTCCAGATGCTAACCAGAATTAGCAAGTTTTAGTCTCTACTTAAATAAAACTCTCTTCAGGTTTTCCCTCTTGGAAAGCAGTAAGAGAAAACAGGTCAGGGCACATTAATCCTGAGGGCTAGGCAAATTTCCTTATACCAGAAAACTGGACACATCTTCTGGATGTTGTAAATGTTGTAACATGTAGCACAGCAATGAAGGCAAATTCAGAGCTGGCTTCTTCACCTGGGGAAGCAGTTTGCAAACTGCTAAGTATTTCATTGTCATGTCATGCAGTTTAGTCCAAATGGGAAGTCAGGACAGTCACAGAGAGGGAGCTCATTACAAACGACAGGAAATGTGAGAGAATGGGGCAGTGCTTTGCTCAGGGGCTGCCTTGGCATGTATCTGCTTTCATTTAAGGCTGCCCAGGCACAGACCTGCTGAAATACTCTAACTTTTCCATTCTTTTGACTCGATGGGCAGAGATGATTCAGACTGGCGGCTGGAAAGATGGCTCAGCAGTTAGGAGTGCTTGCAGAGGACCAGAGTCCAGTTCCCAGCCAGCATCCAAGACAGGTGACTAAAACCTCTTCTAACCCCAGTTCCAAGGGGCATCTGATACTCTCTTCTGGCTTAATTACTGATGAGGATGATGGAAAACCTGAGAACCTAATCCTGCAAAGATCAGGCAACCCAAGGATATGCAGGAGCAGCAAGCCATTTCCTGAAAGAAACAGTATTTCCAGATGTCCGCACACTCAAGTTGGAAATAAGCACCGTGGTGAGGATTGGAGATGGCCCAGGAGAAGCTGGGATAGATAGTGTGAGGGGGTCTGTGGGGACTGAAGCCTGAGGGGACACGCCCACCTCTAGCGATGCCTCTCCAAGGCAGAGGGAGGGTTGAGGTAGGGTTACCTCGACTGCTCCCTCCAGTACTCCCGTAACTCACTGCATTCTGGTTTGTACCCAGAGCTCAGTGTGCTGGAAGCATGTTCTCCACTGTGGTAGTATGAAGACGGCAAAGCCTTCACAGGGTAGGGTGAGGCTTCATGGAAATTGGGCCAGAGGAGCATACTCCTAGAAGGGATCAATGGAAGCCCGTAGACTGGATTCTTGCATGGGCTCCCACCATAGTAATGCCATCCAGTGAGGCCCTCACCAGAGCCATCCTCTTCAATCAAACACACCTATTTCTTTTTTTTATTGATGTTTTATGTATTTCATACATCATTTTCAGTTCCATTTAACCATATTACCCTTTCCTTTACCCCCACCCCAATCCAGATTATGTATTCTGCAATACATGCCCTGCATCTTTCTCTCAGTCTTTTTTTCCCCCCACTGTTTAAGTCAGTTCTTTGATGCAGTCCTTTCTGTTGTTGTTGTTGTTGTTGTTTCCAATATGCATTATGCCCAACTGCTTTGTACAAAAGCTCAGGGGCCCTACACAAGAAATACTTACAACTGGGTAATTAGCACTAGCATCCACAGATGAGGGATACCATTCGTCCTTTGTTTTTCTGGGACTGCGTTACTTCACTCAGCATGATGTCTTCTAGCTCCAGCCATTTTCCTGCAAAGCTTGTGATGTCATCTTTCTTTACTGCTGCATAGAACTCCATTGTGTAGATGTACCACATTTTCTCTATCCACTCGTCAGTTGAGGGGCATTTAGGTTGGTTCCAGCTCTTTGCTATTGTGAAGAGAGCTGCAATAAACATGGCCATGCATGTATCTCTGTGGTGGCGTAAGTCTTGAGGGTACATGCCCAGGAGTGGTATGGCTGGGTCAGGTGGCAAGTTCAGTCCAAGTCTTCCAAGGGTTCTCCACACTGCTTTCCATAGTGGCTGTACGAGTTTACATTCCCACCAGCAGTGGATGAGTGTTCCCCTTTCCCCACAACCTCTCCAGCACTTGGTATCATTTGTTTTCTTGATCCTAGCCAGTCTTATTGGAGTAAGATGATATCTTAAAGTGGTTTTCATTTGCATTTCCTTAATGATTAGTGATGTTGAACAGTTCTTGAGGTGTTTCTCAGACATCTCTAATTCCTCACTTGTGAAGTCTCTGTTCAGCTCTTTGCTCCATCTATTGGGTGGGTCGTTTGTTTTCTTTCTCCTTTGTTTTTTGAGTAGTTTATATATTCTGGAAATGAATGCTTTGTCAGGTGTATCTGCGGTGAAGGTTTCGTCCCACTCTGTGGGATTTTGCTTCACCTCCTTGATTGTTTCTTTTGATGTACAGAAGCTTTCGAGTTTAATGAGGTCCCATTTGTCAATTATCGACCTTAATTCTTGGGCAGCTGCTGTCTGATTTAGGAAGTCTTTTCCTATGCCTATGTCTTGTAGTCTGCTGCCAACTTTTTCTTCTATCGCCTTCAGAGTTTGGGGTTTCACGTTGAGGTCTTTGATCCATCTGGAGTTGACTTTTGTACAGGGCGAGAGGTAGGGGTTTAATTTCATTCTTCTACAAGTGGTGATCCAGTTTTGCCAAAAACACACCTATTTCTTTAATAAAGCAACTCGCCACATATATTCTGTTAATAGCTGCACAAACAGACTCGGTCATACCCTGTCACAAACTATCTAAATCCAGAAAGCAGCTGTCAAGAGAGCCTGAAAAGTGAAGATGTCCATGATTGACAGCAGAGTAGAGCAGGGGAGGAAGCAGCTCCAAGGACATCGCAGACCAGGGCATTCCATTCCAAATATGAGCATGCCACTTTTGAGCATGCCACACTTTTGTACTTTTAGCATGAGAACTCGGTCCAATTTTTCTTTTGTGTTTTTTTTTTTCATGACAAAGTAGTTTTTAATTTTTCTTTTCTTTTGCTTCTATGTCCTAGTAACATTTATCGGGCCACCCTGCTGCCCCATGGAATACACAGATGCTGAAATGTGTAGTGATGCAAAAGCAGAGATCATCAGGGCAAGGGGGAGGGGCAAGAGGGGCACGTGATCTGGATACGAGCTCTTCCATAGCATTCTTGCCGGAGCGCTTTAATTCTTTCTAATGTAGTATTTCATTTGACAAGCTATTGCTCCCCCCCTCAGAAAAAAAAAAGAAAAAGGGGAAGAAAAAAGGCATCAAAAGATGAAAACAACAAAGGAAGGGAGGAAAGAGGCCAGGAGGGAGAGAAAAGGAAGGACGAAGAGAGGGGAGGAGAATATCCATGACTGTAGAGCATGCGTGCTTTCCTGATGTTTGTAGGGCCTGGGAGAAGACAAAGAGAAACAGGCTCCAGGCTGAGTTCTGGACTGACAAGGGAGGAGAAGAGTGGATAAAGAGAGGAAGGAAGCCAAGTATGCTGCACACAGTTATCATCCATCAGCGCCCTGCCTGGCCCATGTCAGGTCTCCTAGCAGTGCTCCCTTACGCCCTCTGTGGGCTTCTCCAGGCCCCAGTACACACCCTCCAGGGACTTCCAGGAAGCTGGCGAGTTACAGCCAGTAGCAGGATCTGTCATCTGTACCCGCCGGTGTTGGTGTTGTGAGACTGCCTTTCACCGGCCCCGGCATCCAGACCCTGCCACTCTCAGGGCCTTTTTCTCAGCCCACTGGGGCTCCTGAGAGCTGAGCCAAACTGCCCAAGAGCCAATCATCCCCTACAATTCTCATATCAAGGGCCCTATATGTCCAGAAGGTGGCTTTTACCTGGACCTGCATGATCTCATATAATCCTCCTCACACAGTTATCAGTTTACAAGTGCACAGAAAGCTTTAAAAATTAAAAGATTGTCCAGAGTAACTTGGCCAATAAGATTTAAGATTTAAAGTGGGTTTTGCCTGTATTGAGCAGCATACTGCTTCAGACACCCCAGGACCAGGATGGAGCAGGGGGTCTGTGGACACTCACTCACACCAGGCCTCAGCACCTTTACCTTTTGGTCAGGCATCGAGATGGGAAGGAATGTCTCCCCGGGCACTGGCCAGCAACCATGCATGCCTGACTGTGTGCTGAGTGGGATGCTCATGGTGCAACCTACTGTGTGCTGAGTGACACTCCTGTGGCATCTCTCACTATATGCTGAGTGAGCAGGCTACCCCAGCACCCCACTCCCCCAGTGCCTGGACTCACATTAGCTTTCCATCTCACGTAATGCATTGGTGTCACATAATCAGACACACACCTTTCCTTGTCTCTTCTCATTTAGGGGATATATCTACTTCCTTCAGCTTATTTTGTATCATTTATCAGGGCTAATATAAAATCATTCCAATAATAATCCATCCAAACCGGCCTTTGTATCTTGTGTCTGGAATAAAACAGGCACCTTTTCATTTCAGTTTTAAAGTATTGCTTCATTCAGCCCTGACTGCAAACTGACACATAATCTAACCTAAAGGTTATGGATCAGTAGGTAAATGTGGAAATTCTATTAGTTTCCAGACATGGGCTTTATGCCATTCATTTTAAATGAAATCAAAATCCTATACAGAATTAGAAAAAGTAAACCTCACATAGATGGATTCGTTTGAACAGTATCTACTTGCCTAGTCCACAGGACCAAGAAGCCAGGAGTTTCTAAATCATGTGCATACTCATTCCTGTCCATTGACTTTGACAAAGACAGTAAACAGCACACAGAGAATAGAAACATTTTGAGGAAATATTAAATCACTTATTAATGTAACATTAGAAAATATAAAGTCCCTTGCCTAAAGAGAGAGAAGAATTAAAATGTCTACAGTGCTTAATGAAACTGCACTGGGCTTCTATAAATCTAAAGCCTTTACCTTAACCTGGGTTTAAAATAATGGGCTAACTTGACAGTGCTTTACAAATCCTAGCAATGAACATTAGCATTTATTACCAGATGAGTGATAACAGGAGTAGTGGAGAAATAGTGCCTGTTGGGAAGTGTCCAAAGAGTTTAGCGAGACAGTATTTCTTTTTCACAACACAAAGATAAAAGTTGTAAAGCCAAGAGTTCGTTCCCTTCATCTGGAGGAAAGGGGCAGGTGTGCATTCTGCCTAAACAGATTGTAACCCTCAACTGGAGGAAAATTAACAAACACAAGAGGTAATATTCAGTCCACAGTGCAAGAAGGTAGATGGATTTCAAGTCCTTCACAGTAATTAAATTTCAATGTTGACACAGTACATCTCGACATTCAGGGCTCTAAATATAGTTTATACAGAGCCTGTGAGCAAAATGCAGTGTACATGAATATTTATCTCAGGAGCAAGGATCCTTCTGCCACATGCTCAGGAAGCAAGGGTTGAGTTGAGGACAGACCAAACACAGTCCACAGAACTTGATGGTAATGATTTCAAAATACTTGAAATGACCTTGGGACCTCATCTGATGTGGGGATTGTCAGGTAATTTTTTTTTTTTTTTTTTTTTTTGGTGGGGTGGAGAACCTTTTCCAAAAATGAAGTCTAATTGGAAGACAAATATTTGAAATAGACTGAAGTGGAAGAAGTCAGTTGACTTTTGAAGGGAGACAGATTAATCTAGATCCTTTATTCCTAATGCATGGTAGACTTTGCTATATACAACCTAAAACTACTATTTTAACCTACAAATAAGTAAAATAAAAATACACTTGGTATTTCATTAATTTTAAGATCATGACATGGTTTTTCAGGTGCTGGCACCTGGTAAAGAGCTATGCATTGCAAAAGGAAGGTCTTACATGCTTGAGCATAATGGGGTTGAAACAGTAAGATTAGAAGGGCATGTTACTGGGCTAGAGAGATGGCTCAGCAGTTAAGAGCACTGGCTGCTCTTTCAGAGGACCCAGGTTTGATTCCCAGCGCCCACATGGTGGCTAACAGCCATCAGTGATTCCAGTTCCAAGAGACACCTTTTGATCTCTGTGGCCATTGCGAGTATGGGTACACTTATATACATGTAAGCAGAATACTCATACACATAAAAACATAAATAAATTAGAACAAAAAATACTTGTTACTTTTTTTGCTCCAGGAAGATACCATCTTCTCTCTTAAGATCCCCAGGCCTTCAATTTTGCCTTGGTTCCCACACGGAAGTGTCTGGTTCCAGTCTATCCAGCAATGTTGTGAAATGGTGTCAGTGTTCAGGCTCGTCCTCTTCTGGAACTGGCTGGAACTGCAGGATGCTCTTAACATTCCTCTAGGAAATCCATGGATTATTAGTCAGGTTATGTTAAGCATGCTGCAGCAACAACCCAAGTCTTTGGTGACTTATAACAACTTATTTCTGCCTACTATTTCCTCAGGATAATGGGCTTCTTGGATAGATATCTGCCTGACTCTGACATCCAGGCTAACGGAGCATTCATATTTGGCACACTGCCAGCCTTACAATAGAGAAAGGAGCACTGGCAGTGTGCATATCAGGCCTTTGAAAATGTCGGCTTTAAAATAGCACATAGTCCTTCTAGCCATAAGTCATTGATGAAATAAGTCAGTTGGGAGTATAGCTCAGTGGTAAGGTGCTTGCTTAGCATGCACAAATTCCTAGGCTCTGACTCAGAACCTAGGTCAGAATATGAAAGTCCAAATAGGCCATCTTGGTAGATGCCTCTGGTCTTGCAATTTCAGTGGTGGGTACCATATTTGTCAGCAGTGTCCTAACATGAGCCCGTTTCCACGTAGAGCCAGAAGTGTGACGTCTTATGTGTTCTTTTTTCCCTTAGAACTTGTGTACCTTTTATGACTGGCCACTAAATAGTTTACTACCTGAGGATGCTGTTAGCATTTTGATATTTGTTTTTTTACTTATTTATTATGTGTATGAATGTACTGTCTGCATGTAGGTCTGTGCACCTGTGTCGTGCAATGCCATGGAGGTCAGAAGAGGGTCTCGGATTCCCCTAGAACTGGAGTTCTCCTGGATTTGGAGCTACAGACAGTTCTCAGCTGCCATGTGGGCACTGGAGATCAAACCCAGGTCCTCGACAAGAGCAGTTGACACTCTTAACCACTAGGCCATCTCTCCAGCCCAACATTTTGATATTGAAAGCAGGCATGCCTAACATATCCTCAGCCAAAGGACTGATTTGCCTCAGTGTTGGGGCCTCCACCAGAAGAAGGTTGCTTCTTATGGACTCTTATAATTATGAAATCACAGTTTTAAAATTATTTTCAGGGGCTGGACAGATGGCTTAGTGGTTAAGAGCACTGGCCACTCTTGCAGAGGGCCCAGGTTTGATTCTTAATGCCCACATGGAGGTTCCAGTTCCATGGAATCTGACACCCTCTTCTGGTCTCTGTGGGCATTGTAAGCATGGGTGCACTTACGTGCATGTAGGCAAAATACTTAAACACAGAAAAATAAAAAAAATATTTTCAGTACATATAAAAATTGACCGATGACTTGGATCAAGAAGATGTGGCTTTCCAGATACCTACTGGTGGGTTTATATGCATGAAGCTCCATAGTTGATTCATACATCCATTCATTTGTTCATACATTCACAATAATGTCTATGAATACAACCTAAACTATCCTGGGAATGATGGCTGACTCCTTCAACCATGCATTCAGAGTCTGGAATCATTCCACAGCTATATGTTCCCAGATTTCCCACTTACTACTGTCCACCTACTGGACAAGTCCTCTGGCTTCTGTAATTCTCTCAATACTTAAAGTGGAGAGAATATAAGTGGCATCCTGTAGGTTTGTTATAAAGATGTCTTTAGATATGAAAAGCACTTCATAGTGTCTGAGCATAGCAAGAGCCCAATAAACAAGAGTCACAGCCCTCCACCCCACCACAGCCAGACTATATTAGCATGGTGGTGAGGAAGACAATCTCACTTTGTATAATTTTATTTACAAAAGACCTGGAGGTCTTCCTTACAGAAGCTGAAGGTGAGTCTGCAGTGTAATGTAGCCATTTAAAAGCTAAAGCCAAGTCAAATGATAGAGGGGAGTGCTGTATTGGAAGAAACTAGTTCTACTTCAGTGTCCATTAATTGAAATTCACTTAGAACACAGAAACATGCCTTTCAGTGTGGGGCTCACATCATCCTCTCATCACATCTGGCCCTAAACACATCATCCCCATAAAGATGAGTTCCAGCATTGGACTACAAGGCTTTCTTCCACTTTTATTAACTAACTGGAAGCCATGACATGTGCTAGGCCTAGTTTCTTCTAATAATTTTTCTGACAAATGTTGGTCAATCCTACAGGGATGCCTCACGTCGCCCTTCTGAATGTCAGAAGGACTTATACCAATCCCTAATTCCTGCTGATCTTTACCATCTGTTACCTTGACCTTTTCTTCAAAGGCCTGTCAAGCTGCTGGGAGCCCTGCATACTAACACCCAGTATGATCTGATCGTTCCTGTGTCTCTCTGCCTCCAATCCCTCCCATACATTTTGTCTGCCCCCATGGCTTCAAACAGTTCATCAGATCACAAAAATTCACACCAGAAAGAGACTCCTGCGTGTATATAACACATTGCTGAGCGCTTTCAGCTCAGTATGGTGCAGTGGAGTGTTTGCTGGCTAGGAACATTCGCCATCTGGGGCACAAACGATGCAGCCTGAAAGCCACTAGCATAGCCTGCCATGCCATCTCTCATTGGCTGAACATCTGTGGGTACTATGGGGACTTAGAAGTCATTATCAATGTATTCTAATGAGTTGTTCTATGAATACTTCGATGTTTCTTTGAGGAAACGACTTCATATACAGTTAGTATGGGCATGGGCCCATACTAAATGGAGCATGTTCAAATTTAATTGAATGTTAAGGGAAATAACAGTAATCTGTTATTTGTTTAGATGAGAGCCAGGTGATGGGGGCCATAGGAAACTTGGCAGAGAATCAAGGAATGTGAACCTCCTAAAGAAAACACAGCTCATATCAAAGCTACTTTCAAGCAAAAAGCAAAACTTCTTAGCTCTATCCTATCCAGAGGACAGAAGAACTAAACTTAGAAAGGATAAGTTAGCTTACTTTTTCACAGCCTGAGAAAGGATTTTCTATATTTCATTCTGCCCAGCCAAGGAATAGTTTGCACTTTCCCACAATAAGCACTGATTGTCTAGAAGTGTACATCTTGGTAATCATTATGGTTGTGGTATATCTATGAGTAGTCTAAAGGCTTGTAAATGACAGGTTCATTGTCATTCCTTCTATATAGATGTCTATGTCTTCCTTCTAGAATTTAATTAGGCTGGTCATTGATTGAATTAACTAATGTGATAGTTTTAACCATCACCTTGGCACAATATAGACGGAGAGTGTCATCAGGCTGGCCTGATGAGGACTTTCTTGATTCCAAGACCTGTCCACTACTGGTGGCAACAATTCCCTAGGAAGAGGATTCTAAACCATACAGGAGTAAGCTATGCACTAGCATCCATGCCTCTGTTTAGTGCTCTCTACTCTTGTGAAGGTAGTTTGATCACCTGCTTCAAGTACTTGGTGCCTTGACTTCCCCACAATGATGAACTATAACCTGGAAATGTGGGCTGAAGTTTCTCCCTGAAGTAGCTTCTGTGGGGCTATTTTATCAGAGTAACAGGAAAGGCAACTATGACAATTAAGGATGTGTAGATAGACACGATGTGACTTCCAAGGCTAGCCATTAAAGTCTAGATGACACTGCCTCCTTTTCCTGAATGCTTTTGTGCTGGAGCTCCATCTCTGAGCTGCTGGATCCATTACTTTTCTGTTGCTGTGATAAAACACCATGACCAAGGTAATATATAGAAGGAGGAGCTTATTTGCTTTACAGTTCCAGACGGAGAGTCTGTCATGGCGGGGAAGCGTGCTGGCAGGAGGAACTGGAGCCGAAAGCTGAGAACTCTAAAAGCCTGCCCCCAGAGACCTGCTTCCTCCAGCATGGCCACCCGTCTTAAAGGTTCTCTGACCTTCTCCAAACAGTGCCACAAACTGCGGACCAAGTGTCCAGATACTTGGAGCCTATGGGGGACATTCTTATTTAAATCATTATATCCAGCCATCATACCATGAGACACTGGAGCCACATGCTAGAAGCACAAAAGGAATTAAATGTAAACATTCATTGTATACATTTGGTCATTTGAAAAAGATAAAATCCATGGAGTTCTACTAAAATTTAGCATCGTAACCATGATCATCACATCAGAGCCAGCATGATAAATGGTCCCCATGTGGCATATCCAGAAGGAAGTGGTCTAGTCAATGTGGTTGACATGTTTATTACATTATTCAGTTTTACCTTGTTAATTAGCCTTCTCAGAATTAACAAGGGCATTAAGGAGATTTTTGCAAATAACCCACAGATTGGCAAAAATAGTGACCATGCATGTTTGTGGACATACCAAGGAGCTGGAGAGCTGAGGCAAGTCCTGACATGCTGCCAGCTCCCAGTGGGCCAGACTAGAAACTGTGATGATTTTGTCTGATCAGGTCTAAGACATTCAGAAATTATCAAGGAGACTACTGAAATACAGACATACATACACTCTGACCGATCCTCACCTAAAAAGTTATTGTATCTTAAGGGGCTGGAGAGATGGCCTAGCGGTTAAGAGCACCGACTGCTCTTGCGGAGAACCCAGGTTGGATCCTCAGCACCCACATGGTGGCTAAGAACCGTCTGTAACTCCAATTCCAGGAGAACTTCAGTTCCAGGGGAATCTGATACCCTCTTCTGACCTCCGCGGCATTGCACGACACAGGTGCACAGACCTACATGCAGATAGTACTCTCATACACATACAAAAATAAATAAAATTAAAAAAAGTTATTCTATCTTAGAACATGTGTGCAAATGTGACAAATAAGAGTATAGCATTGCCAATACTCAACTATTTTTGGTCTACAAAATGTCAATTTCATAAGACATTCATATGGTCAGCCTCAATTAGTGAACTGAAATGCTCGAAACCTTTTTAGCTTTGGGGTGAGTATAAACAATAATTGTATGTAGATGGATGGCTTGAAGAATGAGACATTTGACAAGATGGATTTGGAATTAAGTGTATAGGAAACTATTGTATCATTGTTGTATATATATATATATATATATATATATGTGAAAATAGATACATGACAGGTTGCAAAATCACTGGGCTGTTTGTCTTGGGAATAAATAACTCTATTATACTCACCAGGGTGGATCTTAGTATACTGATAGACTGAGAATCGAATGGCTTGGATGACAACAACGATTCTTTGCCTGGTTCCATTGTACAGTCATCTATCTAGAAAATCAACATTCCTTTGGGAAAAAACAAGGCTTTAAAAAGAATGATCTTTATGGGGTGGTTATACAGAATTTTAGTGCCAATAAAAAGAAGATGAGGATTACTTGTTCCTTTGAGGTCATGAGGTAATTAAAAAGCAATATTTAGTGGCTTTTAGAATACCTATTTCCATGAAATCTCAGCATTAAACAATTCGGGGGAAATCAGAATAGATAAATCACCCAAACAAATCAGAAAAATAATGGATAAAGGAATCATAATTCTACCTACTCTCCACCCTCTTCAGATTCATTAAATTATTTCAATCTCTTGGCTGGAAATCCCCTAACACTTCAAAGCATGTGTCTTGATTTGGTGCTTGTTAAAAATTAGTGTCTATAGAAAATAAGAGTCTATGAGATGCCTTACACCTAAGGCTCACAGAACCTAGTAGAACAAGAGGTAGAGAATACCAATGCATTTCTCAACTCTCATCAGCGAAACTTCCCCATGAACAGAGGGTGATAAACACAGAAGGCCACAGTTGTTTAGAAAACAAGGAACTGCAGAGGGTGAGATGCTGGAAAGGGCTCATATTAAACTTCACCAACTCAGGCCTCAAGGACCATTGTGGAAGAGGGTGGAAAGATTATAAGAGCCAGGGGATGATGCATGACCATAAGGAAACAGAATCTTACAGGCTCCTGGGAACTTGCATATATGAACTTATAGCAGTGAGAGCATGCACACATGCACAAGACCCATGCAAACTCAATCACATAAAACCCAGCACAGAACTGGGGAAATGAGCGGCTGGCCCCAGCCTTATCTGAGCAACCATTGGCAGCTGATCACTGCTAGGTGACAGAGAGTTCATTTTCTTTAAAAAAATACTTTTATTGATGATTTGTCTATTTCACACATTATCTTTCAGTCCAATTTAGATATATTCCCCTCTCCCTGCCCCCACCCCACCCCAGTTTATGCCTTCTGCCATACATGTCTTACATCTTTCGGTCTTTCCAAAGTTTTTCACTGCAGAGGCTTGTTGTTTGGGGGCAGAATTTAACTGTATCAGTCAGTTCTTTAACCCGGTCTTTGTATTGTTGTTGTTCCCTCCCCTTTGTATTGCTCTATCATATGCCTATATAACCATCACATATGTATCACAATTATGAACTCTGAGAATAAACTGTATGTTAATTCCAAAATATATTTAAGCATTCACATTTCCCCTTTAATTTTATATTACTCTAAGATATGAATAAGTACCTTCCACCCATATACAGTAATTACAGAGTCTGAAAATAAGTGGTAGGTCAATTCTAGAGCCCATTAATAGATTCACATTATAACAACACAGCTTCTTTCAGATAAAAAGAAGTATAACAATAATGTCATTCAACTTGCCTTTCAACTGGGGATTTGGTGTTAGCATCCACAAATGAGGATAAGCATTTTTGGAACTCACATTTTTCCCTTTTAATTTGATATTACTCCAAAGTATGCACACATACCCTGCCCCCATATACCACAATTAAAAACTCTGAAAATAAGTGGTAGGTTAATTCTAGATTCCATTAAGGTATTCACATTATAGTTGCTATCAAATAAAAGAAAGGAATATATATATATATATATATATATATATATATATATATGTATCTTGGTTTGCTTTACTACTAGGTATTTGGTGCTAGCATCCACAGGTGAAGGATCCCATTTGTTGTTTGTTTTTCTGGGACTGTGTTACTTCACTTAGCATAATGTCTTCTAGTTCTATCCATTTACCTGCAAAATTCATGATGCTATCTTTCTTTACTGCTGCATAGAACTCCATTGTATAGATGTACCACATTTTCTCTATCCACTCATTGGTTGAGGAACATTTGGGTTGGTTCCAGCTCTTTGCTATTGTGAAAAGAGCTGCAATAAACATAGACGTGCATGTATCTTTGCAGTTGGATGAGACTCGTGGGTATGTACCCAGGAGTGATATGACTGGGTCAGGTGGTAGACTCATTTTGAGTCTTTTAAGTGTTCTCCACACTGCTGTCCATAGTGGTTGTATGAGTTTACATTCCCACCAGTAGTGGATGATGAGTGTTCCCCATTCCCCACATCCTCTCCAGCATTTGGTGTCTTTTGTTTTCATGATCTTAGCCAGTCTTATTGGAATGAGATGATATCTTAAAGTGGTTTTAGAAATTAAGAGTTTCAGTAAAGTTATGGGATACAAAATTAACTTAGAAAAATCAGTAGCCTTTCTTTGCACCAACAACTAGCAACTGGAGAAAGAATATAAGAAGACCTTCCCAGTCACAGTAGCCACAAAAATAATAGAATACCTGGGAACAAACTTAACCAAAGACACCAAAGATCTCTACAACAAAAAATTTTAAACCCCTGAAGAAGGAGATTGAAGAAGACATCAGAAGATGGAAAGACCTCTTGTGCTCGTGGATTGGAAAAATTAATATAGTAGAAATGTCCATTCTATCCAAATTAATATACAGATTCAATTCAATCCCAATTAAAATCCCCAAGAGTTTCTTCATGGACTTGGAAAAAAAATCCTCAAATTCATATGGAACAACAAAAGACCCCGAATAGCCAAAGTGACCCTGAGCGAAAAGAGCAATATAGGGAGGATCACTATACCAGACTTCAAACTATATTACAGGGCTATAGTAATAAAAACAGCCTGGTACTGGCACAAAACAGGCCCATAGACCAATGCAACAAAATTGAAGATCCAAACTTGAGCACATACAATTTCAGCCACCTCATATTTGACAAGGGGCCAAAAAGACTCTGGAGGAAAGACAGGATCTTCAGCAAATGGTGCTGGCAAAACTGGATCACCATTTGTAGAAGAATAAAATTAACCCCCTACCTCTCTTTTACCCTGTACACAAATCAACTCCAAATGGATCAAAGACCTCAACATGAAAGCTGAAACTCTGAAGGTATTACAAGAAAATGTTGGCAGCAACCTACAAGGCACAGGCATAGGAAAAGACTTTCTAAATCAAACAGCAGCTGCACAGGAAATAAGGTCAACAATTGACAAGTGGGATCTCATTAAACTCAAAAGCTTCTGTACAGTGAAAGAAACAATCAATGAAGTAAAGAGAAAACCCACAGAATAAGAGGAAACCTTCACCAATGATATATCTGACACAGCATTAACATCCAGAATATATAGACTACTCAAAAAAACAAAGACATAAGAAAACAAATGATCCACTCAAGAGATGGAGTAAAGAGCTGAACAGAGACTTCAAAAGTGAGGAAATAAAGATGGCTGAGAAACATCTTACAAAGTGTTTTATTAACATCATCATCATTAATAATTAAGGAGAGTTCATTTTCTTTAAGATAGTGATGCAGGGTTGGAGAGATGGATCAGCAGTTATGAGTGCCGACTACTCTTGCAGAAGACCTGGGTTCAAGTCCCAGCACCCACATGGTGGCTAAGAACCATCTTTAACTCCAGTTCCAGGGGAATCTGACACCCTCTTCTGACCACAGCATTGCACGACACAGATGCACCAACCTATGTGTAGACAGTACACTCATAAACATAAAAACTAATAAAGACAGACAGACAGACAGACAAAAGAAAGAAAGAAAGAAGGAAAGAAAGAAATAAAGAAAGAAGGAAAGAAAGAAAGAAAGAAAGAAAGAAAGAAAGAAAGAAAGAAAGTGATGTTAGATAGGCTGACCAGGCTCTAATGGATGAATTCACACCAAGAGACATCTGGGGAAACAAACTTAACTCAGTAGACCTTAATATATATGACAGAATGCATGAAATCCAGTGGGCAAGGTATGGAGCAGTGCAGACAAGGGAGGAGATCTAAATATGATTAAGATGTATTATATTAAATCCACAAAAATTAAATGAAAATATTCATTGAAAAAATAGGTCTAAAGGACCTCAAGGCAAGGTTTTTCCATTCAAGGGATAGTTTCCTAAAGAAACTCCTTCTGAAGGGCTCAGAAAAAGCACGCTAATCCTGCTCCTGCAACAGCACAGACTTGCTTCTCAGTTAGGCTTGGTCTCATTTTCACAACTCATTATCCAAAACCAGATTTATTTCCCTAATGAAATCCTCAGCCAGTGATTCATCCAGCAAGTATTCAATGACTGTCTTGTGCCAGGCAATGATGAAGGCACAAAAGACCACAGCAATCTATAACCCTGAGCTAAAGGACCACCCAAAATTTCAGTTCCAGTGTCAGGTGAATTTGGTTCCCAAGATACATATGATATAAGAAGAATAAAATAGCTGTTGAAAAACAAATGCATTCTGGCACTTTTGTGTATCTCAATAATTTACCACTTAAATCTAGCTCCTCCTGGGCTATCCCAAAGGTACAACCCTGTGATGAATACCTGGACAGAGCCAGAGAGGGAAGGAAGAGATTAAGGGAGAGTAGCCACCCTCCAAACCCCTGGGACACAATATTCCAGAGTTGAGAGCCAACTTGAAGAACCTGCTACTGGCTGAATGAAGACAGGATGATTTCAGAATCAATAGAGACTGAAGTGTTTTCAAATCCATACACTTCTTATTATATAAAAAATTATTGGCTGTGGATGGAGATTATATGAGAACTAACTCATTGTTTTCAAAAATGTAAATAGAAGAATAAGAAATTTAGTCTCCCTTTTTATGCTTTTTCTCAGGAAAAAGGCACCTGTGTAAAGATTCCACAAGACTGAATGGCTGATTAGCATGGTGTCTGTGACTATGGAGAGCTGGAATGTTGCAGGTCTAGGGTCAAGTCATCTTGGACTATCTTAGCCCCTTTACAGTAATTCATTGCCCCCCCGGGTGTGACCCAACACCCATTCTATGCCTCTCTGTAAGTCCTTTGGAATGTGAAAACAAACCCACAGCTTCCAGTACCCTCAGGGGTGAAGAATGTCTTCAGATGCTGTCTGAACTTTATAGCAGAGGCTTCCATCTTTGATGTTACCTGTTTACCTGATGTTTCCAACAATGAAAATTTTAAAGATACTGATTTATGACTTTGTTCTGTTACTATAAAAAATCATGAAACTGCTAACCACATTGGAACATGGTGTTTTAGGTAACCAGAATCCATATTCCTAGGCCACATGTCACTCATATTTGGCTCCAGAATAAATGATCTCTTAGTCTCTTTGTGGTGAGAGGTATGATTTTTGTGTTGATAACACTGACTCTACCACTGTTAGCCAAAAGGTAGACAATGGGAATTTTTATCATAAATATATTATATCAAGACCATATGGAAATAGAATCCTACATGCTCTTGGGACCCTGTTCATATGAACCTACAGCATTGGTGCCGGTATGCACAAGATCCAAGCAAGCTCAACCAGACAAAACTCAGCACAGAACTCCAGAAGTGGGCAGCAGAACCCAATCTTAGCTGAGGAAACATTAGCACCCGATTATTGTTGGTCGAGAAAGAACTGGTATTCTTTAATAGAGGGATTCTGGATAGGCTGACTAAAGCTCAGAGGATAAACTGGCACTGAAGAATGGCTGGGCAGGGTGATTTGACACAATAGTCTGTAACACAAATGATAGAATGTATGAACTCTGCAGGGTTGGGGGGCAGTGCTTTGGGAGGAAGACAACGGAGAAGGGGTTATAAGGACAATTAAAACTGATTGAGATGTTATGTGTCAAATAAACAAAAATTCAATGTGTGTGTGTGTGTGTGTGTGTGTGTGTGTGTGTGTGTGTGCATGCGTGTGCACACACATATGTGTGCTACACCTAGGGCTGAATTGGTAGCTCGGGCATTAAGAGCACTTGCTGCTCTTGCAGAGGACCCAGGTTTGGTTCTTAACACCCATGTGGTAGCTAATAACCATTAGTATCCCAGAGTCAGGGGATCCAAAGCCCTCTTCTGGCCTCTGAGGGCATTGCTTGACTTAGATGCACTTACATACATGTAGGTAAAACACTAATACATAGAAAATAAAAAAATTTAAAGATTTTGCAATTAATATATGAAGGAGACACAAGAAAAGAAGACTGTCAGCATTTTCTCATTTCTATTGTACAATGACTTTAGGCACTAAAATCAATAGTTAACCTCTCCAAAACATGGCCTGGCTTCTTTTTATTATGCAGACAATGCCAAATATACACAGATCTTGTAAAAAAAATCAAACATGAACATGATGAAACCTCTAGATCAAACGCCTAATTCTAGTCATTCATTGAATAACATTTCTTTTTCTTTCTTTTTTTTTTTTTGTCTTTTTGAGACAGGGTCTCCCTATAGCCCCAGCTGGCCTGGAACTCACTCTGTAGACCAGGCTGGCATTAAACTCAGAGATTCGCCTGCCTCTGCCTCCTGAGTGCTAGGATTAAAGGTGTGTTCCACCACACCTGGCTTAAAGACTGCTCTTAGCTGCCATGGGAATCAAACCCAGGTCCTCTGCAAGAGCACTTGGCACTCTTAACTGCTGAGCCATCTCTCCAGCCTGGATAACATTTCACTCAGGACAGACCACGGATATGTGACATGACAGTCATTCTATGAGATCATGTTGCCTAGTGACAATACAGTCTTCTTCATCTATGTAAATGTATTCTGTGATATGCACACGATGGCAACATATCTCAGAATACAGTCCTGGTATTAACTGACAAAGTGACCATAACATGACTTTGGATTTGGCTCAAAGCATTATGGTCCAGGGTGGGGGTTGGGAGGTGTGATTGTGGAAATGCATGAGGGCAGAAATGTGCTGAGGCTGACTAGGTTTGGTGGCAGTTGTTCCTGGGTCCTTATTCATGATTTTGCTTATGTTTGAGTATATTTGGGATTATTCTTTTTTAAGAAAAGAAAAAGTAGACATGTATACTCATACAACCAAAAGGCAGCAGGAACTGCCCAATTTAGTCTCCTTCATGTTTCCCAGTGAAATTATCAGACACAAATTTAATGGTCTGTCTCCAAAACTGAGGTTGACAAGAAAGCATCTGAGTATAACACAGAGGCGGAGCCCTCCCCCACTCCTCTTGCAGGAGTGTGGAGTATATGTATTTCCGCTCACACAAATTTATGTCTGCAAAGATGTCTCCTCCAGATGTACCTTATTGATGGTCCTGCTTCAAACCGGTTTTTTAATCATGTTGGAGAAGGCATCTGGGGCTGACAAATGAATCAATAGTTCAATTAGCACAAAAAACACAGTTTAGATTATGTACCAGGCAAATGCTGCTGGTGTCATGGAGAGTAACATCTCCAAACTGTGTCCATGGGGTGAGCTTGCAGGTCTTGGCCTTGAAGACTTAAGGGACTCCTAGCAAATGTCTGCATCCAGGTTAGTGTCATCATGGAGAAAATGCACTTCTTCAGAGTGGCTGCAAGGTTCCTGGGCTCCTCTTTAATGCTGAATATGTGGAATATTCTACAATCCGACTAATCAAACAATAAGATGTTTCTCCTAATTTTCCTACTATAGGTCAAAGTGTCCATTTGGTAGACACCATCCATGTGGACACCATGAAATGAGAGTACAGTGAAATGAAAGCCAGACAACACAAGCAAACAAACAAAAAGCCTCCTGAGATGAACATGGAAGTTCAGGCTGAAACAGAGCAGGCTTCGTCCCCTGACCGCTTACAATGTAGAGCTGATTAAGCTGTTCAGGAAACCTATGCGCCCCTGTGCCTTCAGACCAAATTAACATGTTGCACAAAAGTTGTGGATTTTCCATTTTAAAATATATTTGCATTATATGTTATGTTGATTATTCTATTTAGAATTGTTTTTGGAATATCAGCAATGAGTGGATACTGTTGTCAGGACTAGGAACAATGTACATCAAGATACGTAGTCTTAATCCCCTAGAACTTATGATCTGGTAAAGGAGGGACCTTTACTGAACAAGGACTTCAGAATATAATGAGGACTATAAAGGTCAAATTTGATCGACAGCCTGGTTCTTGCAGAGAAAAATGTTTTACCACCAGGATCAGACGGTTGGCAAATGTGATTATATATCCATTAGCATCTGCAAGCCAAGCATCTTGTCACATCCACATGAGAAGCGCTCAATGTGGATATTCTAACTTGTGCTATTGTGAACAGATAAAAAGAATTTTTATCCAGGTGAAGCCAGTGATCATTTTTGACAGTAAGATACTAAATTATGATGTGTTGTATTTTTCTTTTTTATTAGTTCTTTGAAACTTTCATACAATGTATTTTTATCATACCTCTTCCCCTAACTCCTCCTAAGTCCACCCTCTCCTCTACCAACCCAACTTTGTGCCCATCAAGTCCAATCTGTGCTGCCCATAAACCTTGGGTGTGCGGTCACCCATTGGACTGTGGCAACTCTTAAAGAAAACTGACTCTCCCTCTCCTAGCAGCTATCAGTCACCAGTAGCTTCTCATCTAGGAGTGGGACTTCATGCCCACCCTCCTTCTCCATGCTAGAATTTTGTGTGGCTTGAGTTTTTGCAGGTCTTGTGCATCCTGTCACAACCACTATGAGAGCACATGTGACCCTTCCTGTTGTGTTCAGAAACCCTATTTCTTTGTGGTAATCTACCATCTTTAACTCTGGGAATCTTTTACCCCCTATTCCAAGATGATCCCTGAGCCTGGGCAGTAAGAGGTACGGTATAGGTGTCCCATTTAGTGCTGAGCACTCTGCAGCATCTTATTCTGTGCACCTTAACCAGTTGTAGAAAGCTTCTCTGAAGAATATTAATCTGTGGCTATATAAGTCATCAGGAGCAGCTTTAACACTATGTCCTTTCAGCAGAATTTTAGTAGTAGGTTTCCCCCCAGGGCCCTCAAGCCACAAGTTCTTGGCCCCAATAACAATGCCAGGTATGAGTTCCATCTTATTCAGGGGGCCTTAAATCCAATCAGAAAGTAGTTGGTTACTCCCCTGACATTTGTGCCAGTATCACACAAGTGGACATGTCTTGCTATGTTACCGTAGCTCATAGGGTTCCCCTCCAGTAGCCTGTGTAGCACCTTCCAGCACTATGGTAGTGGGAATGAGGTCTCCAGGTTAGTACCAGTTTGATAGTTCCATGCTCTACAACTCAAGTACATACTTTCTTCACTAATAGGGTCCTGCCATCAAGTTCAAGAAGGTAAACAAGAACATTGTTAATAGTCTGTAATGTTTAGGTGTTTATGGAACCACACTGATCAACAACAACAACAAAAGAAGTAACCCTTTCCTGACACTGGGATTTTATTTGTTAGCCTGTGGTGTCAGAATGGTGAATATAAAAAACATGTTGATGGGGTTGGAGAGATGGCTTAGTGGTTAAGAGTGCTGTCTGCTCTTGCAGAGGACCTGGATTCAATTCCCAGCACCCACGTGGCGGCTAAGAACTGTCTTTAACCCCAGTTCCAGGGGAATCCAACGCCCTCTTCTGACCTGCATGGCATTGCATGACATGGGTGCACCAACCTACATGCAGACAGTACACTCATACACATTAAAAAATAATAAATAAATAAAATATTAAAAAAACATGTTGACAAATGTTGGGGTAGGTGTGGGGAAATGTAAATACTTACTGCTTCTTAGAAAGCAAACTCATGCAGCCACTATGGAAATCAATGTGGAGATCCCTCGAAAATCTAAAATTATATCTACCACATGATCCAACTATCCCACTCAGGAATATACCTGAAGGACTCTATATATCCTACTACAGAGGTACCTGCTCACCCATGTTCACTGCTACTTTAGTCCTCATAGCCAGAAAATGAAAACAAGTTTGATCTCCATCAACCAATGAATGCGTAATGAAACCAAGCCCATTTATACAATGGAATATTAGTCAGCTATGAAGAAAAATGAAATTACAAACTTCAAAGGTGTTCTACTTTCTCTTCAATTGCTGTGACAAAACACTCTGACCATTTCCAACTTGGAGAGGAAAGGGTTCATCACTTAGGGAGTCCAATGTAGGAACTCAGGACAGGAACCTGGAGGCAGGAGCTGAACCACAGGCCATGGAGGAGGAACTCTGCTTACTGGCTTGCTCCCCTGGCCCATGCTCAGCCTGCTTTCTTTTTTTTCAATTTTTTTTATTGTTATTAAACTCTTTCCATAAGTCATATATCATTTCTCAATAGAATCTAGAGTCACTTCCCTTTCCACGCCCCCCACCCCACCCGAGTCCCTGCACTCTGCCATACATATCCTGCATCTCTTTCTAAGTCTTTCCAGAGTTTTTTTTTCAGTTCTTTTGTTGTTGTTCTCTCCAACTTGTATTGCTACAGTATATATATATATATTTATATATATATATATACAACTGCAGTCAATGGAATATTGTAACTGTTCAATTAACTTTTAAGTGAGTGAATTCCTAAGTAAAGTATTACATTAATATATGAGTGTAAATTCAAAAACCTAGAATGACTTGTTGCAAGTCAGCTGTTTTTATGGGTGCTTCTTACTTAAAGTTCACCATCCTAATAGTCTTCGGAACTGGAGCAATTTATCCATCAGACAGAAGTGCTGTTATTCAAAGTGGTTTGATTAGTTTTTGTTCGGCCTGGGCCAAAGTGCAGGAACATTTTTTGTGTCATAAAGACAGCATAAAAGTGAGTATGGATCTGAGAGGTTTAAAATGAGTCTGAAATGCTAAAATGTTTCTGTGGCAAATAAGAGATTTTATATTTTTTAATATTACATAAGACTTCAAAATATTATTACATGGTATCTCATAGTATTAATTCATATTATGACTACACACTTGCAGAATCTTTTAAATGACCTCTTGCTCCNGGAATATACCTGAAGGACTCTATATATCCTACTACAGAGGTACCTGCTCACCCATGTTCACTGCTACTTTAGTCCTCATAGCCAGAAAATGAAAACAAGTTTGATCTCCATCAACCAATGAATGCGTAATGAACCAGCCCATTTATACAAGGAATAGATATCAGCTATGAAGAAAATGAAATTAAAACTTCAAAAGGTTTCTACTTTCTTGCTTCAAATTGCCTGTGACAAACACTCTGTACCCCTTTCCAAACTTGGAGCGGCACGGGATTCATCCCTTGCGGAAAGTCCCCTTGTCGGCACTCAGGCCAGGAAACCTGAGGCAGCGCTGGAACCACAGGCCATGGAGGAACTCGGCTTACTGGCTTGCTCCCATCCCCGGCCCATCTGAGCCTGCTTTTCTGTCTCCTTTTTTTTTCAATGTTTTTTATTGGTTATTAAACTTTTCCATAAGTCATATATCATTTCTCAATAGAATCTTAGAGAGTCACTACGTCCCTATTCCACGCACCCCCCACCCCCACCCGAGTCCTGCACTCCATCTTATACGCGTATCCTGCATCTCTTTCTAAGTCTTTCCAGAGTTTTTTTTTTTTCAGTTTCTTTGTTGTTGTTACTCCTCTCAACTTGTATTGCTACAGTATATATATATATATATGAATATATATATTATATAAATAGCACTTTCTCACTTGTATCTATATCTAGTCGCGTCGGCGTCTATATTATCGTATCAGTGCCGTACCGTCCTATATATTATTATCTCTCCTCATTCTGTCTCTCTCTACCCTCCTTCTCCGTTTTCTCTACCTCCCTACTCTCCCTCCCTCCCTCCCTCTCTCAGTGTGCCATTGGCGAGCCCGGGCTGTCGCCTGGCAGCAGGCCCGCGCCGGGGATCCAGCCCGGCCCCGGTGCCTGCAGATGCCGGAATCCTTTTCGGGCCCCAGGGCGGGCAACGCCCCCCCTTGGCCCCCCCGTGCCGGCTTGACTGGTTTGTTTGGGAGTTTGGCCAAGGCGGCACCTTCAGCATTTCCTTAAGACAACATGACAATCTTTTTCCGGGCACCACCCCCGCCTCTTTCTTCTCCAGTACCAGAGCAGCCCTGTTCACGCCGGGGTAGGCACCCTCCCCGTGGGCTTGCCCCTCCCCCCTCCCTCATACATCCAAGCAACTACCCACCCCCGCACACCGTCTACAGCATGGTCCCTGTAGCCTTCCCCTGGCGGCTCCCTCAACCGTAGGTGGTCAAAGTTGCACAACAGGTCCTGGATGAAGTGTAAACACCTACATCCTGAGTGAGGTAACCCAGACACAGAAAAGAAACTGGTACAACCCAGTTTCCTCCTCATGTTGGCAGCTGTTAGCTATTATATATAATATATTATATATAATATATAGATATATCTCCACAGAGGTTAGGAAATTAGTAAGGGATATGGGGGGGCAGCTTTTTTTGCCCATTATAATTTTATTTTTTTTTAACTTTTGTCTTTTCACAATGTTCAGTTAGTAGCAAAAAATAAGTAATACAACAATAAAGGTAGCACAAATATACATTTTTTAGGTTAATTCTAGATCCTGTTAAGGGAATCACATTATAAGAGCACAGTTGCTTTCAGATAAAGAGGAATATAACATTAACATTGCTCAGTTTGCCTTACAACTAGCTACTTGGTGCTACAAATGAGGGATACCATTTATGTTTTTTATTTTTCTGGAACTGTTACTTCACTTAGCATAATATCTTCTCGTTCTATCCATTTACTTGCAAAGTTCATGATGTCATCTTTCTTTTTTTTAAATTTATTTTTTTCACAATGTTTATTGATAGATACAAGTATATAAAATCAGGGCATGAACACGGTTTGATAGATTAAGTAGACTTAATTTAAATACTATAATAAGAGAACAATTCAAATTCTCACCATTTGTTTCACACCCACAAAAACCACTTCAAGGGCATTAACGATCTCTCAAATCTGATCAGTTTTGTGCAAGTGAACCATGTTTCTTTTTAAAAAGACTTGTGTGGGCTGGAGAGATGGCCTAGCAATTAAGAGCACCGACTGCTCTTGCAGAGGGACAGGGTTCGATCCTCAGCACCCACATGGTGGCTGAGAACCGTCTGAAACTCCGATTCCAGGAGAACTCCAGTTCCAGGGGAATTCGACACCCTCTTCTGACCTCCACAGCATTGCACAACACGGGTGCACAGACCTGCATGCAGACAGTACATTCATGCACATAGAGAAAAATAAATAAAAAAATAAAAATAAAAATAAAAAGACTTGTGCACTTGCCCAGGCTCAAGGATATTGAAATCTAGCACATAAAGCTCATTACTAGAGGTAGAAATAGAGGCAATATACTATGACAGCAACAACCATCAATTACAGTTAAGGATTTTCTGTAACAACCAAATGGGTAATCTAATACTGCAGCCACTCAAGTATTACTGAGCAAAGTGTATTTCTACAATATTCAGTGTTTATATTCAGTTTTCTAACTTTAAACAGCCTATGATAACTGGCAGCAAAGAAGGTCCTTGCGATAGACTGCCTCTGCTTGAGAACTTGTGATGTAATTATTGCATGCTGCTAATATACTACCTAAACATTAAAGATATTCCTAAAATATTTGATGGTAGACTATGATTAAGACATTACACTACAAAAATCCTTATGCAGAAGGAGGGGGCAGCTTTTAAGGGCAGTAAGAGAGAACACAATTGTATAAAGGGGCAAAGGGGAAATAAAAGAACAGGAAGGGTTGAGTGAAGTTGGAATGGGAGGACAAGGTAGAGGAGGAAGAATGGGGAGAGATAACTAACACTAATAACCTTTTGAAAAAATTGCATGGAAACCTACTACTGTAGTAACTTCCTAAAACATGCCTACATATAGATCCCTGGATAATAAAACACATATACATATACAGAGTTTAAATGGAGTTACTCTACAGTGGGGCAACAATGCCCCTACTAGACATTAATGATAATAGTTTCAAATCTGGGTAGTAAACATGGGCAACTTATTTCTATCAATTAAACAATTAACAATGCCTCAAGCTATTTGAAAGAAAGAATCTTTTATCATTGTCACGTTTTGAAATGTGGCAAATATTCAGCATCTACTTGATTCACAAACATATTGAAACTTTATGGGAGAAAAACCTGGAGAAAATGGTAAATGGTCTCTTTCTCCAACTGGATAGAATGGGACATAAAAAATAGAGCTGTGGGTCTGTTAGTGCTGCCAGTGGCTCTCACTGCAGTGGGATATGCACACATCTTGCATTCCCACTAATTAGAGCACCCTGCATACACACAGCAGAGGGAACAACTCCTTCAGGTTTTAGGGATGCTGATGCTATCTCCCCACATGACTATGGCTTTGTTTTTCACAAATACCATTGGGTAACAGCTGGAAGAAGACATGTCAGGTTTCAAGGCTGTGAGAAAATGAATGTTTTTATGACATGATTTATAAATGATATTATATCTATGAAATTTTAATGCTTTAATTTTGGCCCACATAGCATGAATTAGTGAGCCAAGATACTATCGGACCTCAATTTCACAAGAGTAATTTCCATGAAGAGATGAAGAGGACATAGCTCTTTCTAAAGGTTACCTTGTCAGCAGAAGAGGCAGATGTGATGGTAACCCAGAGTGCTCTTGTTTACAAAACAACTCTGTTGCAGGAATCCAAACAATTTTCATTCCATGGTCTTGTAATCAAAATAAGACTAATGGAAAGATGAGTAATTTTATTCAGATTTAATGACAGAAACTTATATAAACAAAGCAATTCAAAGAAAAGTGAAAACTCTTAAAAATATTTACATATCAAGCCGGGTGTGGTGGCGCACGCCTTTAATTCTAGCACTTGGGAGGCAGAGGCAGGCGGATCTTTGTGAGTTCAAGGCCAGCCTGGTCTACAGAGTGAGTTCTAGGACAGCTGGGGCTACAGGGAGACCCTGTCTTGAAAAGACCAAAAAAAAATTTTTTTTTTTACATATCAAAAATCCCCCCTTGGTTGCCATCACATCTGGCAGGTTAATTATTAATCCTACAAGAGAAAAGAACTTTGCATAAAGCTACAACTTTAATCTTTAAACTAGAGAAATTTTTGTTTCATTTTGTTTCTTTTTATTTTGTTTCATTTCTCCTTCCTTTGTTTGTTTTGGGAGATGAGAAGTGCAGGTGGCTCCGGGTCATGCCATCAACAGTGTAAATTCCTTATATATTAGACATTCAGACCAGATTGCAGAGGAGATGCCTGAGCTAGCTTATGTCTCACAGTTCACAGAGAGAGAGAGAAAAGTAAACTTCAGAGAACAATCTCGCAAAGGAGTTGATTATGTTGCTTGAAGTCTCAGACTTTCATAGCTCAGGGAGAAGGAAGATCAAGGGCACCCAAAGAAGTCAAGAAAGACCTCTGTGAAGAGAAGACTGAAGCCTGAACAGGGCACTGAACACAGTAGAAATCTGATAGCTATGGAGGAAGGGTCACTATTGCCAAGGGATCACACTGGATCAATACTGGTACTTGGAAACATGATATAAAAAATGATTAATAGTTCAAAGAAACATGAGCTATATATGCAATCTGAATTCTTTAGCTACATCAGCCCTCCTCATTCCTCTGACCACTGTGGAGAATGTTAATCAGGCTCCCTGGTCTTGGCCCTCTAACCTTTCTTCTGACAAGTCTCCTGTCCATTTCAAAGTTATGGCAAAACTTTTCTGAAATTAGGCACTAGACCAATTCAAAGGTGTAAGCAATGCTTATTAGGTAAACCAGACAAATTTGCAATCCAGTGTCTCAGGGGACTAATATTTCACCTCTTTTAGAATGTTATTGCCTGTCTGAGTCCAGCTGCTTGTCACAAAGCTGCCAAGATTCCTTGGTCTAACAGCAGCAGGGAAATAGTGATCTTTAATTACAACAGGAGAATAAATAATCAACTTGCAAGATGCAGTTCAAATAAGACATAAATTTGTTTCTGGACATCCCATGATATCAAAGCTCAGGTCTAATAGGAGATTTGAAATAGCTTCATTTTCTATAGTGCATCTGGATGTGGCCAAGTCTTCTTCTTGGCCTTCTCCCATACCTCTAAGTAAAAACCACCATGCTCAGAAACACTACCACCACATAACTAATAACCCTTTTCCTACTGCATCTGACCGTCTCCAGGGGAGAAAGCATAGAAACTCCTTGAGCATAGTGGCCTAAGGTTTCCCTAGCTGGCCTTGCCTGCCCTGGCCACCTGTTCTCTGTTTAGAGAAATCATCCTTTCCCCCACCAACCTTCTGTTCCTTGTCCCAGACTAACAATGATATATGGGGTGATGTGTTTCTCCTAATTATGAAAATTGCTTTCCATTGCTTCCAACATTTTTATTTGATATCTTCTCAGAATCTTGGTTAGCGTCTGTGCCTTGGGGCCCTTAAGTAAAATTAGATCTTAGAGCCCCCATATGGGATCCGACACACAGCTTTTAACAAGGAGCTCTTATTTTGAAGAGGGAAAGTGGTAATTCAAAGATGCCAGTTCTCTACTTTACAAAGCACTTCACCACCAAGCCTAGTTTCCATATCTGAGAATTCCTGAGATTCAGCAGTACCATATCACCACTGGGAATGGTATGATTACTGGTGTCAATTCCCTGAAGATTTCCTTCTGTATGGTGCTCCTTTACAATGTGACCTTCTACCTATGTTTGTGAGTTACCGCCACACCCCTGCTTCACGTGAGAAATGTGAGAGGCACTCATCATGCCTGACACTCCTCTATTTTCATCAAATCTCCCTCATCCACAATCCACTCCAATCTACACATTCCACCTTAACATTAGAGTCTCACAATTTCTCACTTGGATTATTGAAGAGAGGGGAGCCACTCATTCCCAGCTGCACCTGTCCTGTATACCTTCACCCCAATACCTCTTTTAGTTACTTTTGCACCTTCTATTCTGAATGATTGCCCTAAAGTACTGTGATGGATAATACTGTCAATTCGACAGGGTCTACAATTACCTAGGAGACAAATTTCTAGATATTTTGTGAAGGAGTTTCTAGGTGGGGCTAATTGAGGTAGGAAACCCTACCTTAAATTTGAGCAACACCAAGCATTAGGCTGGGGTCCTGGTCCAAATATGAGTAGAAAGCGAGCTGATCTCAACATAATCAGCTGCCACAAGCTCTCATTTCCGTGACTTCCCATCTGATGGAAAGTTCCCTTGAACTGTGAGCCAGAATGAACCTTTCTTTCCTTAAGTTGCTTTTGTTGGATATTTTGTAACGGCAACAAGAAAAGTTACTAATATAAGAACTGATCTTCTTTTGTTATTCTCTTCCTTTTTGGCATTTAGTGGCTCCCTGGGCTTTTGGGGGTGTGTAGAAACCTTTTGATCTGAAGGCCTGAAATGATGCAACTTCTTGTAAGGAACTTTGACTTCTCCTTGGGTTGATGTCTTTCTTAACCTGTGCTTGCATCTAATACCACATCCTACTGTCCCAATGAATTTCTCTGGATGTTGGGAGACTGTTCTTTCTCACTTGTCTGTGACTCCTCAGTGCTCCATGTTTAGTGAAGAATAAGTGAAGACTGTAATTTATAAACAAAGTCTGTCCACATCCTGACTGACCACTGAGAGTGTAAGTGGATAAGTCACTAGTTTTCAGATGATACTGAAAATCAAAGGTGGAGGAGAAACTCAATTTTCTTTTAACAATGAAATTGCCAATGTGCTTGGGATGGATGCTGGGAAGGAAGTTAAGAATGGTTACCTTCTAAGGGAGCTAGGGAGGAGGCACAGTGGTTAAGAGCACTGGCTGCTCTTGCAGAGGACCTGGGTTCAATTCCTAGCACCTACAACATGGCTAACAACTGTCTGTAATTCCATGGAATCCAGAGCTGCTACTGATCTTTAAGGGCACCGCATGGCAATATACTCATACACATAAAAATAAACAAATAAAATATTTTTTAAAAAGAATGGTTACCTTATGGTTGCTGCAGCATATTCGCATAGAGACATGATTTACCCAGGTTTTTGGGAAGCAGCATTTATTTATGTGTGCTGGCACAGCCCCATGGATTCACATCCAAAGGCTGAGCCTTCATCACAGCAGAGATTTCTAGTCCCCCTTTATTTTTAGCGTCTTTGTCTCCTCTCCATGGTAACACCCATGCTGATTATGTGTTCTGTGCTATGCGCTTGCCACAGGGTCATGCATATGCATATACAGACATTGATTGATCATACCACATCTAGATTGCTTTTTGTTCTGGAAGGTTCTTGCCACACCATTGGTAATTAAAATGGGTTTTCATTTCCTTTTCTCAGAAAGATAAACTTTCGATTTGGCTCAGATCAAGACACTTCACCCCTGGTTTCCTCATGATGCCATGCTGTGTGCCACAGTCTCTTCAACAGCCATGCAAACAGGTATTCAGGTTGTTTGAAACTCCAATTCCAGAATCGTGGTTTCTACTAAAATAACTCATCACTTTAAATATCCTTGCTCCATGAAAAACTTCAGATAGTGCTCACAAGGCCAAGTTTACCTTAGCCTGTATCCTACACCACAGGCTGGTCTAGTAACACAATAAACTTTCTGCGTGACAGTTTTCAAAGCAACTGTCAAAGCAACTGGTGCTCTGTGATACACTCTTATTTCCTTCATTAGTTCTATGGAAGAGTTGAGCACATTAGGCCTTTTCAGGGCTTGTAGATATTTGCTCTTCACATGTTGGTGAAGAAATAAATACTTTCCTCAAACCAGAACCTGAAATTTTATTTCAAATACAGAAATCCCAGATGTCAGATTGGTGGCACACACTTTTAATCCTAGCACTTGGGAGACAGAAGCAGGAGAATCTCTGTGAGTTCAAGGGCAGCTTGGTCTACATAGTGAGTTACAGTACAGCTGGAGCTACAGGAAGACCCTGTCTCAAAAAAAAAAAAAAAAAAAAAAAAAAAAAAAAAAAAAAAAAAAACCAAAACAAACAAACAAACATGGAGCTACTTACTTGTAGAATGGACACTCTCACCCAGGAGTGAGCTTTCTGTTCTGAAAATTTAAAGAAGAGGCTGATAATATCATTTAATATGCTAGGAGGAATACTCAGTCATTGAGAGCAGGAAGACAGAGAGGGCAGGAAGGGGACTTTAGCACTATGTACTCATCCTGAGATCCTATGACCATAACAGATTCTATTCAAGTAGAGATAGAATCATCGTGTAGAATTACATAATTTCAAAAGACTATACAGCATCACTAGAAATGAGACTGATAAAACTGTCTCAATTTTATGCAATTCACTATTTTAGACATATAGTTTAGATAAAAATTCCTGGTTTTGAATTTAGCATATGAGCACTGAAAACCACACCAGATAATGAGGTCCTGGAAGTGCTTATCCAAAACTATTTGTCTATAATTTTCCTAAGCTTGTCAAATTTTGTATTTCTACCCTCTCTTCCCCTTCCCCTGGAGTATATGCTCCACAAGGGATTGAGTGCATCACTCACACCAATATCACAAGTATCTTCCCAGGATAAAGTAGGCATTCCATGGATAGGTATTGCATTTAAGCATTTTCTTACCTTCTTACATACAAGATTGCTTCAAAAAGGACAAAAGTGTCTTCCTACCCAGAGTGAATGTTTTCCTGAGATTTTTCTCTGTTGTCATATACACATGCTAAGGATTCTAAGACTGACCAGTCATAACAGTTCAGAAATATGAGACCAAAGAATAAATTCAAAATATTAACAATAAACACACATATGAAATTCCAAATATGCTAAGTTTTTTTTTCTTCTTTTAGGCTTTCCCATTTTCAATAATTGTTTCTAGGGGCAGTTGGATGGCTCAGCAGGTAAGGGAGCTTGCTGCCAAGCCTGACCACCTGAATTTTATTCCAGAACCTAAATGGTGAAAGGAGAGTGTAGGTTCTGCTCTTATAAGTCCAGGAAGCTGTTGGCTTTCTGGTGGTCATGAAAGGCTGATGACCTTGTCACTGGATCTGTGTCTTGGCTGCTGGCCTCTTGATACACACCCATGAAGCTGACAGCTTTGTGGGCAAACCTATGGCTGCAGAGATGATAATGTCCCAGCCCCACCAGGCCAGGAAACTGCTGGTTTCTGTGGCCCCCATCTGTGCACAAACCTGTGGTTCCAGGATGTTGGGCTTTGTGACTACCAAACCAGTCTTGGGAAACAGCTCATATGTCTGCACAAGGCAGAAAGGTAGCTGAAAGATTAATAGTTCCATGATCAATCATGTAATAACTCAGAGATCTCTGGCTGCTAGTCAAGCTTGTAGGAATTCTCTTTATTCAAGCAGGGCAAAGGACACACAATAGGGTTAGGGTTAGGACAATAGGGTTAGGACAGGCAGCCATCACTTTGGATGACAGCACTTCCAAGTAACCTATAGCAGATTTCCACGTCACCATGCACCACCTTGGTGGTGGGGCGGACCCAGAAAGGGATGGGTGGGAGAACAGGGAAGTTCATGGAGCCAAGCTCTACTCTGATCCCCACACAGGTGCTGTGGTACACACACACACACACACACACACACACACACACACAGAGAGAGAGAGAGAGAGAGAGAGAGAGAGAGAGAGAGTAAATAAATAAATGTAAAAAAAAGTGTTTCTAAAATGAAATTTTATAACCTGCATGATACAAAATAAAAAAGCAAGGGAAGACACCACCTGGCAATGTATACAGAACCAGGAGGGCATCTTCTCTTTTCCATATGTGGGTAAAACACAAGCAATATGACACAGGCCACAGAGTCACCCAAAGAGATGCTGAACACTTAGTGTCACTTCTTTGGTAGCCCTTCTTAGGTGCTGTGTATGTTATGGGACATTTGTACAGAGAGACAGACACCAAGACTATCAGCCAGGAAGCACCATTAATTGATGCTGACATTGGCTCAGTGGCTTCATATCCAAAGGCTGATTGGGTGTTACCTCATATACTTGTTGTCTCATATACTTTTCATTTCCTTCACATGGTAACATACGTGCTGATTAGGTGTCCCATGCCACAGAATTGTGACAGGTCATGCATGTGTGCATAGACATTGATTATGATACATGACACCTGTCTTTTCCTCGATCTGGGCGGCCCTTACCATGTGTGCGCACTGTGCCCTGTTCTCTGTAGGATGTGATAGTGCTGCATGCCGTGCCACAACCAGAGACGAGACTTCTAATGTAGATGGAGGAGGAAGAGGATTTGGTCCCTGTTGATGAGCTTATATTGCCTCTGAATTTCCAGCAATAAACTGGAAGCCAGTGAATGAACCCAGAGGGCAGTTCCACCCACCGAGACTGTTCATCACTTAAGAAATGAGTGTGGAAAGCAAAGGATGTGGATGTGGCCCCAGGGCATGACGGGGCTGGGCAATCTCTGAAGTTTGTTCAATGCCTTTAGCTAAAAGCACAACTAACCAAGGAACTGTTCTTTCCCACAAGTCTCCTTGAAACTCCCTTCTAATTTATTCACGTTGATCACTGTGGAAGTATGATCACTTTTACAAACATTACTTAACTTTCTGGATGATGGCTTGGAATCAGCAAAGCTTCCATTCAAGTGATATAACAGGCAATTTCACTTTCTTCTACTAAGTTTAAGGTACTAGGTCACTACCTAGAATTGTTCAAATTGTGTGTTCTGTCTGCTTGCCAAGCCTTGAGACTAACAATACTTTTGACAAGCTGAAAAAAATTCCTTAGCTGCCTGCTGTCTCTGCAACAAATTTCTTTCATCAACTAATTCACTAATTTGGGTCTTCTGGAGAACTCAGCTAATTTGTAAGAACAGGTGGCTCATCCATAAGTGTTCAATAAAGATTCACACATGATTACCCAGACAGCATTGCCTTAAAAACAAACGAGGAGATAAATGAGTGTATTCATTGAGCAGCTAAAGAGACAGACCAGAGATTCTTTAGTAGATAACAGTGTACATCTGGTGATCTGACAGAATTCTTCCCAAAACTGGCGGGGGGAGGGAAGCAGAAACAGGTGACATAAGGATATAAATTCCTTGTCATGTGGACAATTAAGAATCCTTGGGAAAACTACCAAGAGTTGATGGATATTAAACAAAAATTAGTAATTATAGTTTCAGTCTTATTTTTCCTCTGTTCTTACCTTTACCTAGCCTTTAATTAACTAATTCTCACATTTACAGAGCACTAAACAGCATTAATATGCATGGGCACTAATTCAGTCAGTGAGGTCAATTGTCTTTATTATAAAAGGAGGAAAGGGTAGGATATATGGTTAAGAAAACGTCATCTCGTTTATGACCTAAATTAGATGCTGAGATTTTAGCAAGCTAGGTAAGAAAAAAAAAGATGCCTCTTGTAAAAAAATTTAAAGACAATCATCATCCTACCAGTTTCTTGGACATAAATATACAGAATTAAATAAAACAATAAGATATGAAAAAGAATGATAGTAATTATAGATGATATTTTTCTTGAATTTAATAAATTGTTTTCTCACAAGGAAAGTACAATTTGCTTAACAAAACATGTCTATCACACAAGAAACATCGAAAATACAAAGAGATGTTAACATAGGTTTTGTTTAAAAGGGAAACTGTTTTGGTTAAGAGAGTTTCTGCAGTGGGGCTGGAGAGATGGCTCAGTGGTTAAAAGCACTGGCTGCTCTTGCCCAGGACCCTGATTTGGTTCCCAGCACCCGCATGATGGTTAAGAACCATCGGTAACTACAGTTCCAGGGAGAATCCAATGCCCTCTTCTGACCTCCATGGGCACTGCACAACATGGGTGCACTTACATGCATGCAGGTAAAATGCACATAAAATAAAAGTAACAAATGCAATATTTTAAAAAAGAGTTTCTGTAAGATAGCATAGAGCACAAATACTCTTTTTAATTCCTTAGTAGAGAATTGAGCAAATGTGTCTGGGTGTTGTATAAATTATTACCTGCCAAACTATAAGATACCACAAAATACAAGGAGTACTGAAATAGGTTTAAATTAACAGATACGTAACAGAGTGATGATGAGTTCAGACACTTAAATATGGTAAGTACAGAGCACCAATGCACAGACACAAAACCTTTATTTTCTAGTTACAATCCTAGCTATTCTCCTATTCTTTTATCTCAGATAAATAAATGTTTGCATTCATAAGAGTGTACATACTTCTAGAATTCTGAAGATTTAAAATAAAGGTCAATGGAAGTGAGGACTCTCAGGTCCTCAAGCCTCCCGTGAACTCTGCCCATGCAAGTTCCCACTGTCTCTCCAGCACCTCATGGAGATCACAAGTGGAAAAATAGGGCTCCCACAGAAAAGACTGAAAATAGAAATCTCTAAGAATTCTGATAATGGGGCTGAAGAGGTGGCTCATCAGTTAAGAGCACTGGCAGCTCTTGCAGAGGACCTGGGTTCAAATTCCAGCAATCACATGGCTGGCTAACAGCGTTGTTCTCTAACAAAACATGATTTCTGCAAGAAAGAGGATCCAGTTCTACAACTCAGGATAAAATTGTGGCTGTAAAAGCCTTTCAGCCAGTACAAGGATTGCTAGCCTTTATAAGGTGAAAATTATCTCTTTTTTTTTTAAGCATTTAAAATTTTTATTCCATATGTAATTCATGTGCTTGTGGTACATATAATTTCACATCTTTGTTTTCCAAATGAGCTGTTTTCAATCTTGAAATGTCCAAGGAGTAAAAGGAACCCTTGTATTCCTTTGGCCTGGGAGCTATCTTTTCCACTCTTCTCTTGAATTCCAGAGAATCTAAGAAGGTCTAAGTTCCTAGTGAGATGGAAGGTTGGAAATAGTAATTCTAATGGTTCTCTCCTTTCTTTTGCTGTTTCAATGTTGCACTTCACACTGATCCTGTTCTACTGTAATGAGCATCTACAACTGCAGTTTGTCATACATGCCCCAGACATAAAGTTACAATACTGGGCCACATGCACATCTGCTTTTAAGTGAAGCTATTTCACCAGGCACTAGCACTTTGCCTTGGCTGCTGGGCCTCAGATCTGTAACCGGACTAGTGTGATCAAACTGATATTCACATAACAAGTGATTAGAAAGTTTCAAATCATATAAGAGATTAGTTTCCTCTCTTTGTTTATACTAGACAGGTACCTGCAGACCCCCTTTAAAGCTTAGATAGGAGTGGGGCATTGTGGTGCTAGCCTTTAGTCCCAGCACTTGGGTGGAGAGACAGAGGTAGGTTAGGTCTCCATGAGATTGAGGCTAGTCTGATCTACAAAGTAAGTTTTAGGCCAGCTGGAGCCACAGGGAAACTCTGCCTTTCCCCAAACAAAAGTAAAATAAAATGAAGCCTATAGACAATACTTTCTTGGGTTCTGGGAATGCCCGTGTCACCTTTCCCAGAATCAATAGCAAGTTTTCATTAGCTACTCAAATGATTTTTTTTTTTTTTTTGGTCTTTCGAGGCAGGGTCTCCCTTGTTAGGCCCCAGTTGTCTCCTTCGGAACCACTTGTTAGACCCGGCTGGCCTTGAATGAACTCACAAAGATCTGCCCTGCCTCTGCCTCTCCCCGCAGGTGCTGGATTATTAAAGTTAAAGGCCCGTGCCACCCATCTCCCCATCTTTCAATTCTGCACTTTTTTCATCGTAATGAACTACTACCGCTCCACGCTACCTCCTTGATCATATGCTCCCAATTGTGGATATTTTCCAAATTCCACCTCTTAAGAGAAAAGCAGTTGAGCCAAAAGGCCGTGAACCGAGAATAGAGGCGGCGTGAGGTTAGGGAGGAGGGAGGAAAACACCGTAGGCCCCTGAATGGGGCGTCCGCCGTGGTCGCTCAGGGGGGTGGGAAAGGGAAACGATTGGTTGCGCCGGGGCCGCGTTTCCAGGCAGCTGCGTGCGAGCGCGGGGGAGGATAGGAGAGCGAACGAGGGTGGAAACGAAAAGTTTTGCGGTTTGGTAGGTGGAGTGCGCAGTTTTTTCTTGTGAGAGGGCCTCACTATGGTTGGATTTGAAAGAGGGAACCGAGACAAGGGGAACAACGGGACCAGCGTCGCTACAGTGTCAGAAGGGGAGTGAGCTAAAGAGAATAGAGACAAAAACGGCCTTAATAAATTGATTTATCTCAGAAAGCTAAATTTTATGTAACCCAAATTCAAAAGGGTAGCAAAAAAGTGTCATGGATCCTGATTGGAAAGGATGGAAAAAAGCATCCTAGGATGGGACGATGTGGGGACGGAAATTAGGTCCAATTACTTTTTCAGGCCAAGGCAGAGCAGAAGCAAAATTCCCTACGGGGAGAGGGCAGAGGGGCTCCCAGCAGAAGGAGTAAGATAAACCATCCCCCACGGAGGCCAAAAGGCCCCAGGGAACTTAGGTGGGCAGAGGTGAGAGGGGAGCCGTCATAACATGACACGGGTTTTTGGGAGGTAGGGGAACTGGGTGCAATCACTGTGGATAAGCCAGGGGAGGGGGGTGGGGGGTGCGGAGAGGCGAGAAAGGGGGGGGGCACAGGAGCCACCTCGACCCCAAATGTGGCAAGATACCCCAACGGAATCTTTTTCTTATCAGACTATGAAAAAGAGGATGGCATATTTCTAAATTATGCTTCTCAATTAAAATAGAAAGGAAAGCAAAAAACAAGCAGAAGAATTGATTAACACACGAGGACCCGAAGGCCCCATGGAAAATTTGAATGTGGAATACGTATACCCCGTAATTACCACCTGTAAGACCCAAGGGAACTTACAAAAATTTTGTGTTAGGTTGTGAAACCTCCGGGTTCGCCATAAAAATTCTAAGTTCCGGTCGGTAACACACCCCAAAAAGACCTCCCCTAAGATACAATTGTTACTAATGCCTGATGTAATGTTGGTAGATATATGTTTTATATTTTTTATTGAAGTTTGGTGCAATTTTCTACAACATTTCTTAATAAAAATCACATTTAGAACCACCGTTTCCCCTTCATTGCCCCCCACCCTACACAATGCTCCTGCAACCTTCTGATAGGTGTGTTTCAGTTGAAAATCTTTGAGACCTGTTTGGTGTAGTTTCATCATTTATAGACAAATTATTTCAATAATTCTGTGGCACATGGGACAGAATGATATCCATCAGTTTCAGAATTTGCAGAACCACTGAGACCAGGTACATGGAGCCCGAATGGCGAGATGGGATGGATTGGTGGTCAGATAGTGATAGGATGGGGACAACGGGTGAGTAGTGATGTCGGTTGTGGTGTTGTTGTACCTGTGGGTATTCCTGTTAAGGCTTAATCAGGGAGTTTGAGTAGGGCAGAAGTATGGAAAGAGTAGTGATGTTGATTGTTTGATAGGGGCGACAGTAAGTGGGTACCGGAGGGGTTTTGGAACCTTATGGGCTTATTAAGTGAGAAGTTTGTAGGTATTGGGCTTGCAGGAACAGAGAAGGAGATGATTTGTTTGAGAAAAATTTAAGGAGATTATATTGTAGAAATTATTTCAAATCTTTAGGTGGCTGATTTTTTCTGAGTCATGTGACAAAGAGTAGAACAACTATTAACCAAAGGCAATATCAACTATTTTCTAATGGCTTAAACACTTTAAATATTAGATGTGAAAAGAATAGAGATGCTTTTGAGTCTGATCAGGATTTGCCTAAAAACCATTAGCCATTGAAGAAACAAGCCTCCATCGGGTCCTAGGTTGTCACCTATGTTTTCATACACCTTACTAAAATTTTTTTTTTTCTTTTTTAGTTTTTTTTTTTTTTTTACCTTACTAAATTTTCATAGCAGCTGTTGTACCAGTTTTTAGCAGATGGACATTGTAGCCTCCTAAGAGAGCAATAATTGTGGCTCAACCATGAGCAACTATCTTGTGGCTAACACAAATAATACAACTTTGTTTCTGAGTTCAGGGCCGTTTCTCATTTAGTGTTAAGATAGGTTTGTAGTGTGGGTTTGAATTGGGGATGACTTTTGCTTCATGAGCCATTTCAAAACTTTTTCTTTTTTCTGCTGTTTCAGTTAGAAGTTTCTTAAATCATCAGTTTTGGGGTCCACGATCTATAACACGGTTGTTAGATAAGTGCCAGGGGGACCATGGACAATGGTCGGAGGATAACAACGGTTAAGGGAGTGGCGGGGGCAGGGATGCTCCCTGGCAGTAAACCCTGAAAAGCAATTTCAATTTTTGCCACCTCTTTTGGGAGTATAACAGGGGTGGCAGCGAACGTCCTGATGAGGAGGAACGATGGAGGAATGGACCAAGCCACAAGGAAATTGAGGGACGCCTTCCTAGAGGGCAGCGGCGATGAGGAATACTTGGGAGAAAAGGGGCCCCCCTGCGGCCAAACCGAGACGTTTTTAGAAGGTAAAATGTACTGGTTTGTACATTGGGAGTGGCTCTAATTATTTACTTCCTAAAGGTCTAGAGATCAGAATCCACTAAAAAAGTGAGTTTTATCTGACTACTTTATAACCTGCAAATCATTGAAAATGTCATTTTACTTCATTGTGTACCTTCAAATCTTTTATACATCCTTGTATGAGAAAGAAAAACATGGGGTTTGAGCGTGGCTCCTTGCTCTTACAGTGGACCTGAATTCCGTTCCCAGCACACCATGTATGTGACTAACACCTTCTGTAAAAGTCAGTTCCAGGTGATTTGATGCCATCTTCTGGCTTTAGTGGGCATTGCATGTGTGGGTGCACTTACATAATATAGACAATACAATCATAGGCATAAAATAAAAAAAATCAAAAAAAAAAAAAAAAAAAAGAGCATTTTTTATTTTTTACGGGGGGAGGCCGGATAGATAGCTCCCACACACACCACCCACACCACCCGTACATCACCACACACCGCTCCCTCCCGGTACGCCTTCGGGCATGCTCCCGTGACCCCAGGCGACTTTGTGTGGCGCTTTCGTGCTCGTCTTCTCTCTGTCTCGCGCGCGTTCTTTTTCGCCCGTTCCGTCCCCTGCGTGATGTCCCTTTCCGCCTCCTTCTCCCGCGACTGCTCAGTCTCTCGCGCCGCTCCTCTTTCCTCTCTTCCTCTGCCCCTGTGTGTGTGTGTCAACACACACACCTGTCCCACAGTAGCACACACGCACACACCTCTTGTATGTCCCCCCTTTTGTAGCCCAACCCCACACACCACCCCCCCCACTCCTGTTCCACCACCGTTTCATCTTCTATGTGTCCTTTTATTCCTGGACGCCACCCACCACCACCCCCCCACCCCCCACAGTCCCTTTCTTCCCCCCCCCCTCCCCTTCTTCCCCCTCTTCTCTTCCCTTTCATCTTTACCATCCCCTCTTCTCTCTCTTCTCCTTCTTTTTTTTTTTTTTTTTTTTTTTTTCTCCTCTTCTCCTCCTCCCTCTCCCGCCCTCACGTAGCCCGCGCGCCCTACGCGCGTCGCAAGCGCGGCTTGGTTGCCTATGGCTCGGCGAGAGCTCGGCCAGCTCGTCATCTGAAGTCTGATGATGGATTATAAGTACGCGGCATCATACGCAACGAGATAAGAGGAGGAACCCTTAATATTTGACTCTTCCCTTTTCCTTCTCTCTTTTCTCCAACTCTGTCACCCCTATCCTTTTTCACACCCTCACCTATGTTAGTCTTAGCCTGCCGCCTTTCCATAAAGATGTGATATGAGTGTCTTGAAGCACCACAAGTCACATTTCTCTCCTCCTCGGTACATAGATATTCTTTCTTAATCCACCTGTTTCCCTTATTATTCATTTCTTCCTATTCTTTTTGTACCAGTCTCTTGTGTGTACTCATTCTTATCTTCAGTCTGACTATTGCTTTTTTTTTTTTTTTCCTTTTTATTTTATTTTTTTGAGTCCGTATTTGTATGAGATGTACTGTCTCATGCAGTTTGTGCACCCGTGTCGTGCAATGCGCGGAGGTCAGAAGGGGGTGTCGGTCTTGCCCTGGAACTGGATGGTTCCACACCGAAGGAGAGTTAGTTTCCGACGCAGGTTTCGCTGCCATGTGGGGCTGGGGATCCGAACCCGGGCCCTCTACAGAGCGGTCGGTGCTCTTAACCTAGCTTAATTCGGCCATCCTCTCCAGCCCCTGACTATTTGTTATTTTACTTTGTAGGGCTGGTCTGGTGGACCTTAATTCCTACAGCCTATTCCTATCAGGGGAAATTTTAATTTCCCTTCCGACTACGACAAGTAGTTTTGCTGAATAAACAGTATTCAAATTGGCTCCATAGTCTTTTGAACTGTGATACTTTGGTCCGGTGCTCTTCTTCCTTTTTATAATTACATGAGACATGTCGGGTTTATAATTCTGAGTTGTAATTCTTTTATTTGCGAAAACTTTGTTCTNTCTCTACTTTACAAAGCACTTCACCACCAAGCCTAGTTTCCATATCTGAGAATTCCTGAGATTCAGCAGTACCATATCACCACTGGGAATGGTATGATTACTGGTGTCAATTCCCTGAAGATTTCCTTCTGTATGGTGCTCCTTTACAATGTGACCTTCTACCTATGTTTGTGAGTTACCGCCACACCCCTGCTTCACGTGAGAAATGTGAGAGGCACTCATCATGCCTGACACTCCTCTATTTTCATCAAATCTCCCTCATCCACAATCCACTCCAATCTACACATTCCACCTTAACATTAGAGTCTCACAATTTCTCACTTGGATTATTGAAGAGAGGGGAGCCACTCATTCCCAGCTGCACCTGTCCTGTATACCTTCACCCCAATACCTCTTTTAGTTACTTTTGCACCTTCTATTCTGAATGATTGCCCTAAAGTACTGTGATGGATAATACTGTCAATTCGACAGGGTCTACAATTACCTAGGAGACAAATTTCTAGATATTTTGTGAAGGAGTTTCTAGGTGGGGCTAATTGAGGTAGGAAACCCTACCTTAAATTTGAGCAACACCAAGCATTAGGCTGGGGTCCTGGTCCAAATATGAGTAGAAAGCGAGCTGATCTCAACATAATCAGCTGCCACAAGCTCTCATTTCCGTGACTTCCCATCTGATGGAAAGTTCCCTTGAACTGTGAGCCAGAATGAACCTTTCTTTCCTTAGTTGCTTTTGTTGGATATTTTGTTACAAAACGTCAACAGAAAATGTTACTAATATAAGAATGATCTTCTTTTGTTTTCCTTTCCTTTTTGGCATTTAGTGGCTCCCTGGGCTTTTGGGGGTGTGTAGAAACCTTTTGATCTGAAGGCCTGAAATGATGCAACTTCTTGTAAGGAACTTTGACTTCTCCTTGGGTTGATGTCTTTCTTAACCTGTGCTTGCATCTAATACCACATCCTACTGTCCCAATGAATTTCTCTGGATGTTGGGAGACTGTTCTTTCTCACTTGTCTGTGACTCCTCAGTGCTCCATGTTTAGTGAAGAATAAGTGAAGACTGTAATTTATAAACAAAGTCTGTCCACATCCTGACTGACCACTGAGAGTGTAAGTGGATATAAGTCACAGTTTTCAGAGCTACTGAAACTCAAAGGTGGAGGAGAGAAAGAAAACTCAATTTCTTTTAACAATGGAAATTGCCAGTGCTTTGGGCTGGTGCTGGAAGGAAGCTAAGAATGGTTACCTTCTCAGGGAGCTAGGGAGGATGACAGTGGTTAAGCGAGCACGGCTGCTCTTGCAGAGGACCTGGGTCAATTCCTAGCACCCATGTGGCTGTTAACAACCATCCTTATTTCCAGTTTCAGGGGATCTGCAGGATTGCATGACACATGTTTACCTACCTACATGCAGCCATTATATCATACACATAAAAATAAACAAAAATATTATAAAATATTTTTTAAAAGACATGGTTACCTTATGGTTGCTGCAGCATATTCGCATAGAGACATGATTTACCCAGGTTTTTGGGAAGCAGCATTTATTTATGTGTGCTGGCACAGCCCCATGGATTCACATCCAAAGGCTGAGCCTTCATCACAGCAGAGATTTCTAGTCCCCCTTTATTTTTAGCGTCTTTGTCTCCTCTCCATGGTAACACCCATGCTGATTATGTGTTCTGTGCTATGCGCTTGCCACAGGGTCATGCATATGCATATACAGACCATTGATTGATCCATACCACATCTAGATGATTTTGTGTTCTGGAAGGTTATTGCTAACAAAATGGTAATTAAAATGGGTTGTACTTGTTTCCTTTCTCAGAAAGATAAAACTTTCGATTTGGCTCAGATCAAGACACTTCACCCCTGGTTTCCTCATGATGCCATGCTGTGTGCCACAGTCTCTTCAACAGCCATTGAAAACAGGTATTCAGTTGTTTTTGAAACTCAACTTCCAGACTCGTGGTTTTTCTACATAAAATAACTCATCACTTTAAATATCCTTGCTCCATGAAAAACTTCAGATAGTGCTCACAAGGCCAAGTTTACCTTAGCCTGTATCCTACACCACAGGAAGGAAGATTTACACTCTCACCTGGTCTAGTAACACAATAAACTTTCTGCGTGACAGTTTTCAAAGCAACTGTCAAAGCAACTGGTGCTCTGTGATACACTCTTATTTCCTTCATTAGTTCTATGGAAGAGTTGAGCACATTAGGCCTTTTCAGGGCTTGTAGATATTTGCTCTTCACATGTTGGTGAAGAAATAAATACTTTCCTCAAACATGAACCTCGAAATTTTTTTCAAATACAGAAATCCAAGATGTCCGATTGGTGGCACACGCCTTAATCCTCGCACTTGGGAGACAGAAGCAGGAGGATCTCTGTTGAGTTCAAGGGCAGCTTGGTCTACATAGTGAGTTCCAGTACAGCTGGAAGCTACAGAAGCCCCTGTCTCAAAAAAGACAAAAAAAAAAAAAAAAAAACCAAAACAAACAAACAAACAGGAGCTAGCTTACTTGTTCGAATGGACACTCCTCACCCAGGAGTGAGCTTTCTGTTCTGAAAATTTAAAGAAGAGGCTGATAATATCATTTAATATGCTAGGAGGAATACTCAGTCATTGAGAGCAGGAAGACAGAGAGCGGCAGGAATGGGACTTTAGCCCTATGTTACTCATCCTGAGATCATATGACATAACAGCTTTTATTCAAAGTAGAGATACGAATCATCGTGTAGACTTACATAATTTCAAACGACTACTATACAGCATCACTGACCTGAGACTGATAAAACGTTCAAATTTTATGCAATTCATTTTTTAGGGTGGGGTTGGACATATAGTTTAGATAAAAATTCCTGGTTTTGAATTTAGCATATGAGCACTGAAAACCACACCAGATAATGAGGTCCTGGAAGTGCTTATCCAAAACTATTTGTCTATAATTTTCCTAAGCTTGTCAAATTTTGTATTTCTACCCTCTCTTCCCCTTCCCCTGGAGTATATGCTCCACAAGGGATTGAGTGCATCACTCACACCAATATCACAAGTATCTTCCCAGGATAAAGTAGGCATTCCATGGATAGGTATTGCATTTAAGCATTTTCTTACCTTCTTACATACAAGATTGCTTCAAAAAGGACAAAAGTGTCTTCCTACCCAGAGTGAATGTTTTCCTGAGATTTTTCTCTGTTGTCATATACACATGCTAAGGATTCTAAGACTGACCAGTCATAACAGTTCAGAAATATGAGACCAAAGAATAAATTCAAAATATTAACAATAAACACACATATGAAATTCCACATATGCTAAGTTTTTTTTTTCTCTTTTAGGCTTTTCCCATTTTCAATAATTGTTTCTAGGGGCAGTTGGATGGCTCAGCAGGTAAGGGAGCTTGCTGCCAAGCCTGACCACCTGAATTTTATTCCAGAACCTAAATGGTGAAAGGAGAGTGTAGGTTCTGCTCTTATAAGTCCAGGAAGCTGTTGGCTTTCTGGTGGTCATGAAAGGCTGATGACCTTGTCACTGGATCTGTGTCTTGGCTGCTGGCCTCTTGATTACCACACCCATGAAGCTGAAGCTTTGTGGGCAAACCTATTGGTGCAGAGATGATATGTCCCAGCCCCCCAGGCCAGGGGGAAACTGCTGGTTTCTGTGGCCCCCATCTGTGCACAAACCTGTGGTTCCAGGATGTTGGGCTTTGTGACTACCAAACCAGTCTTGGGAAACAGCTCATATGTCTGCACAAGGCAGAAAGGTAGCTGAAAGATTAATAGTTCCATGATCAGTCGTGTAATAACTCAGAGATCTCTGGCTGCTAGTCAAGCTTGTAGAAATTTTCTTTATCAAGCCGGGCAAGGACACACCCTATGGTGTAGGGTTAGGACCAATAGGGTTAGGACAGGGCCCCAGCCCATCACTTTGCGATGACCCCCGCTTCAACCTTCCCCCAAGTACCTCTAGATAGATTTCACCGCCCACGTCGCCCACCAATCCCCGCCTGGGGCCGCCTCCCCCCTCTGCGTTGCGGAACCCCGACTCCCCCCCTAGCCAACACGGATGGATGATGGATGGTTGGAAGTGAGACGAGGGAAGTCATGGAGCACAGATCATAGGCTCTCTCTGATCCCACAACACAGGCTGCTGCCTGGGGGAACACACATTCACAGACTACACACACACCACACACCCACCTCACCGCGAGAAGAGAGAGAGAGGAGTTAGGAGATCCGGTGAGAGAGGACGAGATGCGAGGAGAGGAGAGCGAAGAGAGTAAATAAAGTAAAGATAAAAAAAAAAGTGTTTCTAAATGCAATTTTATAAAACCTGCATGATACAAAATAAAATAAGCAAGGGCAAACACCACCGTAGGAAACAATGTATACAGAACCAGGAGGGCATCTTCTCTTTTCCATATGTGGGTAAAACACAAGCAATATGACACAGGCCACAGAGTCACCCAAAGAGATGCTGACACTTAGTGTCACTTTCTTTGGCCCTTCTTAGTGCTGTGTATGTTATTGGGACATTTGTACAGCAGAAGAGACAGGACACCGAAGACTATAGCAGGAAGCACCATTAATTGATGCTGACATTGGCTCAGTGGCTTCATATCCAAAGGCTGATTGGGTGTTACCTCATATACTTGCTTACTTTTTTTTTTGTCTTTTCATATACTCTTTCATTTCCTTCACATGGTAACATACGTGCTGATTAGGTGTCCCATGCCACAGAATTGTGACAGGTCATGCATGTGTGCATAGACATTGATTATGATACATGACACCTGTCTTTTCCTCGATCTGGGCGGCCCTTACCATGTGTGCGCACTGTGCCCTGTTCTCTGTAGAATGTGATAGTGCTGCATGCCGTGCCACAACCAGAGACGAGACTTCTAATGTAGATGGAGGAGGAAGAGGATTTGGTCCCTGTTGATGAGCTTATATTGCCTCTGAATTTCCAGCAATAAACTGGAAGCCCAGTGAATGAACCCAGAGGGCAGTTCCACCCACCGAGACTGTTCATCACTTAAGAAATGAGTGTGGAAAGCAAAGGATGTGGATGTGGCCCCAGGGCATGACGGGGCTGGGCAATCTCTGAAGTTTGTTCAATGCCTTTAGCTAAAAGCACAACTAACCAAGGAACTGTTCTTTCCCACAAGTCTCCTTGAAACTCCCTTCTAATTTATTCACGTTGATCACTGTGGAAGTATGATCACTTTTACAAACATTACTTAACTTTCTGGATGATGGCTTGGAATCAGCAAAGCTTCCATTCAAGTGATATAACAGGCAATTTCACTTTCTTCTACTAAGTTTAAGGTACTAGGTCACTACCTAGAATTGTTCAAATTGTGTGTTCTGTCTGCTTGCCAAGCCTTGAGACTAACAATACTTTTGACAAGCTGAAAAAAATTCCTTAGCTGCCTGCTGTCTCTGCAACAAATTTCTTTCATCAACTAATTCACTAATTTGGGTCTTCTGGAGAACTCAGCTAATTTGTAAGAACAGGTGGCTCATCCATAAGTGTTCAATAAAGATTCACACATGATTACCCAGACAGCATTGCCTTAAAAACAAACGAGGAGATAAATGAGTGTATTCATTGAGCAGCTAAAGAGACAGACCAGAGATTCTTTAGTAGATAACAGTGTACATCTGGTGATCTGACAGAATTCTTCCCAAAACTGGCGGGGGGAGGGAAGCAAAGAAACGGTGGACATAAGGATATAAATTCCTTGTCATGTGCGACTAAATTAAGAATCTTGGGAAAACTACCAAGAGTTGATGGATATTATAAACAAAAATTAGTAAATTATCAGTTTCCGTCTTTTTCTCCTCTGTTCTTACTTTACCTAGCCTTTAATTAACTAATTCTCACATTTTACAGAGCACTAAAACAGCATTAATATGCATGGGCACTAATTCAGTCAGTGAGGTCAATTGTCTTTATTATAAAAGGAGGAAAGGGTAGGGTTGGACTATATGGTGTAAGAAAACGTCATCTCTTTGTTTATGACCTAATTAGATGCTGAGATCTTTAGCAAGCTAGGTAAGCAAAAAAAAAGATGCCTTCTTGTAAAAAATTTAAAGACAATCATCATCCTCCAGTTTCTTGACATTAAATCCATTACAAAATTAAAACAAAATTTACAGATATAAAAATAGAATGAACGATGATATACTTAATGATATTTTTTCTTGATTTAATAAATTGTTTTCTCACAAGGAAAGTACAATTTGCTTAACAAAACATGTCTATCACACAAGAAACATCGAAAATACAAAGAGATGTTAACATAGGTTTTGTTTAAAAGGGAAACTGTTTTGGTTAGAAAGGAAAAAAAGTTTTCTTTTGCGCCAAGTTGGGGCTGGAGAGTGGCTCGTGGTTTAAAAAGCACTGGCTGCTCTTGCCCAGGGATCCTGATTTGGTTCCGCACCCATGATGGTTAAGAACCATTCGGTAACTACAGTCCAGGGGAATCCAAGTGCCCTCTTCTGACCTCCATGGGGCATGCATCACACTGGGTGCACTTACATGCCATGCAGGTAAACTGACAACATAAAATAAAAAGTAACAATGCCAATATTTTAAAAAAGAGTTTCTGTAAGATAGCATAGAGCACAAATACTCCTTTTAATTCCTTAGTAGAGAATTGAGCAAATGTGTCTGGGTGTTGTATAAATTATTACCTGCCAAACTATAAGATACCACAAAATACAAGGAGTACTGAAATAGGTTTAAATTAACAGATACGTAACAGAGTGATGATGAGTTCAGACACTTAAATATGGTAAGTACAGAGCACCAATGCACAGACACAAAACCTTTATTTTCTAGTTACAATCCTAGCTATTCTCCTATTCTTTTATCTCAGATAAATAAATGTTTGCATTCATAAGAGTGTACATACTTCTAGAATTCTGAAGATTTAAAATAAAGGTCAATGGAAGTGAGGACTCTCAGGTCCTCAAGCCTCCCGTGAACTCTGCCCATGCAAGTTCCCACTGTCTCTCCAGCACCTCATGGAGATCACAAGTGGAAAAATAGGGCTCCCACAGAAAAGACGAAAATGAAATCTTAGAATTCTGATATGGGTGATAGACGGTGGGCTCATCCGCACTAGTTAACAGCACTGCAGCTTTGCAGAGATGACCTGGGTCAAATTCCACGCATCCCATGGCTGTAACGCATTTGTTCTCTAACAAAACATTGATTTCTGCAGACAGAGGATCCAGTTCTACAACTCAGGATAAAATTGTGGCTGTAAAAGCCTTTCAGCCAGTACAAGGATTGCTAGCCTTTATAAGGTGAAATTATCTCTTTTTTTTTTTAAGCATTTAATTTTTAATTCCATATAGTAACGAGTAGGACGTGTAGCTATAATTTAATCTTTGTTTTTCAAAATGAGCCTGTTTTCAATTTGAATATGTCCAAGGAGATAAACGGACCCTTGTATTCCTTTGTCCTGGGAACTATCTTTTCCACCTCTTCTCTTGAATTCCAGAGATCTAAGAAGGTCTCCAGTTCTAGGAGGATGGAAGGTTGAAAATAGTAATTCTAATGGTTCTCTCCTTTCTTTTGCTGTTTCAAATGTTGCACTTCACACTGATCTGTTCTACTGTAATGAGCATCTACAACTGCAGTTTGTCATACATGCCCCAGACATAAAGTTACAATCGGGCCACATGCACATCCTGTTTTTTTTTTTTATTATTTTTTTTTAATTGCATGCTTTGTGCATTACGTACATCACTTATTCAATTCAGCGATCAGGCATTTTTCTCCTCTCCCCTTCCCCCATCCTCGACCCCCACCCCCATCCCCAGATCAATGTATTCTGCATACTGTCTTGCATCTTTTCTGTTTTTGTTTTTTTTTTTCCTTTTTCTTATAAGTGATAATCCAGTGACAAGCATCCTTTCGTGCAAACCAATTCCAGGCTGTTTGTGCCAACCACCCACAGCCCACCATCCGTGGGGTGGTGGACATGTTTGTTTGTTCAATCAGTTGATCAAATGAGTGTGCCAGACTCACATTCGCTGTAGTTTCCCATTCACCCCAATCAAAGCACTTACTTCTACCCGCACACCCCTCTTCAACACAGGTTTGTCCCTAGGCTAGAAGAAGGGGCACAGGTGATGAGAAGGTAAAACAGTCCCACTCTCTCTGGAGCTGTGATTTGGAATTTCTGGTCCTTTCTGGCTGTTTCCTTTCATGGGCTGACAGTTTGTCCGGCGTAACCTTTCGATCCTACTAAGAAGCACATAAGTCTTAGATCTATAGGTATTTAGAGCCAGCCTAATGTTATGGTAGGTTTACTTTGGGCATAGAACACTTGTTTGGATGATATGTAATACCATGAATTACTTGACTTTCTTGCCTTCCCCCCCCCATAGAAACAAGGAGAAATATGTCGATGATGATGTCAGTTCTCCAAATGAAATTGGAGACAACTATTATAGAGGTGAAATCTCTTAAAACCCATAAAAACTGCCTCTTTAATTGACTAATAGCCATAAACTGTGAAAAGGATATACTCTGTTCAGAACAAATATAATATAAAGTCCTTCGGCTATGCACTTAGGCAAAGTTATTAATGCCGGAGCTCTGACATAGCATTGGATTGTTCTACCAGGGGGCTGTTGACGCAGGGGATCCACAGGCCCCACACAAGGTAAGGTCCTTGCCTCCTAACTTGGAAAGCCTGATAGACAGAGGCGAGACATAGAGCCCTGCTGACGAAGACATGATGTTAACATGGGAGGGATGTATTGAGACCGCACATGCAAGTGTACAGATGGCCTCTGGAATGCCAGAGAGTGTTACCAAAGGCCACTAAACCAATAAAGCAAATACGGGTCTCCCTGAGTCAAGCAAGACTCCACCGTCAGCACCAGCTACACCTCACCTGCCTGGAAATACTGTGCAGCGGAGGCAGCCATGTGCCTGTATATCCCAAATCTATTTGGCTATTGGCACTCTCCTTGGAGGAATAACCCATGGCTGATGCCACAAGCTTACATCCTTTACAGGTTAGGAGATGTTGTAAGCCACAGTAAGACACTGTCATATTTAACAGGGGGGAAAATGATCTCTTTTAAAATTATATGGATAGTGGTAGTCAGTGCTTTTTAGATCAACAGTTCAAGAGAGTCTCAGTCCTTTATTCACTCAATTTGTTCTAAAAACATTTACCAAATGTCATGTGTTATGAGTGCACTGTCAGAAACATAGTTCACTACACTTGTATCTTTCCACGATGTCAGAATTTATTTAATAACAGTAAATTAATAAGGTTTAGCATTTTTAATGATAGTAATTTTTCATATAATCAGACTACTTTCATAGCTTGATGGAAAGGATCAGACAGAATATCATGGCTTAAAGACGGGGGAGATGAATTAAAACATTTATATAATAACTAAGGCAAAATAATAATAAAGTACCAACAGAACATGCAAGATCTATGGAACAACATTACAAGACCAAACATATGAATCACAGGCACAGAAGACTGAGAAGTACAAATTAAATCCATAGAAAATATATTCACCAAAATCATACAGAAAATTTCTTAAATCTCTGAAGAGATGGGCATCCAGATATAGGATGTATTTAGAATCTCAAACAGACAAGACCAACAAATAATCACACCATGTCATACTATAAAACACTAACTATACTGAATGAAAAAAAAAGTAACCAAAGCTGAAACACGCCACAAAGAATTCATATCCACTCAAAGAATAGCAGATTTCTCAGTAGAAACTCTAAAGGCTAAGAGACAAAGGTCTGAAACTATAACTGTCAATTCAGCTTACTATAATCAACAACACTGTCTTTCACAACTGAAAGATGAAGAAATCTTTCCATAAGAAACCAAATGAGGGCTGGAGAGATGGCCTAGTGGTTAAGAGCGCCGACCGCTCTTGCAGAGGACCCGGGTTCGATCCCCAGCACCCACATGGCGGCCGAGAACCGTCTGAACTCCAATTCCAGGAGACCTCCAGTTCCAGGGGAATCCGACACCCTCTTCTGACCTCCGCGGCGTTGCACGACACGGGTGCACAAACTTGCATGCAGACAGTACATTCATACACATACGGAAATAAATAAAATTAAAAAAAAAAAAAAAGAAACCAAATGAAAAGAATTCATTACCATTAAGCCAATAATACAATACTATAGAAGACACTCTACTGAATCCTACACCTGAAGAGAAAAATAAACACATTTCTTAGACCATAGGAAAAAAGAAACCACATTAGAACAGTAAATAAAAACATAAGGAATAAGAAAGTATCAAATATTACAAAAATGATTAAATGAGGAATGAATATATATCTTTCAATGATCACTGAATGTTAATAGTCTCAATCCTGTAATCAAACTACAGGGGTTAGCAGATTCCATTTTAAAAACTAGTACCTATATATTTGCATCTGTAAGAAAGTTATCTCAGTAGAAAAGACAAACAGCTTTAGTTTGAAAAAAATGGGAAAAGAAATTCCAAGAAAATATAATTAGAATGCAAGCAAGTATAGACATATTAATATTTGACAAAGTAGACATTAAACCAAAATTAGTCAGAAAAAATAAAAAGCCACATCATATTGATTAGGGGAAAAATCTATCATAAGTGTTTAACAATTTTAAGACCATCGCACAGTAGGTAAATGACCTTACTCTTATCATCCTGGCAACCTGAATTCCATCCCTGGATCCCACATGGTGAAAGGAGAGAACAGGCTTATAAAGTGGTCCTCTGACCTCTACACATGCATGGTGGCACCCCTCCCAACATGCACACATATTATGCAAACCCAAACAATAATAATAAACTTTAATTTATTGTTAAAAGGGAGATATAACAACTCTAAACGTGTATACACTGCACTAGTTTTATTTCAGTTGCTGTAATAAAATACCCTGACAACTTAGAGGAGAAAAGGGTTTACCTCAGCTTACAATTCCAGGTCACAGTCCATCACTGTGTAGAAATCAAGACACAAACTTCAAACAGCTAGTCACATCACATCCTCAAAGAGAGATGAGTGCACACACCCTACTGCTTTCTTGCCTGTGCTCAGGTGGACTTCTCCACGCTTAAGCAGTTCAGGAACACCTGGCTAGGGAATAGTGATGCCCACAGTGGGCTGAATCTTCCCACATAATCCTCCCATAGGCAAAATCACTATATACAGTCCCTCACTGAGACACTCTTCCCAGGTGATTCTAGGTTGTGTCAAGCTCATAAAGCTAACCATCACATATACCAAATACTGGCACAGCCAGTTTCATGCAACAAACTGCTGAGTGTAAAGGCATAGACTAAACTCAACACAATAATAGTGGGTGACTTCAGTTCTATACTCTCACCAGTCTAAAGGTCACCCAGATAAAATAAATCAAGGAGGAACACCAGAGGCTAATGATAGTATAAATCAGATGGACTTAACAGACATCTATAGAAAATTCTATCTACTTGTTACAGAATACAAGTTCCTCTCAGAAGGCAAGTCATAACTAATACAAAATTGAAATGGTTTATATTCTATCTGATCATAACTGAATAAAACTTGAAATCAACAGCAAGGGAAACTACAGAACCTAGACAAACTTATGGAGATTGAATGATGCATTGCTGAATGTTGTGTCCTTAATTTAGTAGGGAAGTTTTAAAATTGCTCAAGCTTAATAAACATAACACAACCCAGGAGAATTTGTGAGATACAATGAAAGCAGATCTAAGAGAGACTCTTATGAAGCTGGAGAGATGGCCTAGTGGTTAAGAGCACCGACTGCTCTTGCAGAGGACCCAGGTTCAATTCCCAGCCCCCACATGGTGGCTGAGAACCCTCTTTAACTCCAGTTCCAGGGGAATCCGACACCCTCTTCTGACCTCTGTGGCATTGCACAACACGGGTGCACAAACGTTTCTACATGCAGACAGTACATTCATACACATAAAAATAAATAAATAAAATAAAATAATAAAAAGTCAGACAAATCTCAGAAAAATAACTTAATGATGTACCTTAAGACTTAGAAAAACAAGATTTACTGTTGAATACAACCATAGATTTAAAGAGGGACTCAAACCCACACCCCTTAAATTATTCCATGAATTACACAGTGAAGCACTAGCAACTCACCTTAGAAATCCAGTGTTACTCAGGTATCCAAACTTGATATAGACACAGTAAAAAAAAGAAAGCCCTATCTCAGACATCATGGATACAAAAATTCTCAGTTAAATACTGATGAACCAAATTCAACTTCCCCCTCAAAAAGGTCATTCGCCATGACCAAGTTTGGTTCATCCCAGGGATGCAGGGTTGCTTCTACTCATGTAAATCATTCAGTTTTTCCTATTGTTTTTTGAGACAGGTTTCCCTAGAGCCCCAGAGCCCCAGTCCTAGCTAGCCTAGAACTCCCTTTATAGACCAGCCTGGCCTTGATCTCACAGAGATCCACTGGGATTAAAGGTGTGTGCCCTCACACCCATCTTGTAAATCATGACTTTTAATGCATATCAGTAAGACGCAAGGTCAGAAATCACAAGTCACCTCAGTGGATTTTAGAAAAGGCCTGTTACAAAGTCCAATATGTTTTCATGAGAAAAATCTGTGAAGGAACTGTGGAGACAGACACTGCAGGTGCACACTTCTTTCATAGGAGTAGTGGACGATGAGTGTTGGAAAAAAATAACAAAATAGATGGGATTATGCAACTTCACCTGCAGCATAAAGAACAGTCAGTAATACAAAGAAACAACTGAAGATAAAGAAAGGAAAAAGAAGTGAAAAAAAGGCCATTGGTTTCAGGGCTGAATGCACAAAGCAAAGGTGAAAACTATGCACTAATACACATGCATTTTAATGATATTTCATAAAGATTTATATTTCATGCAGATATTTTTATGAAGGTATTCCATAAAAGTTTAAAGTCCTTATTGATTTAAAATGCACATTACTAGCTCTCCAACAGGAGTGCATATGATTCCTAAGGCTGGACTGGCTATTTGAATTAGATAATTACCCCAATAGTTCAGAGCATAGCCCAGACCTTCTTTGGCTAGTTTATTACACAAAATAGTGCAGGTTTCCATGTAGCCCAGACTAAAGTTATATTGATGAGGACTGCCTTGACAGGATGAACTGTCCACTTGACTTGATTCTTAAAAGGAAGATGTAGAAACATCCTTCCTTAATTTTACAAACATCAAATCTGTGAACATGGAAGTTTCAAGACTTTAAAAAAATAACAACAAATAAAATCCCCAAACCACCTCCTGATCCTAATAGCACAAGTGATAAAATATGGCTCTAATCAAAATGACTCAGTATTGAACAGTGAGCCCTGAAGCTCCCAATTACTGTGTTGTTTGTCATGAAAAACATGATCTTCAAGTATAACCTAACCAACAGCCACAAATAATATTCCGGGCAGAAAGAGAGAAAGGCACTCCCAAACATCATCCTAAATGATTTCAATTGCACTCCTAATAGAGTAGTAACTATACAGGGATCTACTGTGAGCCTCCCACTCCAAGCAAACAAATAGACACCTGTTCTGAAGTTGATTTGCTAATTAAGTTGCATCTGCAACTGGCATTAGTGCCATTTCATTTGTTGACTAGGATGTCTTGATTCGCCTGTGGACCTTGTTTGGATTTGCCTGCACAATGAACGCGGGCTTTACTCGAGCTCTCTGGATACTTCCTGGGTTGTCTGGAAACCCCTGCAGCTGGGGACCAGGTGACCTGCCACGTGCCTCCTCATTCGATTTTGCCAAGCCCAATCCATTTTCAGAGTGGAATATGGCCTCTTCCTTGCTTTTCTCGAACTCGTTTTGATACTAATATAACAAAATATGTTTGGGAAAGAGAACTGAAACCTGCGAGTAGAAGCGGCAGGGGATTTTGTTCTGCTGTGTTTTCTCCGGTCTTCACTTCAAACAAGTGTATGTTAGGCGGCAGAGAGAGCAGCGTTCAGCCTTCATTCATTTCCCTAGAGGATGGTTTATCAACTGCTGAAAAAAAAGGAGCTGTTTCATGCTGCAAAACGCATATCAGATCCTTTGACAAACAGTAGTCATTACAGTCGTTCTATTGCCGTTCTCTGCCTGGGACACCTTCCGCAGACAAGCCATCCCCGGGGGCAGTTTAACCCCGTTTATTCTTCTCAATTTCCTCTAGGTTTCTAGCTACAAAAAGAACAAAATAAATTAAATTAGCACAATCTATTTGGAAACTGAACCTTTTGCAGTGGATTCTGGGAAAAAAAATCAGTGCAGGTGTGCATGGGGCTGGGATTTTCAATCACTCTAGAAGCCTCTGCTTTGATGCATGGGCAGTGACACTGCTAACCTGGGCTTGGAGACATTAATGCACTTGCATGTTGAGGAATGTGCTGTGCATTCCCACAGCCTCTTCACTGGAAGGCACGACCTCAGTCCACGGTCCTGGGCAGGGTAAACACTGCCATTGTGCATGGGATGGTTGTGCATGTGCGGGAGTGGGTGTCTGTGCACTGGTTTGATACAGCTGGGCTCCCTTAGACATTCCAAATTACAGCCAGACTGCCCAGGGTCTGCAGACAACTTTCATACTGAGAGAGAGAGAGATGGTGTGAAAAGAGAGTGCCGGGAGGAAACTACAAATGTGACCCCGAAGTGGGTGTGACCACAGACCTACAATTGGGGATGGTGTGTTAAAACAACAGGAATTGCTTCTACAAATCAATTGAATATTCAGGAGAGGTGAGTGTGAGTCCTCGAAGGACCAGCCTGTGTTTAGAAGGGCAGGTTTCACATTAGGCCTGTCTTGTAGCTGAGGTCTGATTTTGGTCAAGCAGCTAGAACTCTGAGCTTTGCAGATAGGGCGAATGACATTGGCTTCACAAGGTGGCTTAGAAGAAGAAATGGCGGCCTCTTCATGCCTGCAGCGAATGAACCCAGCATTCTGCCAGGTACCAGAGACACCAAAGATTCTGGTAGAAATCCTGTCTTAAGTGTTTTCTTCCTTCCTTTAATTTCCAAAGCCTCTTCTCCCATTGCCCTAAGAATTCGAGACAGCAATAATCTTATTTTTACCACTGCGATGCAACTACTGAGGCACAAAGATGCAAAATTACTTGTCAGAGGAAATATAACATAAATCCCTTAGTGAGCCTGCTGCCCTGACACTGAGCTGACAGCTCTGAGCTGGGGCCTGTTCTAAGGCCAGTCCTCCCTTATCTCAGGATGCACTGATTATGAAAGCCCATGCCCACCTTAGGCTGAAGGACTGTCAAGGTAAATAACCACAAAGCACAGGGTCTTCTTGGGAATCGAAATTCAAAGACACACTGGAGAGACTTATATCCCATAAGTACCAGATTGATTTGATTTGAGCTGTTCAAAGGGTATCTTTGAAATACAAAAGAAAGTAAAACTGCAATATTATTAACTAACTCCACATTTAGATATTAATGCTTCTAGTGGGATGGCTGCCTTGTGGTGCCGCTTTAAAATGTTTTATTGTATAAGAAGAAAGGAAAATATGACATTTTAGAAGAACGTTATGCTGGTATTAGAATATCATTAGAAATGATCTTTCATTTTGCTTCTTTTCCCCCTAGGAAAACATTGTAAGTAAACAGCAACTGGAACACCCCTGTTCTGTGACTGCTGTTTTCTTGTTGATACCCTCGTTTGCCAGTCATCTTAGAAGCGAGACTGTGATTGCACCCATGAATATGTATAATCTGAGAGACTACACTAGCTTGAACGGTATCTTCAACCTGGTAGTAAAATTCTAATCCAGTGTATTATACAGCTATGAAACATTAAAGCCCAGAATAAGAAGGTATTGTAGCTCTAAACAGCATATGTAATTTGATACCAGCATCCTCTAAAGAAGAATACAAAAGCACCCCTTTTGCTTCCCATACAGAGAAATATTAATTAATGAATGAATATCCTCTCTCCCTCTTCTGTGGTAGCGATCTCTGGCTTCACTTTCCTAGTCTGCTTTTCTTCCTTCCAAATCTATTTGTAAAGTGGCCAACTCTCTGGGGTTGGCTGAGACACAGCGGGTTTCTCGGGAGGGAGCCTTCCCTCGCTGAACTTGAGAACTCCCTGGGTCTTTTGGGATGAGTCTGCCATTGTAAAAGAGGGGTGTTCTGTGCCAAGTGTCATGCCAGGTGGCCACTCAGCAGCCAACACACCAGACCTTCCCCCATTAGTACACATTCCAAAAAAGGAGGCAGAAAGGACATTCTGACAGTGTAGGTGGCAGGGAGAAGGCTAGGATGTCATAGGAAAGGCTGTGTCTGGGAGTCAACAGGGTTTTTTTCTGTGTAGTCCAACATGAGCTTTGTGCTCAGGCAGCATCTGAGCAGGTTGTGAAGGAAGAGATGAGGCCATAGAATGGTGTGGGGAGGAGAGCCCCAGTCATGCCTGGGTTCTGAGGCAGGAGTGTGCAGAAAAGAGGCTGGAAGAAAATATGAGACCTAGAGTAAATGGCTCTTCATCTCCAATTGTCAGCCCAGGCCCCTGGGCAGGCTACTTCACTGTCCTTGCTGGCTGAGCTTTACCTGTGTTCTCAAGCATCCACGTAGGTGGGTGCACCCATGATGTGCAATGCCCTGTGGAGGTCAGAAGAGGGCATCACATTTCCTGTAACTGGAGTTATAGTCATCCACCATGTGGGTGTTGGGAATTGAACCTGGGTCCTCTGCAAGAGCAGTCAGTGCTCCTAACCAGTGAGCTATCTATCTCTCAAGCTCCTTCTTCAAATATTCAAGAAAAACTTTAAAATTTCTTTATGTATATAATGAAATGTGATTAGATACACTCTTATTACCTTTCCTCTAGACAAAGTATCTTTAGAGGAATGGAAGGGAGTTAAAAATCACCCTTTGCTGAACAAGCTTTTAGATGCTATGCTAATAAATAACCATTTTATGGACATCACATTATTTTTCTACGGAATAAATATTTTGCTTCATGTTTTATGAGAAAATTAAATCACAGATTGATGGCTAACAAGACAGCTGTCTCTGCTATCTCTGCTGGGTAAATTAAATAAGGCAATATATACAAAGTACTTGGTGACTATACTGTTCAAAAGAAATGTAAACTATTTTTAGTATTGTCCTGATGGTTGTTATTACTTCTATTGCTTTGGGGGCACAAAAGTTAAATAGATATCTAAACGTGCCTGACTTTGCTATCAGGGTGACTCCAAGTCTTGAAAATCCAAATATTATCTTACTTTGGGGCATACTGAAGGAAGTTGGTTGGGTAAGAAGAGCAGTAATTTAAGGAAAGTTCTTGAGACCATCAGTGGGACTTCTTGATATGTAGCTCAGATAAAAGAGGCAGCAGGCACTTGCCTCTCTAAGCTAGAATTTTTGTCACCACGTGGGTAGTGATGCAGCCTTCAAATCACAGGGATCAGAAGAGGTTGAGTTTCCTCTCTAGATCAAGACCTAGCTAGTATTCCTTCCTCCTCTTTACCAGGTCTCCTGTTCTCTCTGGCTGAGTGAAAAGTTGCTAAGCAAAGACTGAAAGCCAATTAATTTTCCATTCTGAAGTAGCTACAGGGCTGGTCACACTATTCTTTAGTGGTGATGGGTTAATTCTTAATGAAATCTTAAAAGAAAAATTCAGTCTGTGTAATGTAAACATATTGTTGGGTGGACTGAAGAGGTCACATCTTAATTAGGCTGAATGTCAGGAGTATGGACAATGTCTTCTTAGTATCTAGAAAGAGGCCTTCAGTAAATACCACACACAGCATCAAACCAGTCCTGCCTTTTATTCACAGCCCACAGGCATTGATGGAGGAAGAGCTGGGCCAGTCACAGCCTGCCTAATTCTTTCTTCTGCACATCTGGCTAACAGCTTATATTTTCAAAAATAGCATGCTAATTTGAGAATTTGCCTCCCTGACCCTTCATGTGTAAACATTGATACATTGTATAAACTACAACCAATCTGGATCATTTATTAAACAAACAAAAATTTTCAAGTGTTATCATAACATGTCTATTTTTACAAGGAAGAATTAAAGACAGAGGGTCTATGTTCCAGACACGTAAATGTTTCCTGAAACAGTGAAATTGGTTAAAATCATTTTCTAGCTACTCAAGCTAACTCAGAAAGTGACAGACACCAGTTCTGGATTTTATTTTGTTTGTTTGTCTTGGTTTTGTTTTTGAAGCAAGGTCTCCTACAGCTGGTTGAGGAGAACTTCAAACTCCTGATCTTCCTGTTTCTACCTCCTAAGTGCTGGTCTGACAGGCATGCATCACCATTAGATGTGTGTCATTCTTTAAGTGGTGGTTATTGCACCACAGATAGGCTGACAGCCTTGACCTGGTCTAGGTACCTCCACGTAATCCTGTCTGTTTCATTTGCATCAGTCTCTCCACTGTGCTGCAGATTCACTTCTTTTTTTAAAAAAATTAATTTTATTTATTTCTGTATGTGTATGAATGTACTGTCTGCATGCAGGCTTGTGCACCCGTGTCGTGCAATGCCATGGAGGTCAGAAGAGGGTGTCGGACTCCCCTGGAACTGGAGTTCTCCTGGAATTGGAGTTTCAGATGGTTCTCAGCTGCCATGTGGATGCTGGGGATCGAACCCGGGTCCTCTGTAAGAGCGGTGGGTGCTCTTAACCGCTAGGCCATCTCTCCAGCCCCAGATTCACTTCTTGACCTTGCTGTACACTGTCTTTGCTTATTCCCTTGTTGATGATCTCAACCTTTTGAATCTTGTTCTCCACTATTTTAGTGGCTTTTAGATGCTTAACTGTGATGTGACTAATGTACTGTGTAACTCATCCTTTTATCATGGGTTTAGGGACTTCTGAATGTTCATCATTGTTCCATTTTCACTCCTGTTGCTATGACAAAAACAGCCTGACGATAGAATCTGTGATGACAGGGGAAATATCACAACAGACAATGAAAAGATCCAGACAATCATACGACAATACTTCAAAAGCCTATACTCAACTAAGTTTGAAAACCTGGAAGAAATGGATGAATATCTGAAATCCTGGGAATCACCAAAGCTCAACCAAGAAGAGGTCGACAGCCTAAATAGACCAATAATACGTGAAGAAATTGAAGATGTCATAAGTAGCCTCCCAACCAAAAAATGTCCAGGCCCAGATGGTTTCATGGCAGAATTCTATAAAATATTTCAAAAAGACTTACAACCATTACTACTCAAGTCATTTAGAAGGATACAAATGGAGGGAGTTCTCCCAGATTCCTTCTATGAAGCCAGCATCACGCTATTACCAAAACCAGGGAAAGATACAACCAAAAAGGAGAACTACAGACCCATCTCCCTAATGAACACAGATGCCAAAATTCTAAACAGGATACTGGTAAATCACATACAGACCCACATCAAGAAGATCATCCTTCATGACCAAGTTGGATTCATACCAGAGATGCAGGGATGGTTCAACATATGAAAATCAATAAATATCATCAAACATATAAATGGACTGAAAGACAAAAACCACACCATCATCTCAATTTATGTGGAGAAAGCCTTTGACAAAATACAGCATCCCTTCATGTTTAAAGTCCTAGAGGGAACTGGGCTGGAGGGATCATTCCTCAATGTAATCAAAGCCATATACAGGAAACCCACAGCCAATATCATCCTAAATGGGAAAATGACAGAAGCATTCCCCTTAAAGGTAGGAACTCGGTAAGGCTGCCCCCTGTCACCACTCCTTTTCAATATAATGCTTGAAACCCTTGCTAGGGCAACAAAACAAGAAAAGGAAATTAAAGGAGTTCTAATTGGAAAAGAAGAAGTCAAGCTATCCCTTTTTGCTGATGATATGATTGTCTACCTAAGGGATGCTAAGAACTCCACCAGAAAACTCCTAGAAATGATTAAGAGCTTTGGTAAAGTGGCAGGATACAAAATAAACAAAACATACCTGTTGACCAAGGGAAAAAACTGAAGATCCAAACCTGAGCACATACAATTTCAGCTAACCTCATATTTGACAAGGGGGCCAAGAAGCCACAACTGGAGAAAAGACAGCGCTTCAGTAAGTCGGTGTGTTGGCAAAACTGGATCACCACCTGTAGAAGAATGAAATTAAACCCCTACCTCTTGCCCTGTACAAAAGTCAACTCCAGATGGATCAAAGACCTCAACGTGAAACTGAAAACTCTGGAGGTGATAGAAGAAAAACTTGGCAGCAGACTACAAGACATAGGCGTAGGAAAAGACTTCCTAAATCAGACAGCAGCTGCACAAGAAATAAGATCGACAATTGACAAATGGGACTTCATTAAACTTAAAAGCTTCTGTACATCAAAACAAATGATAAAGGAACTGAAGAGAAAACCCACAGAGTGGGAGGAAACTCACTGCAGATACATCTGACAAAGCATTAATTTCCAGAGTATACAAGAGCTCACCAAACAAAGAAGAAAGAAACAAATGAATCACTCAAAATATGAGCAAAAGAACTGAACAGAGACTTCAGCAGAGGAAGAATAGAGATGGCTAAGAGAACATCTTAAAAACTGTTCAACGTCACACTAATAATAGGGAAATGTGAATTAAGGACCACTCTAACATATCATCTCACTCCAATAAGATTGGCCAGGATCAGAAAACAAACATATCCAAGTGCTGGAGAGGTGGAGGAAAAAGGAACACTCATCCATTGCTGGTGGGAATCAAACTTGTACAAGCCACTATGGAAAGCAGTGTGGAGAACACTTGGAAGACTCAAATTAGAGCTGGTCATTATTACCCAGTCATGCCACCCTGGGTATATACCCACAAGACTCATCTTACTGCAGAAAATATCAACAGCTATATTTATTGCAGTCTGTTCACAATAGCAAAAAGCTGAAACCAACCCAAATGCCCCTCAACTAGTGAGTGGATAGAGAATGTGGTACATGACACAATGGAGTTCTATGCAGCAGTAAAGAAAGACAACACAATGAACTTTGCAGGTAAATGGAGATGAAGCTAGGAGATATTATATTAAGTTGAAGTAACACAGTCCCAGAAAAACAAATGACGAATGGTATCCCTCATATGTGGATCCTAGTGCCAATAACCCAGTTGTAAATATTTCTTGTGGAGAGGGACGCATATTAAAAGAACAACAACAGAAAGACTGCATCAGAAAACTGACTGAAATGGTGAATCGGGAGGGGTGGAAGGTGTGGGAGAGGGACATGGGTGTATATTCGATTAATGTATATTTAATTGATGTGAGTTCAACAAGTATCAAATTTTGCCCAGACTCTGTCTACAGACTACATGGCGTTTAGGACTTAGTAAAAGTAAATATTGTATAGTAAACAACATTGGTTTAAAGGTTCTGATAAAAAGGTAATGCACCTGAGTTAATTGGAAATATAAATTGTTGTTGTCACATTTTTTATTTAAATCTGATAACAATAAAATTTGGGATTGGCACATAATGTTCTCTATAATTTTTCTGTTGTACAGTATCATCTTGTAGCATTCTCTTTTACCTGTAGGATGATTTAACTTAAAATAATAAGTTTGCTTCCAAGTAAACACTACAGTCACCCAAACAGCTTGGGTATTTGATTGAAATTTGCACCTGATTCCTGCCTATAGGTATGTGTACTACAACTGCCTTTTTGAGACTCATGGTCAAAAACAACCTAAAATAAAAGGGGGGGACACAGATATATATGAAAATTTTTTTCAAAAACTTGCAATTCAAATCTTAAAACTAACTACGGGAAAAGATTTGTATGTTCCAACAGGTCAAAATGTCACCAACTTAAGCTTGAGAAAGAAAAGATACAGCTTTGCATTGTGTAGGAGGTACCAGGAAGTGCAGCAAAAGGTTGGCCATCTGAACATTGAAAGGAAGAAAAGCCTCAGACTGCAACAGACATCAAAACCCTCTGTGGACCTACTTGTAACAACTATTTATAGTGAGTCCTAATTGAAACTTACCTTCTAGGGGCCACAAAGTTTTAACAAGAGACTTTCTACCCCCCTCATAGAACAAGGAGGAAATGAGGATGATGAGGTCGTTCTCTAACGGTAAATTGGAGCCAACTGTTAAAGAGGTAATCTCTTATAAAACTGGTAAAACGCCTGTCTTTAATTGATTAATAGACATAGGAACTGTGAAAAGGATTATTCTCTATTCAGAACCAAATAATACTACAATCTCCTTAAGCTGTGCACTTAAGCAAAATATATTAATACAGGAGAGCTCTGATATCAGCAATGGATTATTCTACCAAGGAGATGTTGGCCAGGGATCAAAGCCCCCCCCTTCCAAAAAAAGGTAAATGCT